>NW_019168481.1:23681712-24281712 GCF_002303985.1 Durio zibethinus | reverse complement strand
ATTCCTATTCTTTTCACATCATTTACATGTAAATAGATTAAATCCAATCGATAATAATTAATTCACGTATTTACTGAAGTATTTTTTTTTCTTTCAGTCCATGGCCTTTTCAATTGAAGCAGCCTCATTAGCTCGTAAAGACAGCCCCATGTAGGGCTATTATCCAGGGAGAAGAATGGTTTTGCCATGGGCAAACGTGTATACAATCAAAGTAATAAATAATGCTTTATGTTCGGCTAATAATCTAAATTGTTTCATTTTTTAAAATTATTTTTAGAATACCCATGACTAAAATATTAAAAAAATGAAGAAGAAAAAAAAATTCCGTCTTATAGATCTCATTAGGGATGGCAATGGTCGGATCATAATAGGTTTTGCTTGCTCTAAATCCCACCAAACTTGACTTTAAAAAAAAAAAAATTTTATACTTGAACCTTATCTAATATTTAACGAAATAGTAGATTCAATCTGAAATTAATAAAATATTATTTTTAAAATATAAAATATTATTTTTTAATATAAATATAAAAATTAAATTAAATAAATATATAAAAATAAAATTAAATAAATAATTATATATATTAGGTCGAGTCAATATGAATTTGTCTAAAATTCGATCCAATTTTTTTTTTATTTTTACCTTGCCCAACCCGATTTACAACTCGATTTAAAAAAAAATGACCTTAAAAAGTTCGGTTAAATCGAAACTCATAGGATATGGGTGAGGCTATCGTCCTTACTCTTCATAGTGATTATTATTACATATCCTTTTAAGGGGGATAAGATTTAAGATTTAAATATCTTTTTTTTTTTTTCACTAACAAGTGATTGGTTCAATTGGTTAAGACTCATCTTCCTCAACGAAGAGATTTTGGGTTTGAGTATTACAGGTGATCACTTGCCAGGATTATCTCGAATGCACGATTTACAATCATCTGTCTTAAGCTGTCAGGTATGACACATCTTACCATAACCTGAAGGATTGAGTAGTCTATCTATCCTCAGATTTTTCTTACAAAAAAATATATCTCTTTTTTCTCTCCTAAACTTCCTTGTATATGTACAAAATAATAATAAAAAAAAAACACACTTTTCAACTATTATATGTGCATTTGGTATTGTCCTTGATTGTAAATACTTCTATCAAGTGGGCATTTTAAAATTTACCTTTAACTTGAAACCAAATAAAATAAATATTTGTAAATCAATTAATAATTTAATAATATTTACACTTAAACAGATTGAGAAATCCCAAATCTCCTCGGTTCAAGATGAATACACATATACAATAACAATGCAAGAGGCACAAACATCCATGCTTGTTTCTTAATTTCATCTTAGAGCAATTATATAGGGCAATTGAACACTAGCTAAAAAAACAAACAAAACAATCCATTTCATGGAATAACCTTGTCTATTTTTTATTTTAAAAAATGTGATCAGTTTTCCTGTGTATTTAGATAGTTTAATTCTATATTACCAAACAGGCTCTTGGAAGAGAATAACAAAGTAAGAAAATGGGCATTAATTCTCTAATATGTAGCATAGTGGGACAGAGATTGGGAATCTACGCAATGGATGAATGTGAAGGATGTCGTTTTTGGTCGGACACATTTTATTTATAAATTCATTCCCCTCTCTTCTTGACTTATCATCAAATTTTTTTGGCCAGTTCTTGATTCATCATCTGAGGATTAGGGTTTTTTAAATATTTGAAAAAAAAACCCTAACAAATGGAACATGGGTTTTTGTGTGTGTCGCTTCGTTTGCATGTGTCTCTACTTATATTTTTGAAACAAAAGGCATAGGATACCATCGAAAGAGGGGCATCATTTTTTGTGGAAGGAAGCTCCGAATGCATGGAGCCAAAAGCAGTTGAATTATCTAATACTTAAAGTTTTCTAGTATCATACATCCCCTTATTATATGTGTATTTCATCTTTTAATTTTCACCTAATGTATTCGTCAAATTATAATGTCGAATAGAACAGATGCCGGGTCTGCTCAAAGTTAGCTTGGATAAAGACATTGCCACATGAAAAAAAACTCACTTGACATAGACGTACCAAAAAAAATATTTCTATATATATATATATATATATATATATATATAAGGAGAGGAGGAGAAGAGTTTTCATATAAAAAAATCTCAATAATTAACTATCTTGTCCGATGCCATGTAATTTGAAGTTTGTGAATGGATGCATGATGTGACATGCAAGGAAGAAAAAAATGACATAAAAAGAGTTTTCGACACATGAAAGAGTATAAAAAATTGACCAAAGTATTCCCTTATCTTTAAATTTCGATCTCCTTTTGTGCTAAAAGAAATGATTGAGTATGCATAACAAAATTCAATAACATTCATGATTGTATAACAACTAAACTAGCTACCACACATTTTGAAATAGTCCATTCTATATTTCATACCACCGTCTTGATAGACTTGTCTCTGTGTGACAAATGAAGAAAAAGTAATTATCAAATGGAAAAGCACATATGACTTTAATATAGAGTGGTAAATATGGTTCTCCTACTCTTCTAGCTTTTTACGAATAAGTTTGAAGCCAAAAATTTCCCTAACTAATTTTATTGAGAATTTATAGTATTTGATACACTTCTATTTCATAATCTACTTATAGATTATAATTCGTTTAACTTGTCGAGATGAATATTTGTTAAATATTTTAAAAAATTGATGTGGTAAACTTATGGATTTGTTTAAGTTCTATTATATTTGGGTTTGATTTAATTTTATATTAAATTTATTTAAATATATATGGTTTCATTGTTCATTGGTTTGTCTATTTAATTTAATTAATTTTTTTTATATTTAAATAGCATAATTTTTTTATTTGCAATATTTAAGCAGCAGTGCTTAACACATCGAACATGTGATTCTCGCATTTTGAGACACTCAACTATTACACTCATTTTTTAAATTATATCACTCACAATTTTTTTATTATAATATTATAATTATTTAATCACAATAAATAATTATATAAGTGTCCACAATTTATAAATGTGAGTTACAAATAAAATTTTGACCGATCTCATACAATTTTGAATTATGATTATACTTTAATGATTGTAAGTAAAATGCTTCTATTTAAAAAAAAAAAAAAAAAAAACTATTACACCCTTTCATGGGAATTAAGTTAGTCGTGGAATTTGCTAATTCACGTGAAAATGCAATTGAGCCCCTTTGATTTTTTATTTGCACCAGGCTCCAATAATCAAGGTTGGATTCCCTTCTTTTTTTTTTTTGTTAATTATTTTCCAATAATCAAGGTTGGATTATGCTAGTTTATTAATATGTATAAAACCCATATATGAATTGTGAAAATTATTATAAATGTGAGTGATGATTAAAGTTATATTGAAAAGTAATTAATTAATATGTATAATATTTTTTTTCTGTAAATAATCATAAACTTGTGAATATAAAATCTATCTTTAGATTTTACCCAATTCTAATAATCTCATCTTTGCTATGCTTAGTACTCGAACTAAACCAGTTTAAAAATTTAGTGGTTTTAGCTGCAATCGGTCTGGTTGAACCAAATCCCGGTTGTTTCATTGATGGAGATCTCGCCACCATCAGGACTGAAAAATCAATTAATTCAAGATATTATAGTAACATGGGTGTCATGTAGAATAGTGAAAGTTTTCTATTCAGTTTCCCTTTTTCCCTGCTATAATTCCTAGGAGACAAACAAGTTTTACCATTGGGCTGACTATATTTAAAATGGTAGTACAACTTATGATTTTTCAATTGAAATGAATATATATTTGATTGGGGCATTTTCAAAAGACATAATATATATTTTTTTAACAAAAGAATGATTCATCATTAATTTTGGTCCATTTTGGTTAATAGATCCAAGTTAACGTGGTAGGCCAATTTAGTTTTGAAAATTCATATCAATTCGACTAACTTTATGTTTCACATGATAATATATGAATATACTAACTTATCATTTTTTTTATTAAATGCTCCTTTTATCATATCAAGTCAATTTTAAAAACTTTTATTATCAAGATTCATATATATATTTTTTGTGTACAAATATCTTGTCTTATCTCAAATATAAATAATTAATTCTTTTCGCACTCTATCTAGATTTCTTTCTTCTTTCTCTTTATTTTGAACATTAACTTAAATGTTCAAATACAAACATCAAATGCCATTTAGACATTTATTTTTAATCAGTCAATCTCTTTTCATTTAATGTCTTTGCCTTCCGGATTGAATTTGACACCAATGGAACTGAACACCCATACAGAGTAGTATATGCTATAATTCCGAGTAACACTGATTGAAAATATTACTAGCTAGCATTAATTTCAAATTTTGGTAAGAAAAAAAAGGCCCAGACTGTTAAAATTTTAAAAAAATTTTATAGAATTGTGGTAGACTTCTGTTGTGTAAGTGGAGGGGAGAGGATCATCACCAACATCATTAAAAAAAAAAAAAAAAGAAAAGAAAAGTACGTGTCGCTGGCAACAAGCACTCAACTCTTTTTGGGATGATGGAGGAGGGTGCAGCATCAGAATCACAGTCCATATCTGGGTCCCTCTACCCGGACAGGTATCACGGACCGTCCTCTCTCTCTCTCGGGAACCCCAACTCCCTCTCTCTCTCATGCCATCAGCTCTCCTTGTCTCTCCCTCTCTCACTCTCTTTATCTCTTCCATGTTCACCTGCAGCGCCTGCAGCTGCTGCAAGTGCAACTTTTTCCTAAATATGGTCTTACTTTTAATTATGGTTTAATCATTTCATACAACCTGATCAAAGTGGCTGTAAAGGCAACTCACTTTTTAACCCTAGTCCCCTCCCCCTTTCCTGGACTCAAATCACTAGAAAAAAAAAAAAACATAAATCAAAATAAAAAATGCCTTCGTCTTTTCTGTGAGTAAAACAATCAAATCACATTCCCTTTTTTATAGGTACTACAAATTTCTTTTATTTTTTTCAAATAAATTTAACTATTATTTTTTTAAAAAAAATATTATTGTTAAATTAAATTTTTTTAAAAATTATTTTTAAAAATTTTAAAATTTTATTAAAAATAACGTCAAAATTGGATTCTTTGACAAAAAATGTAATGAGAGTTTGAATTGAACTAAAAACCCTACGACTGCTACAACAACTACTATAAAAAAGACACACAAAAACTTTGTATATTTTCAGCTGGTTACTCAATAGCAGGAGCTTGCTGTCTTGCACACACAAAAGCAAACTTCTATAATCGTGCGTTTGGGTATGAAAGAGAAAGATAGATGGAGGAGAGGGTGTGGCCCATCTAAATCAATTGCTGACCGACTTTGAAGATATGGGTAAGATAAAAAAAGGAGTACGTAGAATAATGTAAGACTATAAGAGATAGGGGTTAGAAGTTAGAACTTAGAAATGAGATAGAGATCACATATTTATTCTCTTTAGTTATCATGGCTTTTGGTGTTTTTTTTTGAAATCAAACAAGGTAAACCCAGATCTTTGTAAGAAGATTCCGAGAGTTTTTTTATTTTTTTTAAAGTATATATTTTTGTGTAGAGAGTGTTTTAGATTTAAGCTTGAGTTGTGCTTTTCTTGTCTCTTTGGCAGAATCCGAGAGAGAGAGTCAGTATTTAAATATACTACCAAAGATTTATCTGCTTGTGTTTGGAGAAATCCTTGTTTTCTTTTGTTTTCTACTGTTTTTTTAGCCTTTTGAAACCTAGTTGTTTTCTTGCAACTAATTTTCAAAACTATCAGTTTTCAGAATTTAGTTGCAACCCCCCCCCCCCCCCCCCCAAATTATGTCTGGTGATATGTTTTCTATGCCTGCTTCAATAGGAGGGTTTGTTGAAGACCAAAATAATGCAAACCCTAACCCTAAATCTAATCCTAATCCTGTTAAGAAGAAGAGAAATCTTCCAGGGACTCCTGGTAAGCTTACTTAACTAATAATTCTTCTATTTCTTGGATACCCTTCTCTTAGTTTTTGTGGATGAACCAATTAAATAGTCCACTGATTAATATTCTTTTATTTGTCTTAACAGATCCAGATGCTGAAGTTATTGCTTTATCTCCCAAAACTCTTATGGCTACAAACAGATTCATATGTGAAATATGCAACAAAGGTTTCCAAAGAGACCAAAACTTACAGCTTCATCGCAGGGGTCACAATCTTCCATGGAAGCTCAGGCAAAGAACCAACAAAGAAGTTCGGAAGAAGGTTTATATTTGCCCTGAGAAAACCTGCGTTCACCATGATCCATCCAGAGCACTTGGCGACCTCACTGGAATAAAGAAACATTATAGCAGAAAACATGGAGAGAAGAAGTGGAAATGTGAGAAATGTTCAAAGAAATATGCTGTTCAATCCGACTGGAAAGCTCACTCCAAAACTTGTGGCACTAGAGAGTATAAGTGTGACTGTGGGACACTATTTTCCAGGTATTACATAAACCTTTGTTTCTAATTGTTTTTCTTTTGGTTTAAAATCTTTTATCTTTTTCTTACGACGTTGCATAAAGAAATAAATGCTCGTATTTGAGGGCTTCATGACTTTGGGTTTTCGAATTTAATGCAACCTAATGATTAAGTAATAAGTGCTTGTATTTCTAAATTTTGGGGTATTGAACTGGGATTCTTTTAATTCAAACAGAAAAGACAGCTTTATCACCCATAGAGCATTTTGTGACGCCTTAGCTGAAGAAAGTGCAAGATTCACTTCCGTTGCAGCGGCAAACCTAAATTTCAGAAATGATAATGTGAACCTGCCTCATGGATTTGCTGGCCGAGGAGTTCAAGATGTTGCTGGAATTCCTCAATTTGGTTCCGGTTTTGCACAAGATTTTAGTGGGACGCCTTCAGCAGGTAACTGATCTCCCTCAAAAAAATACCAACATAATCCACCACATTGCAGTTTATTTGATGAGGATTAAATCGGGCCTGGACCTGCTTCTTTTCGGTATATATATTGTGACTAATTCTGTCATCTATTCGTGTTATTGCATTTGACAGTTTTGCCTGAGATGGTTCAAATGGCTTCAGGCGATCTCTTTGGCTCATCTTCACTGAACAATTTCGGTAGCCAGGGTCACTTCCCTGGATTTAACAAGAGTGGTGCAACATCAACAAATTCGAATCTCTCCTCATCGCCATTGCCACAAGGGTTAAAAGAAGAAGGTGGAAAAAAAGGCGATTTGATGGAAAGCTTGTCGTCTCTCTACTCAGATACTCAAAACAAGCAATCCAAGCCTGCTGCACCCATGTCAGCAACAGCACTTTTGCAAAAAGCAGCCCAAATGGGTTCAACAAGAAGCAATCCTTCCTTCTTTGGAAACAGTTTTGGTGTAACGAACTCATCTTCTTCTCACACGGCGAGTTTAAGTACAACTCAGAATAGAAATGATCAGCTGCATCAGGTCTATCCAGATGTGAAACAACAAGAGAATTTCATGGCATCAAGTAGTGTATCAATGAGTGCTGATGCAGGTCTTGGAAGTTCAAATTTGAATTCAATGACTAGTGCTACAAGCAACAACCTTGATCAGCTCATGTTACAAACAGGAGCAAAACAAAGTGACCCAAGTCAATTAAAGATGCACCCTAGTTCAAATTCCATTGATCGAAGCCTGACTAGAGACTTCCTTGGCATGGGTAATGATCAATCTTCTCGTCCATTTTTACCCCAAGAACTCGCCAAATTTGCATCAATTGGCTCGACCATGGACCTGAGTCAATTCACCAGCAGCCACTGAGCTCAGCTACCTTTCCAAATACCGTTACAGGCTTACAGCTCAGTATTAAAAAATGCTGCAACAATATACGATCGAGGTCCTATACAATATATATATTGTATTTATATATATATCTGCAATATAGTTTTAAAAAAAGCTCAAAGTTGGGGGCCGAGTTGGAGTCTCGATGTATTGGCAAAGCAAAACCAAATTAACCCCCTGAAAAGCACAGAAGCTCATCTTGTGAATGTTCAGTGGAACTGCCGAGGGGGGTCGGTGAAGGGGCCCCAATTCCATGTTTGAAATGACTAAACATTGAGCAAACTCCAAGTCATGCATGTACTCTTTGTTGTTTTGTTTTGTGTCTCAGCTCTCTTATCGTTTTTCACCATTTTATTGTTATTTTTAATTTTTTTCCTTTACTTATCTTGGTTAGTAGTACAAAGTACCGACGCTCTTTTTCGGAATTGAGTTTGGTTGACTGTCGGTCAAAGAAATGCGGCTTAGTCGACTCATCTTTGGTGGGTTTAGGGTTTGGACATTTGTTCAAAAGCCTGCTTTCGTTTATATATTTTTTAATGTTAGGTATGTAGAGGAGACTTCGATATTAGCAGCCTTTACACGTTTCTATTTTGTTTTTTTTTTCTTTTTTCTATATCTTTGTATATTTATTTAGTGTATATATCATCAACTAGGAAGGCAGGGAAGGTAGGAAGAATCCGGGGCTGCAAGATAGACCTTATTGTAATGAGAAATCTAGTGAAATTATGGGGCCATGTATGTGTTACTTAGAAGTCAAGGATAGCCGTCGATCTGTCAAATGTTAAATTGATGGAATTTGGAAAAATATCCCGGAATTATCCACAAATTTTTTCCTTTTATAACCATTTGTAGACAATCTTATGATGTCTTATAAATTTTTTTATTAGGAAAAGAAGCAATTTGATTCGTATTCTCTAATTCAAATACTTACTATTAAGTCAACTATTCATATGCAATATTTAGAAATCAATATCTTTATCGTTGTATTTAAAATATATAGACAAATATCTAATAAATTTATAATTTAAATTTCAATGCCTACATGCAAATGCTTTTTTTTGTTTCACAGGTAACAAACTTCTTTTGGTACAAAAATATATGACCTAATTAGTTTGGTAAATATAAGTTTAAATTGATAATTAACATATATTTTCTAAATAGTTTTTATTGATAACGACAATTTTATTGTTAAATCTCCATAATATGTATCTTGGGCCGAAGGAATTTATATAGCATATGTCAATTTCATAATTATGATAATATTATCATATAAGTTTATTTACTTCTTACATATATGTAGTAATTTTAGTTCATATATATATATATTAATACTGCATATTTTTATAATTTTTCCATGTATTATCTCCTCTCTCTCTTTCATTTCTGTTCTATAGATGAATCATACGGAGAAAATGATAAAGACACGACAACCTTGGAACTAAGATAGAATGTTTTAGGTTTCCAATGTAAGACCTATTGGAAAACTACATGAACGGTCTTGTTTTGTTCTCCAAAACATGCTTTTGACAGTGATTAAGGGGGATGGGGGTGACCCTTCATTTTGGCCGAAAAAGGTGGCAAAATTCTCCATTTCTTTGGCAGTCTCTAGGGCACTGTAGTGTTGTCCCTAACAGCCCATTACTGGCCACAATTTGTACAAGACAGTTTTTGACTTTCAAAGCCCTTTTAAAAAATATATATTAGGAGGGTTTTCGGTGTTGTTTTTGAAACTGGGATATGTCAATGCTTCACACTTCAGAGAACCAATGGTGAGTGAGCCAGGCAAACAGCAGGATCTAGAATGAAGAGATCGATGTGGCCAAGAAATGCACAAAAAAGAGAGATATCCAAAATATATGAATTTTCCCTTTTAAACTAGTGGTTAAGAGATCAGTTGAAAATCATGTAAAGCATGAATTCTATCCCGCCATCTCTCCTTCCCCTTCTAAGGACACTAACTCTTCTTTATAACAAAAAAAAAAAATTTCAAAATATATAATTTGGGATTTTTGAATAAAGAATGTGAATATTAATTGTTTTCACCTTAATTTTTATTGGTTCTTGTCACGACCAGCTTTTTGAGACTTGGGTCATCCCATGTCTTTGAAGTTTTGAACTACTAGTATTATATTAATTTGGAATATATAACAAGCTTCAAACAAATTTTTAGCTAAGAGGAAAGTTGCAGTATATTTATAAATTTATCTCCAAATAATTCCCAAATAAGTTATTAGTTTATGTCTTTATCTTTTTATTTTTTTTTAATTTGATTAACGGTAAGATTGAAAAAAAATCAAAAACTAAATCAAATCATAATATTTTGTTTGGTTTAAGCTTAAAAAGATGTTTATTTGATTTGATTCGATTCGATTTTTTATTTATAATTTGAAAAATCAAAATTATCTGCATTGAATAGCATTTTTATTTTTTTATATATTTATTCATCAATATAAATAAATAAATTAAAAAATAATGTGAAAAATTAAAATTCTTTAAATTTTAAAAAATGACAAACTAAGCCTAATTAATTAGGGTTTACATATATGGAAGGGTAAAAGTACCTAATTGAGATTTTAATGATTTTGCACCACCATATCAAGCGTTTCACTTTATATTTCATGTTTCATGCTTTTCAATATCATCCCTATTTATATAAAAAATTGTTATAATTATTCAAAATTTCAAGTTCATCAAATATTTTACATTTTTTTATCCTCTCTGGCCAAAAAACAAAGTGTTCTTATGACCCAATTTTTAGGAGGTATTGTTGGGTTTGGGAAGCCCAGGAAAGTCTGTGGTTGGGCCAGTCTTTGGTCCAGACAAAAAATAATTTTAGGACATGTCAACCTCTTACTGGTTAAAAATTCCACATGTTATTCCACGTGTATTCCATCTATTGGCTGAAGCAACGTGGAATGACATGCAAATCCTCGGTTCCTCGAACACTTCTTCCAAATCACGGAGACTCGAACAAATTTATAAACTCAAAAACTCTTTTATGGCTGTCAAAAGTTTGGAGATTTCTGAATCCCAAATCAAAATCATCAAACAGACGTAAAAAAAAAAAAAATACAACAAATTTCTATCAAAATTATAGATTTATAGAAAGAGAGGAAGAAAAATGTTGAAGAGTTTGAGTTTGAGTTGGGCCTTCAATTTAATGGCTTGGAGAGGATTGGTCTACGCAGTTTT
The DNA here is from genome assembly GCF_002303985.1 of Durio zibethinus. Next base: position 24,270,744 of record NW_019168481.1, on the reverse strand, counting down.
TATACTCCATTTTGTATTGGTTTGCCAGCTTCTGCTTCTTCAGCCTCTCGTTTCTGCTTTGGGTTAGTCAGCTTTTTAATTTTATTCTTTTGTGTTTGATGATTTGATCTGGGGTTTTGCTCGATAAAATTAGTGGGTTTTAGCTGTAAACCTGGTTTGTATAGTTTCATTGATTATCTGGGTTTTGTTTGAGTAAGGTTAAAGTAAGTTTTTGGATTAGAGAATGTGGGAAAGTTAAAGTCTTGGAGGGAAAGAGAAAATTGATTTTTTTTTATATTAATTGTTTGTTTAAGTGTTGTTTACAATCAATCTATGGTCAAAGGAACTCCTTTTGAGATTTTCTTGGATTGCTGTTTTCTTGAATGGTCAATTGGTCAGCTCTCCTTTTGCAAATGGGCTATTAACCTGTAAAAAGATTATTAATTTAGGATTCTAATTGGGTAAGGACGAACAGTTTCCTCATTTTTGTATGTTATATCATCATTTTTGGTTATAACCCTTCTCTGGTCGAAATTGGTGGAGTAGAATTGTCTGTTGGATAGTTCAGCTTGAAAAACAATTTTCTTTTTCATACTTGCATTTAAAATGTACTATAGCTAACAAAATGAATTGAAAAGCACCTGGTGGTGCAAGCATGAAAGTGATGACTCCATTGCTGCTAAACATCTTTGTAGAAATGTATCTTATGTTTGACTTTTGTATGAACTTTTTAAGACCCAGCAGTCGAATAGCTGGTGCATCTTGTTTAAATATTAGAATTGGTATTCTTAGAGTTTTAATTTGATTGTAAGTGCCAGTTAGCAAATGCGTACCTTCCCTGTTTCTATGTTCTTAAAGTTTCCACTTGGATGTGCAGATGGAAAGCCTGGAAATGCTGCTGAGCTGTTTGACAGAGTTTCACAGAGTATAAAAGTGAAGCGCTACAGTGAGGCACTCAATGATCTAAATGCTGCCATTGAGGCAGATCCAGCACTTTCGGAAGCATATTTTCGCCGTGCATCGGTTCTACGTCAGCTATGCCGGTACTGTTGAAACTTTGGAAGTTAGGATATATACTTGTATTCTATCATTTACAGTACCTTTTTTTTTTTTCTTTTTCATGTTTAATTCAAAAGAAATTATTGCAAAATATGGTTTTATTGTGATATTCTAAAGTCTTTGATGACATTTTTCTATACTTCCAAGAAAAAATTGGTATGAATTATTTGTGAAGTATCATGGTTCCTTTTGCACCTTGAAAGTAAAAAATTTACGGTATTTTCTCCCTACTCTCTTCCCACTCTATCTTCATCTTCTGATTGGAAAATTATATGACAGGCACTTTTTTTCAATGATGTAGATATGAGGAATCTGAGAAGAGCTACAAAAAATTTCTGGAACTAAAACCTGGAAATTCAGTCGCTGAAAAGGAACTGTCTCAATTGCATCAGGCTCAAAGTGCTTTGGAAACAGCTTTCAGTCTCTTCAACTCTGAAGACTTTATAAAAGCTTCAGAATATGTGGATAAAGTTGTACTAGTTTTTTCTCCAGCATGCTCAAAGGTAGCACCTACTTTAAATTTCTGTTCTTTCATTTTTCCCTGAGTTATAGCAATCTTTATAAACTCTACTGTCCTTCATTTGTTGCAGGCTAAGCTCCTCAAGGTAAAGTTGTTGTTAGCAGCTAAAGACTATTCTAGTGCTATAGCAGAATCTGGGTATATTCTCAAGGAAGATGAGAGCAATCTTGAGGCCTTACTACTTCGTGGTTGTGCATACTACTATTTAGCTGATCATGATGTTGCTCAAAGGTTTGTTTAAAATTTTTTCCTAGCCATAGATTTTTATGATGCTGTTGGTTACATTAAGATTGGGATTTAATAGATGAGATGCATGATCTTTTCAGGCATTACCAGAAAGGTCTCCGCCTTGATCCAGAGCACAGTGAACTGAAGAAAGCATATTTTGGATTGAAAAATTTACTGAAGAAGACTAAAAGCGTAGGTCCACTAAATGTCTTTTTGAATTCTTCCTCTCCCTTTTTTGTCCTGTTTGAGATCAGTGTAGGGTTAGATACATGGGAGTTTCATATTGGTCCTATTTTATCAAACAACCTTCTATTTTATTTTGTTTTTAACTTAAAGACTGTCATTTCATCCACTATGTGTCCTATTTTTATTAAGGTACTTGGACTCTTGGAATCTTATGTAGGCGGAAGATAATGTAAACAAGGGTAAGCTGCGCCTTGCAGTTGAGGACTACAAAGGAGCACTTGCATTGGACCCAAATCATCTCGCTCATAATGTGCATCTTCACCTTGGATTGTGTAAGGTCTTGGTTAAGCTTGGCAGAGGGAAGGATGCTTTTAGTAGTTGCTCTGAGGCACTTAACATTGATGGGGAACTTCTTGAAGCTTTAGTACAGGTCTGCTGTAGATTCATTCACTTCATCTAAATTTTTACTACAGTTGGTTGAACATAATGCCATAACTATCATTCTTTACCTGTGTTTGAATGTTTCAGAGGGGTGAGGCTAAACTTTTAACAGAGGATTGGGAAGGTGCTGTGGAAGATCTCAAATTAGCAGCTCAAAAATCGCCTCAGGTTAGTCATAATATTAAATTTGGATAATAAATGTCTCTGTTAAAATTTCTTCTTCCAGAATTTAGTTTTAGGCTTGTCATATGGTATTTAGATCAATAAAATGTAATGTTTGAGACATCTTATATGCATTTGCTTGTATAACTGAGAAGAAAAGCTTTTCCGGGATAAGAAAGAACAATTTAGTAGATTTAAGGCTGTGGTTTTGTAATACTTTTGTTGTGTATTTTTAAGAGTTTCTGAATTCTGCCAAAGATACATGGTTTGATTTCATGTTTTTTGTTATTCTTTGTTAGAATTATTCCTAAGTGAGAATAAGATAAATGGAATATAATACAGTAACATCATAGAAATCCTTATGTTAAACCTTCAATGCTGTCTTGTTACTGTTAATAAAAATTTTGGATCAACTTAGAGTTATATTTTTGGTTATTATTCCAATCATGAGTATCTCTGGCCTCATGAGGGCTATAAATTGCTTTCTTTGCAGGATATGAATATCCGTGAAGCACTTATGAGGGCTGAGAAAGCTTTGAAGATGAGCAAACGTAAAGACTGGTACAAAATTTTGGGAGTTTCAAAGACTGCTTCTGTTGCTGAAATAAAACGTGCATACAAGAAGCTTGCTTTGCAATGGCACCCAGATAAGAATGTTGATAATAGAGAAGAAGCTGAGGCACAATTCCGAGAAATTGCCGCTGCATATGAGGTCCGATTCGTTAATAATTAACTTTCTTTATCATCAGTATAATGTTTTAACTTAAACTTTTGGTTGATACAAATTTGTGATCATTAATATTTTTTAATCTATGCCATTTATTCTAAAGATAAAATGAACAAAATGCTAATAACAAGTTGCTTTTCACTCACAGGTTCTCGGGGATGAGGAAAAGAGATCAAGGTATGACAGAGGAGAAGATATTGAAGATGTGGGTATGGGAGGTGGTGGTTTCAACCCATTTGGTGGTGGTGGGGGACAGCATTTCACATTTACATTTGATGGAGGGTTTCCTGGAGGCTATGGTGGTGGTGGTGGATTTGGTTTCAACTTTTGATACCTTCACGAAATGGTATAGGAGTACATTTTTCAATCCTAAGCGCTAACACTAATATGACTAGGACTGACATCTTTCGGCAGTCAGTAATTTCCACCACTAGAACTGCCTTGTTACATGAACAATGTATCCCCTTCACAAAGGTTGCTTCATTTTATTCATTTTAAAATTTGTATCAGTTGATGATAGGAAATTGAAGAGCATCAATTTGTCATAAATTCTACTATTCTTTCCCCACCAAAGCAATGATGAAATAAATATATGACAGACATATAACTCCAGTGATAGCGGCTATGAAAGTCTCTCTGTTTAAGGATCCCATTCCCATCCGACTTTATCAGAAGTCTCTGCTTTGTTTTTGAGCCATTCTAATATTCCATCAGCAGCAGAGGCCATTGCCCTGTTGAGCTATTGCATTTAAAGAACCATAACTTCTACGGATAGGGTTTGCTCGCTGTTTACTCTATTCTGTTAACAGTCCATATAAATTTTGTAAATTCTGTAACTAAATTTCTTTCTTTTTTACGCCAGTCAAAACAAGTTAAATCCGGGATTGTAGCATGAGATCATGGCACAAATGCTGCTCTCTTCTCTCCCAATATTATTCATAGCATTTTCAATATTGGTGCTATTTGAGCAAAAGTATTGGTGCAAATGAAGAAGAGTACCAGGAAAAGAAAAGGAAAGAAGAGCTGCTTTCTCATTCTTTTAGGCTCTGGCCTTTACCTATAGTATTCTTGTTTTACTGAGGTGTATATATGTATGTTGAGAGATGAGGGATGGGTTGTTAATGTAAATGTTGGGTGGATGGATGGGTTACCTTTTAGTTAGAATATAGCAAGAAAAATGTTAAAGTACATCTTTTTTCTTTTTGTTAAGATATTTCAATCAAAAGTGGGGAGACTGCTTTACAAGACAGGAAAAAAGAGCATGGGATCAATGAGAAAAACCATGGTGTTTTTGCATGTGACAGGGAACGCTGTAAGCTGGAGTGGACTCATGAAACAGTGCATTGGAATGATATGGGCCTTCAGCTTTAGAAAAGCTCTAGCCTTTTACTTGCCCAATTCATAAAGGGTTGGACTTCAGTAATTGATTAGGCCAGGGGAATCAAATGACTGGGCTCTGAGTCCAAACGAGGAAATCAGACTGGGCCTTTTAACATGCTTATCAGAAATGGAAAAGAAAACACAACAGTTGTCTATTTATAAAAGAATCATAAAAAAACAAATTAAAAAAAAAACTGAAAGCCATAGTATTTATAATAATAATAATAAGTAAGGCTATTCCTGTAAGCCTTAAAAGCCCAAAAGTAAAGACCAAACAAACAGAGTTGAGCTGAACATATCAAATCTCAAACTCAACACAAATCAAAGAAGACAGAAAAACGTCTCCTGTTTTCTCGTCATCGCACTCTCCCTCCGTTTCTCTGTTTATAACTTCAAAGCCTGAAAAACACTCTCCTCAATCCTCCACTTCATCTCCGCCGTCTATTTCGTTGACTTTCCTCAAACTCTATCAAAGTCAAACCTCTTAACTACATCAAATTACTGTAAAAAAAAAAAACTATATACAAACCCCAGATTGCACATACCATTAAAACTGAAAGACTTCTCATAAGCCGCAACCACACAGGATCCGTCCCCCTTGTCTCACCTTCCTACTTTGATCCTATAGCCATTGAAGAACAAACAAGAAAAAAAAAGTTTTAAGACTTTTTTTTTTCTTAAGAAATAAGAAAAATCCAAAATTAAGAAGAAAAAGAAACCCTAGAGTGTCATGATCAGATGTTATCGGGTGTATGATAAGAGACGCCATGATCAACACAGCCAACGGTATGATTTCGGCATCATCTTCATCGGCGAACGCTCAATCGCCGGGTTTGAAGACTTATTTTAAAACTCCAGAAGGTCGATATAAGCTTCAATATGAAAAAACTCACCCTTCTGGCCTACTTCACTATGCTCATGGCAAAACTGTTACTCAGGTAACTTCAAATTTCTAGGTTTAACTTTAAATTGGTCCATTGTTTAGCATGGGATTTCTTTTTGGTGTTTTTGATATTTAAATTTATAGTTAGAGAGGATTTCCAATTTATTAGTAAAAATATGGTTTTCAACAAATACCCATTTGTTGGAAGCACTGAATGAACAGATTTTATTAGTTTATTTTGTATTATCAATTTGAGCATTGTTGGTTGAAAGATTGAATTTTAAGGACTTTCAATCAATGCCCATATTTCTAAAGTCAATTTTCAATCGTTTTTGTGTAATACTTAGGTTTCAGTATTGATTTTCTAGGATTTTATTTGATTAAGTTTGACTGTCAGGTTACCCTAGCGCTTCTGAAGGATAAGCCAGCTCCGTCAACTCCGACAGCTTCATCATCCAGCTTCAGTGCTAGCAGTGGGGTAAGATCAGCAGCAGCGAGGTGGCTAGGTGCTGGGAATGGGAGCCGTGCAATTGGCTTTGCTGGAGGGAATGGTGGGGGTAAAAGTGTTAGTAGTACTAGTAGGATTGGGTCATTGGGTGCTTCGAGTTCAAGTAATTCAATGACTAATACAAATTTCGATGGGAAAGGAACTTATTTAATCTTCAATGTTGGTGATGCTATTTTTATAAGTGATTTGAATTCTCAGGATAAGGTAATTTAGCATTTTGTTGTTAAGGTTTTTGATGAATTGGAAGGGTTGTCCATGGTGTATTTTCAGAATCTTGGTGTTTAATGTAGGATCCAATAAAGTCCATCCATTTCAGTAGTTCGAACCCTGTCTGCCATGCATTTGATCAGGATGCCAAGGATGGGCATGATTTGCTTATTGGGTTGAATTCTGGTGATGGTAATCCTTCTTAGCTTGTTTTAATTGGCAATTTTAATACTAAGTTTAAACTCTGCCAATTTATGGGTTCTGTGTGTATTATTGTAGTTTACTCGGTGTCATTGAGACAACAGTTACAGGATGTTGGAAAGAAGCTTGTTGGGGCACAGCATTACAATAAAGATGGTTCTGTCAATAACAGGCAAGATTTAGATTACTACATCCTTTATACATTTTCTGACTTTTCAGAAGTATGACCTTTGAACCTTTGTTCACCATCTGAGTTTTCTTTTTAAAATTTTAAGAGTTAGATATTCCATTTTAGGTGTTTCTGCATGTAACTCTTGTAGATTTATGTGTTCTAGTTCTAGGATGGTGCAAAGATATATTGTAATACCCAATGGCTTGGAGCAGGATAATTTTCTAAGACATCTTATGTATCTTAGGGTTTTTTTTTTTTTCCAAGGGTGCATATGCAGCTTACTCCATTTAATCATTATAAAAATATCTTTTTCTGGAATTTATTTCTGTTCTTTTACAGGGGCAGTATTGCCTTTCAGTAACCCATCTATCCTCCTTGACTCCTTGTAGTATGCTTCATTTGTTTTCTCTATGACCTTTCATTATTATTTGAACTGTACTTCTAAGTTATCAGTACTAGTAATTTAAAGTCGGCAACTGACTTGATCTTTCACTGAGTTGATTGTTAACCTTTTTAGCAAATATTGGACTCGTAATTGTTCTTCTGCTGCTATATCTAAAATTTGCTTCCCTCTTGAGTTTCCCCTCAGGATAATAAAAGGGCAATGACTTTTGTGACTAATAGGTGTTTATCTTGAATTAATGTTTTTAATTGTGTTGACTGCCTCCTATCTTATTAATGCTTGTTGTTTCCAGCAGTCGCTGTACTAGTATTGCGTGGGTTCCTGGAGGTGATGGCGCTTTTGTGGTTGCTCATGCTGATGGAAATATGTATGTGTATGAAAAGGCAAGTTTCCAATAATTAAAGAAGGCTTTTTTCACTTCTGGGGGGTAGAACTTTCAAATTTCATGATGTTCTATGCAGTAAGTTTTTTTTTTTTTGTGCCCTCTAGAACAAGGATGGTGCTGGTGATTCTTCATTCTCTGTTATCAAAGACCAAACTCAATTTTCTGTTGCGCATGCACGTTATAGTAAGGTACTGGTCAGTGTTTATTTTGTAAAACTATTTTTAGACTTTCTTCTTTGTGTATTCTTCCTGAAAATTGGTAGTGTTTACCTTAGAACTATTATCTAAAGCTGGAGGCCATTAATGATTTTATCATGTTTATATATATAGTAGGTGCTGCATAGCTTATAGCTTGCTTTTCACTATATGTATTTCTAGGTTTTAGCAAGATAACATTCTGTTTTGAATTAGATGATGCATGTGTTGCTGAGGTGTGCATGGTCTAGATTGTCAAAATGGAATTGACAACCACATTTCCTAGAGATCTGCAAGTAGTCCTAAGTTTGCCCTAGGTATTTTTTTTGAAGAGCTACAAGTAGGTATAATAAAAACGCACATTAATCATGCATGATCAAAACGTATACTTAAAACATTTTGCTAGTAATGTGGTATGTGTATGAAAAAAAAAAAAAAGAATTTAGTCTTGTGCTTGCCTTCTGGTTTATATGTGTATATATATATTTTTTGTTACAGTTTAATAATTCTATGATAGTCTTGATATCTGACATTATCGGACCTGCCTTAGCACCATAATTGCTATTAGTCTGACTGTTGTTTGACCTCATTGAGGAAGCCGTATAAGTTTTCCTCTTATTATTATTTTGTTTGTTGACTTGCCATTATTTACTTGCAGAGTAACCCAATTGCGAGATGGCATATTTGTCAAGGTTCAATTAATAACATTGCTTTCTCCTTTGATGGAGTCTACTTAGCAACCGTTGGAAGAGATGGTATCAAGTCAAATTGACACCATTTGCGTTTTACAGCAGTTTTCTTTTCTAGTTTGTTTGAACTTAAAGTTTTTCTCTTTTCACATACTGATTGCAGGTTATCTGCGAGTTTTTGACTATTCAAAAGAACATCTTGTGTGTGGTGGCAAAAGTTATTATGGTGCTCTACTATGTTGTGCTTGGAGGTGCTCTATTCTTTTTTTTTTTTTTTTCGAAGAAAAGTTTTTAAATTTGTGCATGCTGTTTATCTAGAGTGTACTTGTTTTTTCCATTTGTTACTTTGTATTCTTTTTGTAAAATATCTAAGCTATCACCTTTGGAGAAAATAAAACTTGTTATTGACAACAATATCCAATGAACAGTATGGATGGGAAATATATTCTGACTGGAGGTGAAGATGACTTGGTTCAAGTTTGGAGTATGGAAGATCGAAAGGTTGTGGCATGGGGTGAGGGGCCCAACTCATGGGTAAGATTCTTATCTTATAATGAAGGCTTATTTTTAGTTGTTGTGGATGACAATGGCTCTGTCCTTGGTGCTGACAGGTTAGTGGAGTGGCGTTTGATTCATATTGGTCATCACCCAATTCAGATGGCACAGGGGAGACTGTGATGTACCGGTTTGGTTCTGTTGGTCAGGTATGTAGATGTTGTTAGTCTGGTAAAAATAATGACTGTCTGAATTATTGTCCCTTCTATCTTGATGCGTTGTTTCTCCATGGTTCTTTCCTGTCCATGTATTTAGATTGTATTTATGTGGATTCTACTGTTAAGTTCCAAAAATGTCTAGCTTTTGAAAGTTATAGATACCTGACACTTGTGATAATGTGGTTGGAGCAACATTTCTAGATTTAGTGATTGCCTTCTTTTTCTACCTATGACAGTGGTTGCTGTTTCTAGGATGGAACAGAGGTGATATATGGCACATGGATCAAGTTTAGGTTGTAGAAAATATTTAGATTTTAAATGTATGAAACTATAGGTCTGCATCGGTTACCATACATTGTAGGTGACATAGTTTAGGTTCTTGTTTAAATAGCATCTTGAACAGCTAATATGATTAATATAATTTCTAGTTAGCATGCAAATGGGGAAAACTGAAGAACATGAGAAAAGCCAAAACATATTGGCAGAAAATCAGGGAATACTTCAAGAATATTCTCTGATGAATAGATGCCTTTCATTTTTATGGAAAGTCATAATTTCATACTAAAACATTTTGTGGTCAAGGAACATGGCTATGAATTTAGTTATTGTCATCTAATAATCTGTATTATTCCCTTGTTTTTTTTTTTTTAAAGAAAAAGCTATTCTACTTTGCAGCACCTGCAATATCCTTCACTTCTTATTATTGCCTTCTTCTGCGTAGGATACACAGTTGTTATTATGGGACCTGGAAATGGATGAAATTGTAGTGCCATTGCGTCGACCTCCAGGTGGATCTCCCACTTACAGCACTGGGAGCCAATCTTCCCACTGGGACAATGTATGCCCATTGGGTACCCTGCAACCTGCCCCAAGCATTCGAGATGTTCCAAAAATTTCACCAGTGGTTGCTCATCGAGTTCATACTGAACCCCTCTCGAGCTTGATTTTTACCCAGGAATCTGTACTTACTGTTTGTCGAGAGGGGCACATAAAAATCTGGATGAGACCCGGTGTTGCAGAAAGCCAATCAAGCAACAGTGAAACTGTGTTGAGTACCAGTTCCAAGGATAAACCATTACTTTCCAGCAAGATTGGCAGTTCTAGCTACAAACAATGACCAGACGATCATCGAAAGATGCAAGGCAAAGATCAAAGCTCTTTTATTTTTTCAGCTGGAGTTGCATTTCTATTTGCTAGTGTGGCCGTTCATTTCTCTTTATCCAGTTGGTTTTCTGAAAGTACAACCATGTGAACATAATTGAATTGCAATGAGATTAACCAACTGAATCCATTGAATATTCAAGGACAAAAATGCCATTGACGGCACAAAGAGTTCTGGAGGGAGAACGAACCTCCATTGTAAGTACAAACGGCTATTCCTAGAATATCTGACAGTGACTGGTATAACATGGAGTTGCTCCTTTAAGATTTGTAGTATTTTCTTAGAGGTGCATTTGAGTGATTATTTGTTATTGTTGATGCATCATCCCCATTACAGTATGATATTTGTTGCATATTCGAAAAACTGATGTTGAACACGCGGATGGCTTCGTGCACATGACTTCATGGGTTCTAGGTGACTGGACTTGGACAAGTTTGTCCTGAAATGAGACAGTTTTTATGCAGCCGAAGCTTTTCATTTTATACATGTTATTATAGATATGCTAACTTAATTGTCATTCCTACTTTCTAAGGCTCTTATTTCAGTTTCATTAGGGTGATGATCCGTATGACTTTGTTGTCCGGTTACCAGTGGTTGATCTGGCTGGGGAACATCATCAGAACCAAGCCGTTGATTTGATTCAGCATGCTGCCTTCTCACCCTCTTGAAACCTCATAAAGAATAGGGGTTCCACACATTGTGCTTTCAAACCCAACAAATGCAGAGCGAAGAACAGATTGTTAAACTTACCCGCAGCTGCTGAAGAAATCAAAAGGAAGCATGGCTTTCTGCGTAGCCAATGGCTGCTAGTGTACGGACTTGAGGTTTTTGAAATGAGACCCAAGGATGCCAGCATACGAGTCCAATGCCAAACCGGCGTTCCAGTAAGGATGAGAAAGGATTCTCATCACGTTTTCAAATTCACCCTAATTATCATATTCATATATAAGGAATTAGTAGCTGATCACGAATTTTCTTGAGATAGAGGGTGTAATAATAACTTATCTGCCTAAACAATGGAGCATTTGGAAAGTCAAAGAGTTTAATTGGCCAATTTGCTGATCTACCAATTTTCATCCATGATATTTTGATGTATGATAATCGAATTCATGGATCAAAACTTTTTAAGAGCATCCGTTAAAATTATCATTTTGAAACGGTACATTTAACCAAAATAGTAGCTTTTTCAAGTTGGGTCTTTAACTAGACATCTCGAATAGTTTTGTCTGTCCCAACTTTTTCCTTTGGGGCCCTGTCTCAACATATAGGTTATGTTGGACTAAATAAAAAAAAGTGAGGCCGGCCAGTAAGAACCCAAATAGGACGTAGGTAGGAGTTCGTAGTTTGAAATGCACTCATCACTGACGCTCTGAGCTGCTGGGCCAAGCCACGATGATGAACCAATATGGTAAGTCCAAAAACAGGTTTCTGTCTCTGGACAGACAAAGTGGACCCAATAAATCGTACTACGCCAGCCAGGCGCCCACTCCAATAAACAATAGAAGAAAAGTCGAAAATCATGTGGAGGGGTCCATAGCCCACGGGCTTTGTCAGATGATAATTGGTTGCAAGTCTCTCAGATATTGGCGAGTGTGCCAAATCCTTTCACATTTGAAGCTACCTGTGCTGCCACGTAATCCGAACATCAGGTCATCGAAGCATCTTCCTCTTGGCCCCACGCCCCACACTCTTTTTTTTTTGCTTAGCTGCTAGTGGTGTCGCTGTATATTATAGATCCAGATCTATCACGTTTTACTCGTCATTGATCGAGCAAATAAAGCATTAGCTACTTCTTCACTTTACTTCCACTCAAGCAAGGAAGCACCTCATAAAAAAAAAAAAACGCACTGACAGTTTTCTTTTTTTCCTGGCATTTTTCTTTGTTTCAATCAAAAGCTGAAAACCCAGATTGAGATTGAAGCTAATTCATCAAAGGATGTAATGTAGAGCAGTTAAAGATTGTGTCTTGGGGATGTTTCCAGGGGGCAAAATGGAGGAAACTTTGTTTGAAATGAAGCCAAGAAAAAGAGTTCCAATGAAGGTTTGGTTAACTGCTCAAAGATCAATGGGTCTCCTTGTGGGTGGAAATCACACATCCTCCAGGTTTTGCACTCGCTAAATTTGTTTTCTTGTTTTGTGTTGGGTTCAGTTTCTCTTGATTTCTCATTTTAGTTGATAAAAACAACGGTCTCTTTTATATCAAAGATTGGATCTGTCTTGCTGCCTATTGAGTTTGAAAGTGTTAAGACCATGGATTTTAAGACCTTTATGTTGATGATCCTTCATGGGTCTTTAGCTAGGCGTGTGCTTTTACGCGCTTTCATGCTTGCTGCTACTTTGTCAATTGTTCCTTTACTGCAAATCATATCTGGGGCACATCCAGAGATGTTGTATACCCTTTCTACCTCAGCAGACTGTGCCCTTGAACCTGGATCTTTAGGTCCATTTATGTTTCCAGGCACCATTTTGTTCTCCAAAGTTTGGGGTTCATTTGGATCGGTTCACTGCGAGGAAGATAGGAAGTTGACAACCAGCGTGGTTAGAGAGCTAATGGGAAAGCAAATGTTGAGTTACAGTGCAAAAGCTCTCTGTGTTGGTGAAGGCTCAGTGTCAGCTGTTGTGGCATTGAGAGACCTGGGATTCTCTGCTGTTACTGGGGTTTACAGGCACCCCTTTTTCTCTCTTAAGCATAAGAAGTTTGTTTATGAGCTTGATTATGAGGACAATTCTTATGATTTTGTGTTATCCAGGGATCTAGATAAGGTTTCTGTCCCAGCTCTTCTTGTGCTTGAGATTGAGCGTGTCCTTAGGCCCGGTGGAATTGGGGCTTTGCTCGTTGGTGTTAGTGGGTCAGACCCTACTAGCTTGATTAGGTCTGCTACTCCAGTTTCTTCGCTACTGAAAGCTTCCAGTGTTGTGCATGTTGATCATGTGAATGAGTTTACATTGGTTGTATTCAAAAAGAAACTGGAAAATACCACGTACTTTGAGCAGTATCGTCTTCCTGCCGATTGCCCATCTATGACAAACAACAAAGCTATATTGGATAATATTGAGCCTCTTTTGGAGGACAAACCAATTGGGTCTGAAAAAAGTATTGCTTATTTGCCCAAGTTTGTTAACGTATCTTCTAAGCAACGATTGGTCTATATTGATATTGGGGCGGGTGAGCATTTGACCTCCAATGTTACAAGTTGGTTCTTACCATCTTATCCTGTGGATTACAAAGCCTTTAATGTTTATTTCGTTGATCATAATACTTCGGTAATGCTATCCTATGTCAAAGGGCCTGGTATCAACTTTGTTTATCACCCAGGCCTTGCTGGAAATAGAGCTACAGCCAGTTCAGGAAATAAGGCTTCCACAGGTTCTGATATTGTTGATGATTTAGATCCATTTGTTGAAGATGAAGGGTTTGACTTTCTTCTCTGGTTTAAAGATACAGTACTATATGCAGACTTTGTGGTTCTGAAGATGAATGCAGGCGCAGTGGAGTTAAAACTTCTCTCAGATTTGTTTGAAAGTGGAATCATATGTTTCATTGATGAGCTTTTTCTTCACTGTCCAGACCGTGACGACAGCGGAGTGGTAAAGGGAGACTGCATGGACCTCTTCAAGGCCCTTAGAAGAACTGGTGTTTACGTCCATCAGTGGTGGGTAGATTAGAGAACCACCGATCTGGTGGACTCTTGTTTTAGGTACTGTATTGTTTGAGTCATGAGTCGTCGTCTATGTACTAGTACTGCTTGCGTGTGCTATTATTGTTGTCTACTTGTTATCGGTTGTTGTCATCTATCTTCCTCATCTCGTGTATTGATGTTGGGAGGAAATCAAGTTGCTTTTGTGGTTGAGCACTATACTAAATAAGCAACCACTGTAATCTCTAGTTTGCTGAATAAACTGTTGTGTGCTTACTGCTTAATTACTCACCTTTGTTTTGTTGAAATTAGTTTTTACTACACTAGAATTGTTGTCCTTTTATCTCCAGCTAATGTTGTTGAATGAAGAAGAGCCAATTAATGTTTGTCCTTACCTCTTAAAGATGCACAAGCCCGTTGGACATACAAATGCCTGTTGCCATGCTTGGGCAATTTTGAACCGGTTTGTGAGAGAATGAACAAGTCTACAAGGTGTGGCCCCATAAAAGAAACAGGCTAACTAAGCACATCCCTTTTTTTTAACGCGTAACGCAAAATGACAACGCGGAAAGTCCTTGTTTGCTGTCAGTTTTGAACTGATCATCCCAAAGAAATTAGGCAAAACAAAAACCCATGTTTTGTCGGCTGCATCACACCAATGACCTCGTTTAGACTTCCGTTTTACTGTACAGAAACCTGACAAAACTACTGTCACACTAAAATTGCCATGTACGTCCAGACCAGAGTCATGAAATTCAAGGCTGATGACTATTCTCAGGATTGATTTTAACAGGTTCCCCAAAAATTTAGACAGCCAGTTATACAGCTAAGTATCTATCCTAGAATGAGTTAATGTAAATTCTTCATTAGCATCTAAAAAAGTAAATGAAGTAGAACATGAAGCAAATTCATTTGCCATCTATTTCGCTAATATATTTTGTATGAAATTCGAGCAATTCATTCATACCATGTAGCATAATTGATTATAACTTCCTGTTTGATTATTGGAAACGCCTGAAATGTAAAACAAAAGAGAGGACAAAAGGGCAAATGAGAAGTGATAAGAGAAGGGGAAAAAAAAAAGACAACAACAAGCTACTATTATACAGGAAGATAGTCCAAGAAACATGTTCTCATCTTATTCATCAGGGCCATTGTTGACCTTTATCTCCAAAAGCCTCTCAACAGGTTGCCTACAAATTGGGCAGCGATTAGTCTGGCATCTCAAAACCTGCGCACATGAGCTGCACATACACTGCATAATAAACAACAAAATTGAATCAGTAATCAGCTAGAAGCATATAATATTTTCATTACTCCATTTCTCTGTCTTCTTTATGAAGGAAGATGAGGGGGCAAATGGTTTTGAAACTAAAAATTGGTTAAATCGACCATTCATGTGAGATCCACAACCACGATAACATTCTGTAATAGGCAAGTATTTCTGACTGTTGCAAAAGAAAACAAGTTATTACTAGCACGTGCAAGATTTATTCATTGGTTTAGGCCAACCGATTGGTCTCACCCTTGCTTTCTTGTCTATAAGGTTAATGTTGCAAAAGACCAAAGGAAAAGGGAACTGAAGAGAATAGAGTAAGTGACAGTGTTTACCATGTGTCTGCAGGGAAGAACAGTTGTGTCCCGAGGCTCTGAAAGGCAAATAACGCATTCTTTTCCAGGATCATTTGCATCAACATCATTATCAACTGAATTTCCAATTCCATATATTTCTTGCAGCTCATACCTCATCCCATTAACCCACAGAATCTGTTTCACTACTCTTGTCTGGTATTCACCCTTCTCCTTCTCAAACACAGCCTGGGTTATCTGAGAATTCATGGCTCCTGACACTTGGTTTCCATCTGATCCATTCTGATTGACAGGCAATGCATCTGCTTTCACTGCTAGATGATAGATACCCACCTCATCTACTTTCAGTAATTCTGACTCCTCAAACATAGCAAAATCAATCCCAGTTCCAGAGGGCTGCCTGAACTTCTGTCCTAGACCTTGTTCAAAAGGCACAGTTACTGGTGGTAGGACACTTTCCTTCATTGGTGTCAGATTGCAGTCTTCACCTTCTTTTGCAAAGAAAATAACAGTCATCCTGTTTGCAGAGCAAAGTTAAGAACTGTATCAGAGACACAACACTATTCACCTAAAAACTGAAACTCTACAATGGAGAGAAGAATGAAAGTGCAAAAGGAAAGGATGATTTGAAATGTCCTAGTACATTTTTACAAGAAATTCAGCCAGCTAATGCTTTCTATGTAAGTTGTGTTGAACTTCAACTAACCATTCGTGTTTCTTTTCTGTAATCTACTTCAAAGCTCCTTAAAACAAAAGCATAGAGCTCTCCATTCCGTCGTTTTACTCTAGTTTAGAAGTTCCTATATCTGATTACTAGGATGCAGAAATTTCACAAAATATCAACATCACTCTAGTTTTAATCACAATAAACCTATTGAAATTTTCACTATCAAGTAAAAAAGGAAAATCACAGAGCTTGCAATCTGACACACAGAGTGGGCGAGACCTCAAAACACCACTAATGTGATGAAACACCATTTCGTTAGTTTTCTTCCCTTTTCCTGTCATCTTGGCATCTAGTTTAAAGTATATTCAAAGTTTCAAATAACATACAAACAACCTAGTTCCTTAATCACAGTCAGACCCCATAGAAACAAGGCAACCTTAAAACCTCCAAACATAGCTGAGAAACTACAAAACCGATACTTAAAGAGTGAACAAAAAATATCCTAATAATCTTTCATTGAATTCCAAATAATCTCTATTCTTAGAATCACAGGGCAAACCTTGATCCCTCTAAAAATTGCATCTCTTCTCTGCAATTGTAAGACACTTATCCGTCTAATTTGACATGATTACATCTCAAGCTCTCCAAAAGAAAATAGCATTTAAAAATAATCACGTCAATTGTATCCTCAGAGCAAATTTTAATCAAAAGCAACCCATATTCACAGCTACAGCAACTAATTCTCATAGATAACAAAAACTTGAAAATTTAACCAAAAAGATAGAATTTTTATACCTTCCAGCAACGGTAGCATCGAACGTGAAAGAAACCAAGAACTTCCCAGGATTCTCCTCATCAGAGTCCAATTTCAAAGTTTCTTTCTTCAAATTAACGTCATTCCTTATCGTCACCGCCTTTTGATGCTCTATATGCGGCACCAGAGGCGGTGGCATCATTGGTCCGTAAGCATACCTACTCCAATTGGCGGGATCTATGTGGGGCCCACCCCGATTATGATGATCGTATGGAGCCCGAAGCGGCAATGGCACCGGCGGCTGAGGCGGATAGTAGCCAGGGTACTGGTAGTACTGGGGCGGGTTCGTGTTCGGGTATTGAGGCGGATACGGCGTGGCGGCGGCAAAGACATAACGATTGGCGGGGATTTCCGGTTGTGGCTGTGTTGGAGGAGGTGGCGGAGGGTGGTTTCGCCGGCTGCCATGCCTTCGCCGGCCATTTAATCCGCTACTTCCGATGTTCCCCATGAATTTTTTGCCGTTATTTGGAATATAAAAGGAAATATTTATAAAGGAAGGAATTTTATAACAAAATTGGATCCAATTTCATGTAAATATTTTTGCGTTTTCCTGTTTCTCCCTCAAAACCCAACAAAAAAAAAAAAGAAAGAAAAAAGTTGTTTGGGAGAGGAAGGAGAAGAGAAGAAACAAAAAGGGTTTGTTATATGTTCTGTTTTTCCTTTCGTTAGGGAAAGGGAAGCGAAGGGCGAGAGGAAGAGAAGGGAAAGATAAAGAAATAGAGAGAATCTTTGGATGGGTATAATGGGTTTGAGTAAAGCTCCACCCAAACCACCATTGACAGAGAGATGGAGATTGTGCTAAAGCAAACCGCCTTCTATAATGGGTTTACAGTACATTAGGGAAAGTACTTTGATGACAAAAATACCCCAACTTTGGTCGGTTTCAGATTGTATTCCCATGAAGAAGCACGTAGCAGATTAGTGGTCTGATTTAATCTTAGCTACGAAGTCATAGCAATAGGAACTCTGTTGTGGGCGGGAAGATTGTAGTAGGCTTTCACTTCTTTAGCTGGCTGTACTGGTTCAGACCCGTCCTAGGAGCTGTTTAGATCTTACAGCACATCCGTTGAGATTAAATTTATTGGATTGTCAGTTGAATATAAACGTTAATTTTAATAAAATTAAATTATATAAATTTTTTATTAAAATTTTTTAATTATAATTATAATAATTTTTTTTTTTTAATTTCATTATAATCAATTTAATTGATCATTCAAATAAAACCTAATAAATTCTCTTTGGAGTGTAGAAATATTAAATTCAATCATTTAAAAATGGACATAATTGGAGAACAATGTGTAAACGTTTCTGATAAAAGGAAATGGATCAAATCTCCACCTGGTGAAAGCTTCTGGTTATGTCAGAAATTTTGATGTATAATTTATTTCATTTTCAGTTTATATGTTTTCCAAGTCCAAGCCAGTCAAAGTTTGATCAAAATTGAAGGATTTTTATATGCCTTACAAGTGTTCTCCACTGCCCCCTTCAGCCTATCTCAGCGCAGGCCTGTTCCACAAATTTGAAGACTGCAGATACCCAATAACACCCTGCAATCAAGAAATTAAATATAATTTGCAAGAATCATGATTTTCTTTCTTGCTTTCTTTTCTAGAGGTTTATGATTTTCTTCTCTTTTTTTGACAAATAACAGTATTTGGGATCACAAATTCACAATCTTTTTGCTGGTTCACGGCCTCCCCTGCTGAAGTCATTCATAAACTGTGATACCTTACTAATAATAATATCAAAATCAAAGTCAAATTAATAATTGAATTTTCTGTATATAATGGCCTACCACATGTCCTTTGATAACGACTCTAATGGGAAATGGATGATGCCAGATAAAAGAGGAAAATTTAAAATAATTCCATTTCTTATGCAAATTTACTGTGCAGTTTTATATTGTCATAGGCTGAAATGACCACCGCCATTACAGTGTTGAGAGGCTGCTGAGTGCTTTAGGCCCCTGAATGTGACCAATCAAATTTTTTTTCTTTTTTTTTTTGTTAAAAAAATTCATTTGCCAATTTCGAACATTAAGATCCTGTCGGCAGGCAACTTGTAGTTCAAAGTTTCTTTAAAATTCTACTATTCTAATATTTTATTGCTTCAATTTTTCTAATCCATAGCCTGGAAAAGGCTTAAAAAACTGCAAAATGAAGCTTAGCCACATGATCCAAGGGCATGATCAGGACAGATTTGGAAGTGTTGCAACTGATCAAACTCTGAGATTGAATTTTATGAATAAAGCAAAAGGTTGATAGAATTTGCAATCTTCCCCCAGGGATGTTGGGTCATGACACCAAAGCAGCTAACTGCTTTGCCTGTTAAGATCAATAAACAATGAAAAAAAAAAAGAAAAGGGCCAACAGCTTGTCTGCATACTCTTGGATGATGGAACATAGCAATGCAATTAATACTAATAGCACACTATCATTTTATACTTAATTGTTTTACCTATCTTTCACTCCAAAATATTATAATTCTAGGTAAATCACAGCAATGAAATCATTGTGTTGACCTCTGGGCAGTGACAATCAAAATATGTATGTTCTCTTCTCAATGAAAAAGGGTTTAACAGGTCAAAACCACGTGGTTTATTGATCAAATTAATAGTGTTAAATTTATAATTTTTTTATGATTTTAAGTACCAGCACAAATCACAATGACATTTTATGTTGAGAAAAACAGATTGTTTCGCTTTCACCTCCAAAACTTGACCTGTTTAGCTTTTCTTTCTCTTGATAATGTTCACATTTATTAGTGTATCTTTTATTTGTCATTAGTTAGTGTTTTTCCATTTGGTGCCAGCCTTGGTCCTCCAGCCTGGTCATGAAGACAAGCTTGGCACTTTCTGTTTGCAATTGCGGAGGGACGTATAAGCCAATCAAATTACCTATAAAACGGCCAAATTTCCAGTTAGTAAAACTTTTCAAGCCCTTCTACTTGTATTCCAATTAGTCAACAAGTTCAAACCTAACATCTTTAATCTCGCTTAATAAAACCCAACAAAAAAATATTTTTAAATTTGTACACTGCTTGTTGATTTATTTGGCCCCTTTAAGCTTATAAAAAATTTTGTGAATATTTTGTTCATTTATTTTTTTATTTTTACCTTTTTTTTTTTTATAAAAGTATACAAATAAATAATGAAAAAATCAAAATCAAGAATTACTTAAAATATGTCATGCATTCATTTCATATTTGTGCATTTTTTGCATTTCAATTTCCAAAAAGTAAAAGTAAAATTAACAACAAATTATAATTTAAGCTAAAATATTAAAAAAATCTATAAACTATTTCACATGCTTAAATTAACCCTTACACTTTTATTGTAAATCTTTATTTTTTTTATTTGTATATGAATAAACTCTTATTTCAAATAAAAAATTTTATTTATATTAAAAACTTATTTAGATATAAAATAAAGGTTAAATGTGTGTTTATATACAAACTAAAAGTTATGAATTTATTTGGATGTAAATTAAAATTTAAGGGTTTATTTGAGTGTAATAAAAATATAAAAATTTATTTAAATGAAATGATAAAATTCAGAAACTTTTTTTTTTTATTTCAGCCTATGATTTATTTATGAGCTTATTTGTGATTCCTTCATTTAAGAAGTTATTTTAAAATGGTTAAAGATAATAAAAACAGCAACTATAGGCTTTTGTTTACTTTTTATTTAATAAAAAGGTCCTTTTAATTTTGATTATATATATATTATTTATTTATTTAAATCTTAATAATTAAAAACTAAAAGCTCAAGCTGGCAAAATTTTTAATTATATATATAAGCTTCATATTAGAAAATGAAGTAAATAAATATGAACATAGTTCTTCATTAAATAAGCTTGAAAACAATGACTTGAATTGTAGTACTTTGTAAGGCACTTTGAACTCAACTGTTTTTAGCAACTTATTGAGCCAAGATGGATTCAACAATTTCTCGAATCAGTAATAAAATTGAATTCAAAATTTGGGATTTTTTTATGTTGAATACTCTAGTTTGACACTTTCTCTCTCTCTCCTTTTTTTTTTTTTTTGAAATTAAATAAAGCTTTGATATTTGACATGTTTTAATAAATAGAATAAGCTGTCAAACCCAATTTTCTTTTTACACTTAAAGTTAGAAGGCAGTCAAGCTAGTTTCAAAGTAGCTATTATGACCGAAAAATTGAATTAAGCTCTTGAACCAGTCAGGCTAAAGGCTAAGGGCAGGAGGAATCCTAGCAAGGTTTGGATTAGAATCCTGGATTACTTACCAATGTTTGTTTCCCCAATGACATTATCTGACCATGTACAAAACCAGTTCATGGTTTCTTGTCTGTGTAATATCCTAGCCCAAATAATAATTGAGCTAAACTAATACTAAAGTCCATAAATTTATTAAGATATTATTTAGTAAAAAAAAAAAGGTTGAAGTATTAGATGAAAAAAAATTTAATTATCGTGAAACAAAAAAGAAATAAAATTCTTCTTCCTCTTCTTTAGGGTTAGAGAATATGAAAAATCAAGTTGGAGATTCACAATCAGAGGCTACAATCAAGTTAATCCCTTAAAGTGAGTACATGTCATCTTTTTATTTGAAAAGAAATATCAAGTTGATTACTATTATTTGGAGTTGAAATTTTGAGAAAAAAACCAAGAAAAATCATGAAATCCTTCATTAATCTTGATGATCTATTTTGGTAAATTACTAAGCTTTATTTATTTCATGTTCTTAAGATTTATTGATGATTATTGAATGGAGTTTGAAGACTGAAAGTAAAGATTTGAGTTTTTAAAGATTTAAGGAAAAATTTTATTTTTGGATGAGATGTTGTGACCTGTAATAATAAATTGAAATTGAATTTTATATTAATGGATAGATTATTGCTGTAATTATTATATATCATTGGAAAGCATGTTGAATCTAGTTTCTAATGAAACAAACGAAAGTCAAATTCGAGTTTTTTATGAAGAGTTGTCTAATTTTAACTTAAGGATATACAGGCTGTAAGACAGCAGCATTAGGGTTGAATTTCGAAATTTTCCTTAATTTGTATACAAGGATTTACAGATTAAGCCATATATGTTTAGAAAGCTTATTGAGTCTACTTTTCAATGAAACAAGCGGAATTGAATTTAGAGTTTCCTATGAATAAATGTATAGTTTTTATTAAAATGTATACAGGCTGTTTGGCAGCAGTATATGACGTAGATTTCAAAAATTGTTATAATTAATCTACAAGGAATTACGAGGTGTGCCATATATGGTTAGAAAGCTTATCAAGTCTAGTTTTTAACGCATTAAAGAGATCATAATTCCGATTTGGATATGTTGAGATATGACTATTTTAATGAAAAGACGTCAGGCTGTCAGTATTAATTAGTTAAGTTAACCCTTTGTGTAACTTAGTTGATTTTTGTATAAATGGTCTCAAAAAGGGTTGATTAAATTCTGATATGTTGAAATGATCTTGGATAGGCCATTAATTATTTTGGGAGAAAAACTAAGTGGTGGAATCGAATGGAGGTAAGTAAAATATCACACACTTTGCTTGTTTTCGAATCTATGTATATATATATATATGTTTCTAAATGAAATAATGTTTTATATCTTTATTTTCAATGTATGAAAATAGGATCAAGCATATGATTATTTTGTGTTTCTCTATATAAATGATGGATCATGCTTATGAATGAAATGAAAAAATGATTTATGTTTAAAGAATAATTTTATGATAGCTACATTTTTATATCCCTGAAAAGTGGGATCATCGACACCAGAACTAGTTCTACGACCATGGCTAACGGATAATAGTAGTTAGCAAAGACATGATCATACGACCTTGACTAACGGATAATAGTAGTTAGCGTAAGCCCTGGCTAACGGGTTATAATAGTTAGCAATGATCATGAGAATGAAATTATCGATACGGCCAATATCACGGGTTATAACAGTGACCGTAGCTAACGATTTGAATGATAATGATGATTTATGATAATGATGATTTGCAATGATTTTTAATGATTGATCCATGATTTGGTTTGATTATGATATTTGAATGATAAGATATTTTGTAATGATTTATGAAGTGATATATTTTGACATTGATTTATGAATTTATGAAATATTTGACAAAACGATGATCTTGAAATGTTTTGATATTATGATTTGATAAGTTTTGAATTATCTATATGATGTGTAAGAAAACGATACTTGATCTAGTAAGGTGTGTGAGCCTATACTTACTGAGTTGTGGTTTGCTCATTCTCCTTTTACTTTTTCTTTACAGATGACTAAGTGATAAATTTGGTTAGTCTTGTGTGAAGTTAGAAGATGAAATGGGTAAGATTACTTAATCGTCGGAGAATATGTTGACCAATGAGATCTTAAAAGATAATTTTGTATTTTATATGGTTTGTATTTGGATATATAGAGATATATTATCAGTTGGATTAAAGATATAAATTTTACTTGATAAATTATTTTATTAAAAAATTTTAAAATATTTAAAAAAAAAGGCTTCATATTATTTTAGATTTTTTTCAAAATAATATGACTGTATTACGTCTTGATTTCGAGACGTGATAGCCTGCCTTTGAGGTTTGACTTCTGTTTAGATCACACCATCAATACGAATTCATTCTTGGGGTACAGAAATGAATTCTCTTGCGCACGACACCCTCATTGAAATTTTGAAATTTTGAAATTTTATTCACGAGACTTTCTCTAGGGATTCCGTGTAATTATTACTGAAACATTGACATTTTGAAATCTAATCAACAATTTTAAAAAAAATGAAGAAGAAAATATGTATGAACTAATCAGGAATATGACTTCAATTAACAGTCTCGGCCGGCATTTTATTCTGGACGTTTAGCTGGGTTTGGCTCTTTCCTGGCAATATCCTTTTGTAATTGTAGTAGTGATTAGTCAATTACATAAGTAGACGAATTTTATAATTATTTTATCATACTAAAAATTATGTAAAAATTTATTACGTATAAATATAAATTTTATATAAAATTTTGATGAATTTCATATTATTTTAAATTGTAATTGATTAATTATAGGCGGGTGCAATTAGATATTAGGTCTCCATTGGTGGGTTGATGCATATGGATCTTCTTTTTCCTGTTTCAAGCTTGAAAAAGTAAGTTGATATTTCTCAGATTTTACATGCGTATGAAATGAGATAAAAAAAATGGAGGGATAAACTTATTGTAGTTAGTTGAATCTACAGCCCAACCGAACCCAACTTGTTTCTTGTCTATTATGTTCAACTTAATTTTTTATTAGTAGTTTCTAAATTTGTCCTGGAGAAGGATTCCAAATTCTTAGTTTTAAAAAGTCAAAATCCATAGCCATAAAAGCTTGTGTTCTCATTTCTCTTCCATTTTATGTACTCAAGTACTTGTGTTCTTTCCTTCCTCCGTTTAGCTGATACTTGTCTCCAAGTAACGTAGACATTGACATCTTGAATTGAGCTTTCTGAACAAAAGAAAAAAAGGCAAAATTCGAGGTTCCCACTTTCCAGGCAGACCGAAGACATGAAGTTCAGTTCCTGTTTCTCAAATTGTTTTTCTTCTGCATCAGAAACCCCCATCGATATAGGAAGAGCGGGTAAATGTTGGGTGTTTATCTCTTTCTTGTACCTTTGACTATTTTGTTCTGATGCAAAGATTAAGATTTTGGTGTCCAACATTGAATTTTCTTCAGTATTCAACATTAGTCGTTTTTTTTTTTTTTTTCTTTCTGCATATACAGAAATCGAAGGAGAAAATTATCAGAATTTTACTGTCTTCTCTTATAGTGAGCTGAAAGTTGCCACTAATGGGTTCTCTGCTTCAAACAAGATCGGAGAAGGTGCCTTTGGCTCTGTCTACAAGGTTACTTCTTTGCCTTGAACAGAAAATTCTGGTTAATTTTCTTAAACAAATGCTGATGTAAGTTTCGGTTTTGGCTTGTAGGGCTTGCTTAGAGATGGTACTAATGTGGCTATAAAAATGCTTTCAGTTGAACTCGAATCGATGCGTGGGGAAAGAGAGTTTGTATCTGAAATAATTTCACTTGCCAATCTTAAACATGAAAACCTCGTTACACTTAAGGGGTGCTGCGTGGATGGAGCTAATAGATTCTTGGTTTACAATTACATGGAAAATAATAGTCTGGCGCAGATCTTACTAGGTAAAAGTTTGTTTATCAATCTGATAATAAAGAAAGTCAATTGATGTATTAAACAATGTACAATGCCCAGAATTCATCAGATACTGAACAAATAAATAGATTTTTATCAGACAATTTTGGTTGCTATGTGTTCTTGATTAATAGGCGGAGAGCAAAACAGGATGAAACTTGGTTGGGAAGCAAGGCGAACTATTTCATTAGGAGTGGCACGAGGGCTTGCCTATCTTCACGAGGAAGTTGAGCCTCACATTGTGCACAGAGATATTAAAGCTAGTAACATACTTCTGGATCAGAATTTGATACCAAAAGTTTCAGATTTCGGGCTTTCGAGAATTCTAAGAGACAATGCTTCTCATATTAGTACCCATGTTGCTGGCACATTGTAAGTGAAATTTGCTGGTTCTTCCCATTACCTTCATGAATATCTCTTCTGTGGTTGAATTTATACTCCTTGAAGTACCATGGCTAATGGAATTTCTTGCAATGGCAAAATGAGATAGAGGCTATCTTGCTCCAGAATATGCCATCAGTGGACGTTTGACACGAAAAACAGATGTTTACAGTTTTGGGGTACTACTTCTGGAAATTATCAGCGGGCAGACAGTTGTAAATTTTGATTTAGAGCATGGTGAACATTACCTGGTTCAAAAGGTACTGTTATTCATGAATCCAACATTGATGCAGGAAACCTAAAGCTTTCAATTCATTTTCAGCATATATTCATATATTCTCCAGACAGTAAATTACTAGCATGTTGACTTTATGTGTGCAAACCTGCAGGCTTGGGAAATCTACAGGGCTAACAGCCTTCTGCAACTGGTGGATCCTACAGTACGTATGAACTACCCTGAAGAAGAAGCGGTTCGATTCATCAAGGTGGGTCTCCTGTGCGTTCAAGAAACAGCCAGGCTCCGACCAGAAATGCCAATTGCCCTAAAAATGTTGACTAATGACGTCGACATCGAAGGAGTTCAGATATCTCAACCTGGTCTTGTTGCTGATCTGATGAATATCAAGTTAGGACAAAAGACCACATTTCCTTGTTCATATTCTTGACTTGCTGGCTCTATTATTCTTTTGGGGTTGTTTTTTTTTTTTTGGGGGGGGGGGGGGGCGCGGGGGGCTGCTGGGGGGGGTCTCAACAGAGAAGTAAAGGAATTAGGATAGGGAAACTAATGAATGTTTTGGAAACTATTAGAACAGTTCCAAGACAGTCCCGAAAATATTGTACACAGAAAAAAAAAAAAATGACAATTTTTCAACATTTACATTTTTTTCTCAGGTCAAAATAAGCATATTGTAGTTTGCTAGTTGAATTTTTCAATATCTGTAGCTTTCTTGTATCTCTTTCAGATTTACCTTGCTAATTTAGTAAGAAATAAATGTTGTAAGAACCAGAGAGCCTATTAAGTCAGTGGATATCTATGTCCAAGATTGTGAGCTGTGACTCATTTTCATACCTTGGAAATGAGGAAAATAGAAATTGGTGTAGCCCAGGCATCAGAATTCTCCCTTCTTCAGTATAAGATAAGAAAAGAACCGGTCACAAGCAAAAATAAAGAACAAATCCAAGAGTTCTCAGAAGATTTTACCTGAGTCCTTTAAGTCTTGCGAAGTTTTCAGAGGGTTATGACTAAAGCTTATTTTATTAGGGAAATCCAAATCTCTGTTGCAAATTAGATTGACCAGAGAATGAAATCCACCCTCTTATCATCTTTCAATCGGTTAAGCCAGCAGCATGCATGCATGGCTCCTCGCATGCCATTCACGAAGGTCACCGGACTCTTGATGGGCTTTGCAAATGGCATACAGGGAGCCAGGCATACAAAATACGCATTCAATATATGGTTAGTACAAGCTAAAATGATTCCATGAATACGAAAATGAGTGGATGCATAAATATCTCTCTATATATAGTTTGAGGTCCTTAAATATAAACTTCATGTTACTTTTAAGTTCCAAAACCAATGATGACGACGCTTGAACAGTGGTAACTATGACTATCCGTATATATATACTGACTATGACTTGAGAACTGTCAAGTGAAAATGAAAAAGAAATCTATTCATGTTAGAAGCTGCATCAGAGAAAGGAGGCAAGGAGCTGTATATATCGAAGAAAAAGAGTCATCTTGTCAAAAGAAAGGAAAAAAAGGGAGATATCTAGGATGAACTTCTAATCAGTCATAATCAAGTTGGTTTCAAGGTGACTACCTCCATACCTCCCTTTTTCCCCCTTTGCTTTCCCTAGGAACATACCTCCCTTGCTTTTGAGTCAATTTGGCATATAGCTAACACAAACTCAAGGCATATCATTCGACCTGAAAGGCCACCTCTTTTCCTGCTTTTCTCTCTAAACATAGTGAAGGTAGTAGGGTTTTTGTGTGAATTCGAGTAAGAAGGTAACTGTAGGTTGGAGAGAAAGAAAGAGAGAAGAGGTAGGCAACAGAGTAACACTTACTGAGCCTTATTGTTTGGTTTTTGGGATCCTTTTTTCCTCTTTTCTATTCATAAAGCAGAGGTTCTTTGCACTAACATTGAAACTGATTTGTCTAGGAGTGCTTGGATGACTTGGATTCCATACCTATACACCTGGTGTTCAAACAACATCTCCCTCCCCTCTCTCAATCTCTCTCATGCCTCTCATGTACCTTTGTCCCATCTTCTTCTCTACAGCTTTCCCCTGATTTCCCTACCCATAAATTCACAGTGGGGCCAAAAGTCGACCAAACCGGGCTTGAACTCTCTCTTTGCTCAGATTCTGCTTTCTCTGTGGCTCTTTGTGACAACCAATATGTATTGGTGAAACTTGCCATCCCAGGCATGGGGTTCTAATTCAAAACTAAGAACATGTAAAATTAACAATTCGGTTGTACAGACATCAGACTGTTCAAGTCATTCAAATAGTGCCAAAATAATTGCAGTAAAGCCGAAGTGAAATGATAGAGATAAAGACCTTAGGCAAAAAAAGAAAAAATGATGAAATGAAAAGGTAAAATGCTCATAACCATGTCTGTTATAGCTGAGTGTAGCAATATTTATTTATATCTATTACTGCTGATAACAAGAGGCAAACCAACACCATGATAGTCTTTTTGGTCTACCCAAACCTTGGGACAGGTTTTGCTCCTTATGAAATTTCAAAGCATAGCTAGCAGAAGATAATTTTATCTACAGCATAACTTAGATGACAGTTTTTACTTTCAGCACATTGATGATGACATTGATTGGATGATATGGTATTCATTGCTTGTTTATGTTTGTGGTTGCGGAATGAAATATATGTTCCTAGCTGATAGGTTGACAATTTGACATATTCAATGAAGCTGAGAATTGATGAAATAAACAATGTTATCATACCAAAATCAAATACTTCCATTTCCCTAAAAAAAAACTAAGTTCATCACAAGCACTCTTACTAGGAACTTGAACATGATACAGGGAGGAATAGCCGTCGAATGTGCTACATGGAAGGCCGAAATTATTGTATGAACATCCATAACTAAAAAAAATGTAGAGTTGAAAAGAAAATGTGGATATTAAGCAATACATTGCATCTCATTTTCATGTACAAGAAGTTGATTTACAGTTCCAAATAGCTACGCACATTGCTAATCTGTTCATTAGATTTGCACAAAAATTAGGGGAGGCAAGATCACAAGACCAGTCCGTCCTTCACAATTTGCAGCAACAAATTTACCATATCTGACATAGTAGGACGCTCCCTAGGATTTTCTCTAACAGACAACTCAGCTATATCTGCCAATTTAAGCAAAGGCTCAACGTTTCTAGGAAGAGCTACGTAGCAATCAATGATGGAAGCTGCCTTACCCTGTTTAATTAAGGGAACTGCCCATTCAACTATACTCGGAGGTGTATAATCTCTGTCATAAGCTTTCCTTCCAGTGAGAATCTCCAACAAAACAATGCCAAAGCTGTAAACATCACTTTTCATGTCTCCACTAAGATCAAGATCCCTCTCACTTGATGTAAGAAGTCCAAAATCTGCAATTCTTGCTCCCCAATCTGAATCCAAAAGAATGTTTGAACTCTTGATGTCCCGATGGGCAATGGGAGGCACAACTTCCTTGTGAAGGTACTCAAGTCCCCTCGCAGCCTGCAATGAGATCTTCAAACGAAGGCTCCAACTCAGGGGAGAAAGCCCTCCATGAAGGTGGTCGTGAAGTGTACCACGCGGCATATATTCATACACAAGCAGTCTCTCCCCCATCTCTGAACAGTAACCTAGCAAATTCACAATATTGCAATGTCTCACATTGCAAAGGATTTCAAGTTCCATCTCAAAGTCACGATTGTTGGTGTGGATTATGGTGGCAGCATTCGCCCTCTTGACAGCAACTTGCCTGCCATCTGTTAGCACAGCCTTGTAAACAAAACCGTAACTTCCCCTACCTAGCTCATTGAACTCCTTGAAACCATTAGTGGCATCTTTTAGCTCTGAAAGTCGGAAAATTTGAGCTGTCCCTGGGCAAGGAGTGATAGAAAGAGGAGGGAATGGCTTAGCAGTGGTATCAGCATCCAACTCTGGTTTGCCTACGCAAGACTTAAATTGTTTTTTTGTCCCTTCTTCCCTTTTAGTAGCAAAAACACGTGGAAGAAAACACCAGCTAAGTAATATCAGCAAAAAACCTGTAGCACAAGAACCAACTATAAGCACTAGTCTAAGCAGGTGATGCCGGTGCTTCTCTGGAGATGATTGGAGCCCACAAATATCCCAACAAGAACTGTTTTGGCAAAGAGAGCAAGCTGTGCATATTCTGTCAGCATTCCTAGTGCATGAACTAGACAAGAAGAAACCTTCGGAGCAGTTTGATCCACAAGGTGAACAAATCTGCAAATCTCTCCTAACACACAAGCTATTCAAATTTGGCTCATTTAGAATACTTGCATTGAAAGCAAACTCCCCTTCACTGCAGGAAGTAGAGCGACAAAGACCAGGGCTGCACAATTCCAGTGGAGGATTATAATCTGGTTGCAAGAAGGCATTTATAGACCAACAATCCAAAACCAAATCATCTTCCCTGATACCGCATGTAGTGAAGTCAGATGAAGCAAATGCCATAAATCCAGAACGCTTTGGAACCGAAGAAAAATTGAAATTGCCCCAACATTCCACCCCATGATTATCCTCTCGAATCCCACAAAAATGATGGGCACCTGCTGTCAACGACACGAAACGGAGCCCAACAGGAGGATTTGAAAATGAGGCAGAATCACCCCAGCATTTCACCTCACCAGATGAATCCAGGATGCCACAGATAGAGCCTTTTGCTGAAGCTAAAACTAAAAAACTGTCGGAAACATTGGAAACCCCTAAAATAGCGGCATTTGGTCCCCAACAAACAAGCCCTCCTTCTCTAATCCCACCGCAGCTAAACCCTTCGCCAGAAACAATATTTTTAAAAGCAAGACTACTAATACTCGGATCATAAAACAGAATACTCTGTTTTGAACTTAAAGTGTTGTTAGAACTCTTTACAATATCCCAACAATCAACGATACCGGATTCATGATCAGAAAAATAATCCCCTCTAATTCCACAAACATGATTCTTTCCAGCAGCTATATAAGAATAAGCCATGGTCTTATAATTTGAACGACCAAGATCCATACCTGACGCCATCAGGCTCCAACAAAAAACTTGAGAAGTGTTAGCTAAGATGCCACAAAGGAAACCTTCGCCACCTGAGAGAGCTGCCATTGGAGGAACTTGAGAAGTAGAGTCCAAGGATGATAGTGAGGATGAAGTAGTAGTAGTAGGAGAAGAGGAAGATAAAGAAGAGCTACTGTTTTTGCTCCAACATATAACTTCCTGTTTCCCGCTGGCATCAATGGCACAGAAGAATCCGTTGTCGCCGAACGCGGCGGAGATGGGACCCATTGATCCGAACCCAGATGCGGAAATGGCGGAAATGAGGAGGAGGAGAAGGAGAAACATGGCTGTTTTGAGGATTTGCATGGCGGGTCTTTGTTGTTCTTGTTGTCGTCGTTGTCCTCTTCTTCTTGTTTGTTGTCATGGAATTGAAATGGAAATGGATAGTTCTTTGTTTGAACTTGAAGCGAGTAATAGAAAGAGAACGAGATAGTTGTTGAGGTTGGTGATAACGAAAGAACGTGGGTATCGCTATTTTTTTCCCCTTTTGTTTGTTTCCTTTTTTTACTGTGTTCGGTGGTTCGGACCGTTAATGTTTCGAAACTACTAAGGTATTCAAGTTGTCCAAATTAACTGTCAGTTAGGGTCACTTTTACTCTTCAATCTCTGAATGAACAAAAGATTTATATTTGACATACATTTCATTTACCATTCTCCTGATTTAGCTTTCTTTCCCTTCTGCATTTTTTACGTGAGACAATTTGGCATCAAACAATATAGGATGTGCCATTACTAAATGCAAAACAGAGAGCATTACTTTGGATTATGGAAACAACCAAGCAATGAATGAGAACCACCATCCTCCTTTTTCTTAATCATAGAAATTTTAATTAAAAAAAAATTTCACAAAATTTTATTACCATTTGCTACTCATGCTTTTCTTTCCCACTCCCACAATAAGAAGACAAAAGTACAACCAAGAAAGTAAGACTGCAAGTTTAATCCACTTCAGGATAACTTCTTTTCTATTTCTTTTCACAATTTTATTACATGTTGTGATAACTAAATGTCCAATCGCCTTGCTTAGTCGGCTTATTAATAACTTGTCGACCCATATTAATTTTTTAGTATTTAAAATTGTCCGGATCTGAATATCAATTACTGAGTTTTTATTGATTTTATTTTTTGTAAATTATGAAAAAGAAGCATAAGATTGAGAATGTGAGAAGTAAATACTTAACAAGAGGAAGCCTGAAACACAAGAAGAACTGCAATCAGACGGCAAAATTATGCTTAGAATTGAATGTGTCAGCGTAAAATTTATTGCTGGCAAATAAATGGAGAGGCAGCAAGGGAGGGGCTATTTCAGAATTCTGAAAACAACAAGGAACCATTACAAACTTGAATGCTCGAAAATCAATTTTCAATTTGGAATTTTGTTTGTTGGGTGTCACTGTAATTCAGTGTCATTTGTGCGCTTGCTGCCAAACCATCCTAGAAATTATAAACAGCCGATCATATCACGTGGTTGCTTGGCCAGCATTCCTGGCATTTTACTGCTAAACGATTATATAGTCAACCTGAATCTCTTTGAGCTATTCCAAATTCCAGAGTCATTAAACCACAATTGGGGTACCCAAATCTCCTAAAAATCTAATCCTATTGGTCTATATATTTGTAGATACATTACCCCCCCCCCCCCCAAAGACCAAATATTTGCATAGGATCCATCTTATTCCTTTTATATTCAGAAATCAATTTTGAGAAGATTAATTCTTAAGTCAAATGTCATTCCTACAATCCAATGTGATTAAATCTGAAGCCCGATTATGAAAGAAAGAATATATGAAGGAAGAAAATTAGGACCCCACACTTTCATTATGGAAATGGAAAGTTTGATTTCGAAGAAGATTTTGGTGTGCAAGTAGGGTCACTGTCTGGTGATATTGAAGCCATACTATTGTGTCAAAATGTATAAATATATAAATATGCAGGGTGGTAGCTCCACCATCAAGGATAAAGGTACATAGAAGAAGTGGACCCAGTTTGTTCAGGCGGACTCTGATCAGTGCATGTGGACTGTCGGGGAAAATGATTTTGCTTGGAACTCACCATAGATTTTGTTTGCTTGTTTAAAATGTTAAATGGTACTTTGTTTTCAATGTACTTTATATCAATACTTGAACAAGTTGCTTTTTTTTTTTTTTTGGTGGCAGTGGCTGTGAAACCGTAGAAGGAATCAAAACAAATAATTTCTCTTTGAGTTCATTTGGATGTATGTCTAATTTTGCTTTAGTTTCTTCCAGAATCACTGCCTTAGTTACAGATACTGCAATTACTAATAATGTAGCTATAGAGGAATCAGATCTCAACCATGAGTTTAGGTTCAGAAATAATGACATTAAGTGAACATAACAATGCAACTATTACAGCATGCTGATGCAGGAGGCCTCCGAAAAAACAAACCAAGTTTAAAAAAAAAAAAAGACCAGTATAACAGATTTTGAATGTTTGCCATGTCTAAGGGGCTTAATTCTTCACAGTTGTTACATGCTTGAGAAGCATTTGGACGACATCATCTGAAATTCTTGCAGCCTCATTTTTCAGGTGGTGAATCTTTGCTTCAGTCTCTTGCTCAAGCCGCTTCACATTAGCACCTGAATCTCCACTGCTCTGTTTGATGACCACATAACACATGAAAAGAGAGAGTTAACAAATTTATAAAGAACTTAACAGCTGAAACCTATCTTGAAAATGGCTTAAGAGAATAAATTGATGCTATCAACATGCAGGGTGAGAACAGTTGCTTCCAATCCTCTCTAACAATCTCAAGGGACATATGAAGAGACACTTTACAAGCTACAAGAAGAATAGTCAGAATGCTTGACTCTTATCAACCCTCAAGAAGTATTTACCTCAGCCACTTTCCTCTGGAACTCTTTCTCCACTTGAGCACGGTATTCAGCAATCTCTTTTTCAGCCTCTTCCTTGGCTTGTTTCAGCCTAGCCATTTTTGCTAAAGGTATAAATTCAGAAAACAAATAACTAAGGGAAACTACTTCAGAGCTCAAAATGCAAAAATATAATAATGAACCAAAAAACATTTCCTCAGACCATATACTTCTAGAATCCTAAAACCCATACGTGCAGAAGCAAGTACATGCAAGTGAAAGCACCTATGTCTGTAAATAACGAGATGCAAACATACAGGCAGAATACCACAAGAAAAAATGATACAGCCAACTCTTCCATAGAAGACATGAAGAGGACAACTTTTCTTTCTCCTTTTAAATATCAGTTATATGGGAAGAAAGTCTCATATATTCACAGTTTCACACCAATTCATGCAGGCATGGTTGACATACAAATGAACAAAAATAGATATCAACCTATGAGATTAAACCCAGACAAATCACTTCAAATGGTCCAATCGGTAAATCTGTCATGAATAAGGAAAAGAATGGTTACCATTTCTGGCAGCATTGACAATGTGCTGAGCTTCTTGTTCTGCAGCAAGCAACTGCTGGATTCCGCCTTGACCCCTATTGACTTCCATGTTCTCCTAAAATGCCAAAACTAACTTTCAAGAACAAGATTGACTATAACAGTATAATTGCAAGTCTGGAAATCCAAGAAAACCTCACTTGTAAGTCATAGCAATTAAGGCACTTTGAGGTCGGAGAAAAAGTTTAAAATTTGGAGCACATGACGTCAATAACCCCAACAGGTTAAACTAACTGCAAACTCGAAAGTTCATCACTATAGCCTTAATGTCAAAAAAGAATAATTATTTCAGGTTTATCAGACTTGTTTGATGGTGTTGAGTAAAACTATTATGGAACTACGCCAATTATATTGTTAAACTTAACAAAAGCAAACTTATAGGTTTATAGCTATAAAGTGTGATGTTAAGTTCTCAACAGAAAGGGGCATCATCAACTGAATTTTCCCAGAAAATCCAGTCTTAACTCTGATTTGACACTTTAGTAGAAATTTCTTGTTGGGCCCTGAAATTCCATTTCAATAGAAGAACTATAGCTCCATTTGCAAAAGGGTCACGAGCAAGATGCAAACTTTAACCTCAAAGAAACAAGTAAGATTCAAATCTTCATAAGATACAAGAGAAAAACTAAAATTATTTCTTAGATTAAAGATATTTCCTCAAATCCCTAACATCTTATATTTTATAATAGCTAAAAGGCTTTTTTTTCCTAAAAATCCACACGATTTCAGTTAGAAGAACAAAATACTTGGAATGAGATCTAAAAGGAACCCACCAACCAAAATCATAAGAATTGAACTGCAAAGAATAAAAAAAAAAAGTTCTCTGCTTTTCTACTTGGTTTGATCTTTCACAGAATTTTATTCACTCCAATAAACAACAGAATGCAAAGTTTCGATCTTTTGGCAAGGCAGAGAGTAAATTAAAAACCCATATGAATGAAATATAATGAAGATAATGAAAAAAGAATCAATTATAAGAGAAATTTTGGGTTACCTTAAGAAAGTCTCAATTTTTTTGTCTGAAGATTTCAATGGAAAACTGAAGGACGCTTGTTTGACTGATGCAGGTAAGGAAAAACTATCACTAGCACAAAGGGAGCTTATAAAACGATGTCGTCTAGGAGAATATTTTCTTAATTGTTTCATGTATTTTATTTTTTTAGAGAAAACAAGTACGCACTTAAATTTCTGTGAAGACTGAATTAATATATGAATTGCCATTGTTTTATATTATATTAAATAATTTATGTACTTAAATTGCTGTGAAGCCTTTATTAATACTTGAATTGTTAGTGATTAATTGTTAGATTTTAATGTTTGATCTACTTGTTGTCAAGAACATGTCACATAAATTAATTGTAATATAATTAATTAAATTTAAAATTGTGAGAAACTATCAAAGTTTTTACTACAATAATATAATTATTTAATTATAATAAAAAATTATGTAAAAATTTATCATTTATAAGTGTAATTTTTTTTATAAAATTTTGATAATTTTTATATAATTTTAACTAATAATTGATTAATTATATTATAATAATTATAAGTGAAATGTTACCTTGCCCCTTGTTTTTCTAATTTTGATCAGGAAAATATTTAATTGATAAAATTGCCAATTTTACCACATTCATACGCCACCCACCCAAGTCATTTTCCATCCAGATTTAAAAGACGAAAAAAAAAAGATAAAGATTGAATTAAGCTCATCTAAATAAAGCAACATAAAGTTCTTGATTTTATAAAATTTTCAACGACAACATAGAGACACCAAAGACGACCAAAACAAAAGGAAGGAAAAGGAATGAAAGGGGGATGATGGCACGTTAAAAAGAAGTGCCAGATACAGAGAAACATGACACCTTCCATTATAATTTACAAATTCAATGGTCTGAAAAAGCCTCTTGACCATAGTTAATACTTAATTCATTCCTCCATGGAAACCCTTTTTTGAGCTTGTGGCTGGAGAATTATTGCTTGTTTTTTTATATGACAGAGCTGCTCCTGAAGGATCCAAGAGCTTTAACAGCAGATGCCCTCAGGATAAATTGGTGATAGATTGCAGCAATGGCAGCACCAATGAAAGGTCCAACCCAGAAAATCCACTGAAAGAATTCAAACATTACAAATATTGCGTAAGCATCAAAATTAAAAAAAAAAAAAAAAGTGCCATAAAAACGAAGGGAAAATTATAATCAATTTTGCAAGTGAAGGTTCATACCTGGTCATCCCATGGCTTGTCTTGGTTGTAGATAACAGCAGCTCCAAAACTACGAGCAGGGTTGATGCCGGTGCCAGTGATCGGAATAGTGGCCAAGTGGACCATGAACACAGCAAATCCAATGGGAAGTGGTGCCAGGACCTTAAATTAGAATATAGAAAAATTAGTAACTAGGATAATTTCTGTAGAATTTGTACATTTTATTACGTCTATCTACTTCCTACTGTCATTTCAAATTCAGAATCATACAGTCAATGAATTTTGTAATCAAACCAAAATTGAGAATTTTAAGAAATTTGTAGCCTAATTGAGAGATAAAAAGGAAAAAAAAAAAAAGGTTTAGAATTGGTTAAGTTAGAAACATACAGGGACATGGGAGTCTCTTGCATTCCTCTTGGGATCAGTAGCAGAGAAAACAGTGTAGACAAGAACAAAAGTGCCAATAATTTCAGCTGCCAAACCGGTTCCAGTGCTGTATCCATCAGCGAGTTTGTTGGCTCCTCCTCCATACTGTTGGAAGTAAGACTTTTGGAATGCTTTCACCAGCCCACATCCACAGATGGCTCCCAAACATTGAGCAGCCATGTACAATATGGCTCGGACCAAGGACACCTTCCTAGCCAGGAAAAGCCCAAAGGTCACTGCTGGGTTGATGTGTCCCCCTGCATTTTTTATCTAAACTGTTAGTCAATCTGCTATTTTATTGTAATTTTTAAAACTTTTTTAACACTTTCTTGCTTGTCAAATACAAAAGAAAGAGAGGTAGAAGTTACCTGAGATACCAGCAGTGCAGTAAACAAGAATAAAGATCATGCCACCAAAAGCCCAAGCAATGCCAAGAATGCCAACACCACCACATTGTTCACCGCCCTTGGCGGTATCAGTCTGGCTACTGTATCCAATCACTGTCAACACAGTGATGTACAAAAACAGTAGCGTGGCAATAAACTCAGCTATTATAGCCCTGTAAAAAGACCACTTTGTCAACTCCTCCGGATCGACCAGTGGAGCTGGTGGAGGATCATGGTAGTCCTTGGCTTGAAACTCACCACCAACCTCAATATCCTTAGCCATGGCCTCTTCTTACTACTTAGAAACTTCAATGAAAAAGCAATCAAAAAGAGACAGAAGCTTAGGGTTTTTCTTTCCTTTGCGAAAGACAACTGGAGTAGGGGTATATATGGGGGTGAAAGGAGGGAGTTAAGTGCGTATTGCCGTCCAACATTACAAAAGGTATGGTTCCTTTCACTGTCAAATTAAGATCAGTGGACTGTGTGATCAAATATCTGTAGTCAGCTCTATTTATTAAAAAGCCCACTTAGGTTTCTGAAAGTTATAGCGTTGAATTTGGTTGGAAAAAACCAAGTTCATTATTTATGTATTTTAGTTTACAATTATTAGGGTATATTTCTCGTTGTAGTTGTCAAAAGTGAATGGATAAGTTAATTTTTATTGGACCATGAACTATAACCAGTTATTTTTTAGTTGAATAATAATTAAATAAACTTAAGGTTACGGTTATTTTTAAAAATAATATTTAATAATTTAAATTTTTAATATTTATAATCTTTTTTTATTATCATATTATAATTTTTATTGGACCATGAACTATAATCAGTTTTTTTTTAGTTAAATAATAATTAAATAACTTAAGATTATGATTATTTTAAAAAATATATTTAATAATTTTAAATTTTAAATTTTGATATTTATAATCTTTTTCCTATTCTCATATTACAATTTTTTTATTAAAAATAATAATTAAAAAAAGTTACATTATTTTCACCTATCTCGTTTTATTAGTAGTATACAAACCATGGATAATGTATTTAACTTTTCAATTTATTTCTTAATAAATTAATTAAATAATTTGAAGAGTGCAGCTTCCACTATTACTATGACTATTATTGTCCTTCCCTCCAATGATGATGAAAAAAAAAAAAACGCTCAGTAAAGAAATCCTTTAAAAAAGAGAATAAGTGGCTCACAATTCGCCACTTGTCTTGAATCTAATGGACAGCTCAATCACCAGAAATGGATGACGT
This sequence comes from Durio zibethinus, assembly GCF_002303985.1. The sequence continues at coordinate 24,232,277 of NW_019168481.1, read as the reverse complement.
GGGGGAGGGGAGGGCGTGACTAAAAGGTGTACCGACTAATCATCGTTTTTTCCACCACCACCGTCCATTTCAACTCGGTCCCACCCACCACCGCCGTTGATAGCCTCAACAACTCTTCTTCTGCCACGTTGTATTTTAGCCCCACCAATCGTTGGTCATTTATTCTGCCTTATTTGTTTTTAATCTAAACAAAAACGCTGTGCTTATCTGTAAATTCTAATACAGAGGCCGAAAAAAATCTCTAAATCCTAATCAATAATGATAATAATAATAATAATTAATTATCTCCATAAAATCCAAGCTATAGAAATACAAAAGAAACACAGAAAAATTTCCTGGATTATTTCAGCCACGTGTCAAATAGTAAAAATTTTCAAGGATGATGATTGGCCATTAAACTTGTCGGTTGTCGTCTTCTAAATTTCATCACGTGCACTCTGTGTGAAGGATGCATCATTTTTTTTTTTTTGGGTAAAAAAGTGAGTAGCTCAATTCTCGCGCCAACGCGGGACAAGGAAAATTCACAAGCACTCGAAAGAAATATTATAAAAAATTATTAAAAAAATTAAAATATGAAATTAATTACGTGAAAACAAACAAATTTATTAATTCAATTAATTTTTATCATTGTTTAACTCATATATTTATTGAATCGAAAAATTAAAAAAAAAAAAAAGCACTAATCAATCATACTTTGGGATTACAAGTTCTGTGTCCAATCTCAGCTGAACCAAATTTCTTTCTTTTTTGATTCAACATTACCCTGATTATTACAATTTACAAGTTCAAGCAAGCTGTCTTCAGGAGTTTTTTCTCATCAGATATTGAAAGAGAGACCTATGGGAAAAAGATAGAACCTGTCCTGGAACTTGTCTGCAGGATTATGGACTCTGCTGGATGTAAACTGGAAGTGGATGGTTCTTATAAGGAGTTGAAGAAAGAAATTATTGTTCACAAGACAACGAAAATGGAGAGGTTTCTGCCCCTTTAAGCTAAAGCCATGTAGAAAAAATGGAAGATGAAGTAAAGCAATTGTCACGAGCATGGGACAAATGTGGAAAACACTTGTGGAATACACAGTGCAAGCAAACCTACCATATAATTGATTGGTATAACTTTCTAGTCAGATATATAGATAATTTTCAAGTTGAAGAAAGTGATGATGAAGCGGCAAGTTTTCAAAGCTAAAGAGCCCAACTCCATTAGTTTTGAGAATCGGTGCACGTGTCCCCAATTCAAAAGACTGATTTGATTGATTCTGATAAACAAAAAATGATATTGATGAACCCCAGGTCTCCAGATTTTCCCTATTAGTCAGATACCTTCTCTGAAAAAATAGAGATGAGTTTTAACATTTAACATTGAGGTATAAAATAAACCTTACCCCTTCAAATGACAACATCTTGCATGATTTTCTTGCAAAATTTTTGTGTGGAAATTTAATTTTTATTCTGTTGCGCAGAATGATTTTAAGACAGATTTCATCATTTGAAAAAGGCTATCAAATTTTGCATCCAGGGCAATTATTGGCAAAGTTAAAGCATTAGTCAGAAATTTAGAGTAGCTCTTTCACTGGATGTCATGAATTTATATGACCTTGGAGTCAAAGTTTCAGTCTGGAATAATTTTAAACATGCAATTCTCATGATGATTCCAGGATGATGACAAAATGGAAAATTTGAGGGCAAGACAGTAATTTAAGTGAAAAGAAAAATTAACTACTTTCCTTCATAGGAAGAGAATATATACAAAATAACAAGAAAACTGATGTACAAAATTTACAGTACATTGCTGATTCAGGGAGTGCTTAGTTTTCTCAATCCTTGATGGATGATGCATTCATGTCCTTTTTCTACTCTTTTTGGTTGCTTCTCCGCGTTCATTAGATGCTAAGAAGTCTCGAGGAATTCGGGTATACACTCAGCAGAATCCTGCAATTTTGCATTGTCACCATACTCCTCAGCAGCATCTTCTATAATGGTCTCCAAACCTGGAGAATTGGAAGGCTTTTCGGGGAAAATGATTGGAGCTGGAGCTACTTCCATCCAAGAATATCTTTTCCAACTTTCCTTAGCCATTTAAGCCTTAACGAAGAGACAGTTTCTAAAATGTTTATTGATGATTAACAAGGGGTATATTGTGAATTCCTCTCTTCCTCCAATTCCTGGGAAGAAGAGAGATCTCAAAAACACCAGGGGAGAACTTTAAAAAACGCTTGTTTTGGGTTCTACAAGAAAGAACAAGGAATCATTTGGGATTTGAGAAGAATGACAATGCCAAAAGAGCTTAAATAGAGAAGGATGAAAAGGACGCAAAACTAAAAATATCCAAGCGTCGAGTCATAGGCCAAATCGATGGTAGACCGCAATCCATTTGTACATTGTTAAACACGGCTTCTTGAACGAAGAAAGATAGGATTACGTGTGGAAATCTTGGGAAGCAATGCATTTATTTCACCAAAATTGGTATTTTACGAGGTCCAGGTGAATAACAAGCGTTGATTCCAGAGTACTCCCGCGGTCACGCGCAAAAATAGAAAATGACTTCAATACCAGCCATGAAGGTGGTTTTTGAAAACCAAGTAAATAAATGGTTCTTGAGGACGAAACTTTACCAGTCAATAATCTATTTTTGGCTAATCAAAAAGAGACCTTACTATTAGAAAAACTAAAGAGACCTTACTATTAGAAAAACTTACATTGAAAAAGTAACTTGAACCTCCTCCATAGAATGTGTTAGTAGTATTTGTTTAGAAAACTGACTGCCGTCGATGGGGAGGCTTATGGACGAGCATCAGCTGGAGAACTGTTAGTGATAGTTTAGGTAACTGGGATTTCTAGAAAGATTCATTGCAGAACTATGTTGGTTGAAGGAAGGATTACCTCTTGCCCGAGTCTTTGGTTGTATTCTTGATTGTGGAACTGTATGCAACGGTTGAAACTTTTTGCACCACGGTGTGAATGATCATCAAGCATATATGATAGCCTCGTTAGCTACCGCCCAAGCGAGGAAATCGGATTGTGAAACCAAGGTAAAAGTTAAAAGGTAGAGAAATAAATAAGGGCCAAATACTGAAGTTACCGTCCATGGGTTGACGATTTTAAAGGCCCTTTCTCCGGGCTTGAGCTTCTCTTGGTGGCTAATTTAGCTGGTCCTGCTAGTGTGAGTGCGTAGTTCGCACTTAGTCTGACCACATATTTTCTGAGGGAAAAAAGGCTGTAACATGAAAACTAATAAACCCTACCTATCAAGGAATATGATTAATGTAACCTTAACCCCAATGAATCTAAAAGTACATATTCCAACAATTGCTATCAAACTTCAAATCCACAGTTTCCCATAACTTCCTATAGACCCATATGATTTGTTTTTCCCAATCTACAATGGAAATCCCTAGGTACATCAGATTCGTAACCCAGCTAAAAATATCATGAAAGGTGACAAGTTAATCAAATTTCTAAACTCATTATCCTTCCGACACAAAACATTTGCATAAGGGGACTAAGTCCCAACTTTTGGTACGATATAATTAAATTCATTATATCATCAATTAAATTTAAATATCAATTTTAATAAAATCAAATCAATATAAAAATTTTATTAAAAATTTTTTCAATTATAGTTACAATAATTTTTTTTCAATCACAACTATAATAATTTTTATTACAGTTTTTAATTTCACCCTAACTAATTTTATGCACAATCGAATGGAACCAAAGAATTAAAGTAGAAACCTTGATAAGAGAGCCTAAAGCTGTGGTGATATGGTTATTGTAGCCCATATCTCCTAACTCGTTAGTGAGACAAAAAGTTGCTGTCCTCAATTTCTTTGATTGGCAGTGGTATTAAAGGTGAATTTTTTTCCTTTCTTTTCTTTTTTTTTTTGTTCTTTTTATAAGTGAGGAAGAATGCCGACTGATGTTAACTGCCATTCAAGTGGGAAGCACAGTGTAAGGTTGATCAAACGAGAAACTGTAAAGTGAAATTGATCAAGCATCAAATATCATGCAAATAGCTAGTTCTTGATCAAGTACCATGAACAATAGACAGAATATAAAATGACTCCATCATTCCATACAGACACCATATGCTACCGAAGTGACTGACATGTCCTTATTGACGACAATCAACTTGATGCCCAAAGGATATTATCCAGTGCAAATATGGAAGCTACAAGTCCAATGCAGAAAAGCTTTTCCTCCCAAATCTACCTAAGTTATAACCAATGCTTATCAAGTGATATTCAACTAATAATTTGTATCAATATCAAGCAAGAAAAGTGAAAGAGAACCCCCTAGACCACTTACAACTTAAGATCACAACAGACCGCTAAGGTTCTCAAAAATCCGAACAACTCAGCCCTAGCAATAGGATTCCACAACAGATATCATGAACTTCAAATCCATAGCTATTCTATAGGCCATAAACACATTCAAAAAACAATAGAGAACTGCAACCAGGAGCAATAGCACAATCAAAAAGCATAAGTTAAATGCGTGCTAGTTGTCAATCTAAGAATCAATATAATACCACATCGAAACAATTGATTTAAGCATCAATACACCTTACATTACTACAGTCCAAAAGCATCTAGAGGCAGTAATGTTACTGAAACAAATTTAAATAACTAGCAGCCTGAACTAATCATCAGCAAAATGGCGAAATGCTATCAAAACGGAAGATAAGCAGGAGGAAATAAAAAGAATTATAATAAGAATCAATCACCACAAAACTCAAAAATCCTACCACACATTCAACAATTCATCAAACACAGAAGCAAATTACATGCATCAGAAAATAAATTCATCAAAATTAAGATTTCATCCCAATATTCGTTCCACAATAAGCAAAATCACCTAAAGCAAAATTTAAACCATAAATCTCATTCCACCATCCTCCACAATTTTCATCATCAATAAACCCCTTATGAGAATTAATCATCATCATTTTAACAGTTATCCAAAACTTATAAAAACATAAACTTTAAAAAAGAAAACAATAATTAAAGCGAAACCAAAAAAAAAAAAAACACTTTTTTTACTCCAAGGGAACATCAATTTCCCCCTCAGAAATCTCCTGCTGCATATCTTTAGGATCTTTCCCATCAACCGTACAGCCAACAGAAACACAAGTTCCCAAAATCTCCTTCACTGTTCCTCTCAAATCCTTAGCCATAGATCTGGGCCTCATCACTCTAGCAATCTCTATCACGTCATCAAGGCTAATACTCCCATTATGCTTAATGTTCTTTGTCTTCTTACGATCCCTCTCGGGCTCTTTCAATGCCTTGATGACCAACGCCGCGGCGGAGGGGACAACAGTGACTTTGGCTTGACGGTTCTGGACAGTGAGTTTGACGGTGACACGTAAGCCCTTCCAGTCCTTGGCGGTTTCTTTGGCGATGTCTTCACCGATTTTTTTGGGGGAGAGACCCAAAGGACCGATTTTGGGTGCGAGGGAACTGGCAGCTCCGACTTCACCTCCAGTGACTCGCACGAATACGTCAACGACTTGGGTCGGGTCGAACTTTGGCGGCATGGTTGCCTGCGACGACGGTGGCTACGGTTAGGATTGCGAAGAGTTAGAGAGCAAAACTGAGATTTTGGCGGAGGCGAGGTGGAAACTAGGAGAGTATCGAAGAGTTTAAAGTGATGGGAAATTAGGGTTTTAGGGTGTGTAATGTGTTGGGCTTTTGAAATGACGAAATAGTCCTCGGGTTTTGGAGAAATCTCTGGGCCCCTGTTGGCCCATTTAGCTACCCAATTTGAAATGAGACCTTTACCCAAGCCCACAAAAAAGTTTGCTTTATTTATATCTACAAATATACCATCACATCGCCAAATTTTTGGTGCAAGCGGTTAAAATTTAATATTTAAATGCAAAGCGTCTAGGTTTGACTCCCATAATAAAATTTTTTATTGATTGAATTTCTTGTACAATCAGGCTGTTTATGACATCGGCCCAAAAAAATTAGATTATAATTAACTAAATTTAATATAAAATTAATTAAACCCATATATAACGAGATTGAACTTAAAATCTCAGGAAAAATTACAATTGAAAGTAACTCTTTATATCTAACGTTGTGTCTCATCAGCTATTAAAATTTAAGACGTCATCTTAAAAGTTCGTGTTTGAATTTTAAGATAGTTAAGATAGAATTTACATGATAAAATTAATTTTTTAAATCATATTAACATATTATCAAATCTCAAAATATAAATCTACCAGTTAGCAAGGGATGCATATATAAAGCAAACATTACCATGGATATGAGACATAGGTAATCTCTTCTCCTATCATCATACTACGTCGTATTTTGCACTGAAAAAGAGCCATCTTGGGTACCCTACCAATTGATAAAGAATCTATGGACATGCCACATGCATCCTTTAAATCCTCCAAGGAACTCCATTATTACCATACATTACACAATTAACTATGTTTAAAAAAAGGGGGATAGGGGGGGTCATTTGTAATAAAAGGGGTTTGGATAAGATAAAGATAGATTCTAATATCCATAGCAAATTAGATAACCTTGAAGAAAATAAAATATACTCTAAGAACAACATTATTAGGCTATTTTATTTATTTTTTAATCCAATTAAGATTTAAATATTATCTAACATAAGATTTTCTAAAGACTTTAGCTCATCGTATGGCAAGGCATGCATGCCTAGGTTTTCTTTAGGAAAATACTAGACTTATTGGCCTTGGAAAATTCAATAATTTACTTTGGAGGAGCTATTGTAGTACTAGCTAGGCCAAATCTTACATACTCATAAAATATTAGCAAGATTCACCATTATTACTTCTTACTGTTGTTTTTTTTTTTCTAATGAAATTTTCTAGAGTTTAGGTTTTGATTAGACGTTTTAAAAGACATGTAATTTGGATTTAATCGCATGGGTTTGTGTGTATTAAGAGTTAAAACAAATATCAAAGTTAGAAGTTTTTTCTTACTACCAATCGATGAACTCGTGATTCACAAATAAAATGTTTATTTTAATATATGCATGCATCATTTGAGAAACAAATGTTTGGTTTGAATTGGGAATCATTTAAAGAAATTTATGTACCATTAAAAGAAAGGTTTGTGTACAAAATTATTATATCTATGACATACAAATTTATATCTTATTTAAATTAAATATTTTTTTATTACATCAAGATAATAAAATATTAATATAAATAAATAAAATAAATATTTAATATACCTTCAAATACCTTTAATCACTAAACTAAAGATTTTGAGACGAATATATTTTTTTTTAACTTCTAATTAATTAAACCAACATAAAATATTTTGTTTATAAATACATTACATTGATGTAAATAGTATATTTTTAAGAATGTTAAAAAAAAATTACGTCCAAACTAAGTTTAGAAAATTTTCGGTTTTTATAAATTTACAATATGTGATATTTTTTTTTTCTTTGCATTTTTGACTAAGATTAAGGATCCAAGTGTTTAGTCACAAAATGTACATTTCGATACGATAATTATGAATTTTTCAATCAAACTCTCAAATAAATTTTAAAAACAAAATCAGGATGATTCATGGATAAATAGGTATATCCATCGTACTGTTGGACTTTTAAAAAAAAATTAAGACGATTATTTTATGCATGGCTGCTTTTTCTTCGGATTGAAAAACAAAAATGTTGTTTCCAAAATAAATGTATAGCCGAATTGTTTGATGGGGTTATGGAAACAGCATGAATGCACGATGTTGACAACACAATTCACCATTAAAATTGTTACATAACGTCTCATTCCAAATTTAAAATTTCAACAGTACCTGTGATTTAATTAATAACTAACAACCTAAAAAAAAAAGTAGAGAAAAAAGAAAAAAAAAAACTTCATGACAATATATATATATATATGAGAAATTATCAAATATACTGATAATGAAAGTTTTTAATTTTATAAGTGAAATTAAGATAATGACACATACCCTTTTTATATTTAAAATAATTAATTTAAAAAAAAATCAGATATATGTTATCATTTTAATATCGTTTATGAAATTAAAAAATTTACTGTTAATGTATTAAATAATATATATATATATATAAGCAAATTAATTACTTACCGTAACTTTGCTGCCTATGGTGAAATGCAAAAGGAAGTTGTGAAGATTAAATGAATTTCATATGTTCAATGGATTTGAGTTAAATTTTAAATTTTATTTTAATTAATTTATATAATTATTTTTAAATTGTATTATTTAACAAATTTGATATTCAAATTTTAATATCTACAAATTAAGATATCATATGAACAGAAAAAACTTGGGCCAAAATTTCACTTATTAAAGTGAAAAATATAAAAACCACATATAAACAAAATTCAACATGTTGCAATGATTTCAAAATTTTAACTTGAAATTTTAACTTTTTCATGTGTCTTAAATTATGCTTATCTTGCCAATCAAGCTTTGGTTTAGTAATAAAAAGAAGGTTTTATAATTTAAAAAATTTAGATCCAAATCATACCGTGCATGGATTTAATTATTTAGTTATATTCTAATATTTTAATTGGTTATTTGTTTACTATAATTTAATTATGATATAATAATTATGAATATAACTTAACTCTTAAGTAATAGTTATAAATGTAACGTGAATTATATTAATGAAGTATTTGATTATAATTATAATTTTAAAAAATTTTATGCCTACCCTAAACAATCTCCCACAATAACTCCATATTATATATATATTTTTTTCTTTAATGAATTCTATAATATCTTTCAAAGGCTTGTCAAATAATGATTCAAAATTCAAAAATATGTAAAGAATAATATAATATTTAAAAGAAAAAATTTATATTTCAAACTATTTATATTTTTATGAAACATGTCAATAAAAATTATAATCAAAATAAAATAAATTTTAATATACATTAAAAAATTAAAAAATAAATCAAACTAACAAGTAGCAATCAATGCATTAATTTAATTAAACAAAATTCCCATTCGATAATTTCTTAAACTTAAAACGTAAAATTTTGGAGACTTGGTCTTGCAATTGAGACAAAACTTCATTAAAATTTTGAATAATTTTATTTTTTTAAATAAAAACTTTCAACTTTCATATCATTATGACAGGTAGGCTTTTAAAATTTTGTCATCGTGACATGCCACATCATTTATTTTAGTAGTGAATAAAAATCGATTTGAATCAATTAAATTGATCGAAATTGAATGAATTTGATTGAATCGATTTAATTTATTCGATTTTATTTATAATCGATTTTTTAAATCGATTAAATTGATTAATTTGATTAATTTTTTATTTTTTAAAATTGATAACTCATTGATTGAATTAATCGATTTTTTAATAATTAAAAATTAAAAAATTAAGATAAATATTTATTTTTTGTAAAATATTATTAAATTTATTAAATTTTTAATAATTTAATTTGAATGATACTAAAATTTAAATTTTATTAAATTAAATTTATAATTAAATAATTATTTATAATAAAAAAATTAAAAAATAAATTATTTAATTGAATCGATGAAAACAATTGATTTTAATTAATTATATTATAATTAATTATTTAATAATATTTAATCGATTTAATTATTTATTAAATAAAAATCAAATAAATTAATTATTGATTTTTTAAAATCGAATCGATGTTTGATTATTTACTCACTCATAATTTACCAATCGCGACAAAAATAAAAACTCTCACGAAATTAAACGATAAGATTTAAAAATTGCGGTACATACGTGTCAAGATGTGGACATCCTGATCTCTAAATTTCGGTGATGGGACATGCCCTTGGTCTTGCAGTCCACTCAGCCAATGAATTCTGCAGTGACCAATGGAGCGCTGTGGTTGGTCCACTATTCATCCGCTTGGTTCGATTGGATAAATTTCCTCGGCGTCCACTATCAATTATTCAATGGAGGGCCCATAAAAAATTTATATTACGTGTCATTTCGTGAGCTGAAAATTACTAACATTTAAAAAAAATTTTAAATAGTGTCCAACGTGTCATCCCGAGGTAATTTAAGGATTTTAAACAGTGAGAAATTATCACATGCTTTTAGGTAGCCCCCATTAAATTGAACACGCTTTCAAATATTTTCTAATAATTCCACTTAAAAAGTATTATTTGCTTAAAATAAATAATTTAATTTATGATTTTTAAAAATTGTTTGTCTGATGATATTTTGAATTGAAAAATGAAGCATTCAATTGTTTTTGGTAAAAAATTAAATATTAATTATTAAATTAAATGTTCAAATATAATTATTTATTTGATTTTAAAAAAAAAATTGAATCCGATGTTTAAATAGAATAGACGTCCACCTAGTACTAGTTATTGTTGAAATTTTAACAAGTTATAATTCACTAATAAATGCAAAAAATCATAAACCAATAATGAGCAAATTGTACTTGAAATCAACCTATCATGTGAGAAAATCAAGTGAGAAGCTCATGGGTAGCCGGTGAGGATGCAAGCATGGTAAAAATTTCCCTCCTTATAACTTTGACTTGCTTAGTAGCAAGAGAGAGCTTATCCACTACACCATTATAAAAATGCAAGATGATGAACCATTATAGCAAAGGAAAGGAAAGACGAGACAGACCCAAAATTTCTTGTTTTCTTCTTCTTGCAAAAATGGCATCAAGGAAGATCTTTTTTGGTTCAAAACCAAGCTACATCTACCCAACCACGGAATTGGATGATGGAAATCTCATCAACAACACTTTATCTGATCATAACAACCATTTCGAGTTCGATGAAGCAGATGTATGGAACAATTCAAATGATCAAGCAACAAGTAACGTGGATGCTAAAAACCCATTGCCAAATTCACGAGCTAAGAAACTTTTCAGAAAGATGGAGGTAAGTGATAATCATAGGTCGACCCAAATGGCCGCCTCAGCTTCATTGCCAGTCAACATCCCGGACTGGTCCAAGATTCTTAAAACAGAATACAGGAAACATGGCAAGAGTGACGAAGAAGTTGACGACGGTGATCGTGATGGAAGGGTTCCTCCGCATGAATATTTGGCTAGAAGAAGAGGCGATTCGTTCTCTGTTCATGAAGGAATTGGAAGGACTCTGAAAGGAAGAGACTTGCGTCGAGTAAGAAATGCTATCTGGAAAAAAACAGGGTTTGAAGATTAACCCAAGAAACAGAACAAAAAACCCAGGTTGAATCCTGTGTTCTTTCTTTTTTTTGAGTAAGATAATTTTATAGAGTTAATTGGCAAATTTTTTTATTGCCATATCCATATTTTTTCAACTTTTATCCTCTGATTTTCGGTGTTTTCAGATTCATCAGTGGTTTTTTTTTTTTTTTGGGCAGATCTCAATGATAATTTATTTTTTGTTTAAAGTAGCAACAAGCTTGTTTCACTATTTCCTTTTAGGGTATTTTATTTATTAAGGAAATTGACAGAGGAAATTAAAAACTACGGATGGTGATGCAGACTCATAGAAATGGTGGTTGTTCGCAGGATAACAACAGGCTAGCTAAGAACAACCCTTTTAAGTAAAATTCACTGTTCATTCAATCTCTCAGCAACTGACAACTCTAGCCTTTGGATTTTTCTTCTTGTCTGTAACACCGACCACGACTGGAAATATTTATTTTATGGTTTGATGTCAACATAAAGTATTACCTTATCCGATGTTGAATTATTCTCAGAGACTTTTGTGTATATGTTGTTGTTGCATTAATAAAATATATATATAAGCCATTTATTTTAATCTGAAAATAACGTTATAGTACAAAAAAAAAAAGAAAGATGTTGTCATTGCTCATTATTAATTTTTCTTTAAATGCAAATTACCTTCTCACCAAAAAGAGAAAAACAAATTTTTTTCATGAATGTCATCATGACTGATTCACGAGAGTTTATGTTCATTGGAAAACAAATATCAGCATGATTGGTTTTGGATTTTAGTTTTCACCAAATAATAATTTACAAGTAAAATGAGATTATTTTAAGAAAAATCTTAAATATTATTATTTTATAAAAGAGATTTTAATTTGAAAAAAATTATAAATATTAAAAATTAAATTATATTTTATTTTTAAAAAATAATTATAAATCTCAAAATGGCTAATCATTCTAATTCAAGATTTTTGAATGTTAGATTTTAATTTTTCTTTTATTTTTTTCAAGTTAGGCAATTACTCTATTTTTAAACTACTAAAATGATTTTGAGAGAAACTAAAGATAGGACAAAACTTAAAAAATTCTTACTTAAGCTTGAAGAAAAAATGTTCTTAACTGTCAGTCCATCTACGATTCTACAAAAAAAAAAAAAAAAAACTGCAATTACAATGGTTGGGCAGTATTAAATAAATCACCAAACAAGAGCAGCTGCTTGATTTTATACCCTTGGTTTTTTTGTGTTTGTGTCTTTTTTTCTTTTTTTTTTGTCATTTGGTTGTGTAATAAAGATAATTAATTTAGGACCACCATGATAAGGTGCAATATGCTTAAAAGAAAGAAAAAAAATGGCATTAACTTAAACCAAACTTTGCCCAAAGTCACCTATGAAGATGTGACAATTAAAAGTTCAATTACTTGAATGTTGAATTATGTTTTTTATTTTATTTTATTTTTGATTGACAGCTTTGGCCCATTGCCATGAATTATGTCCTTCAAAAAGGAGAAAGTAGGTGTTTTTTATGAAAAAAAAAAAAGAATTTTCCAAACTTATTTTTATAAATCATCAAACAATAAAAAATATTTTTTTATTTCAAAAAATTATTAAAAAAATGATTTTTATAAAACAAACAGAGGTTAAGAGTTAAAATTCAACCTCCAAGAATTGAAAGGTGACCAATTCAAATGGATAGAGATGTATGTTATCATTTACTTCAAAAGCTTTCCTCTCTTTTGTTTATACTTTAATCTTCAATCATTCAAAAGGTAAATATATATATTTTTTGAGTCGATTTTTTTAATTAGTTGTTAATACATTAAAATTGATATTGAAAATTATAAATTTAAAAAAATTTATACATATAATATTTTTTTATCGGATAAATATAAAAAAATAAAAAAGATTCAAATAAAAATTAAAAAAAAGTACAAAAAAAATTTAAGGGTGAATTCTGAAGTTCAACTTCCCCTTTTTCTTGGGCATTGTTGAATTTTGAAGTTTTATCAAGCTTAGCCAAGAATTAGACAGCAAACCTAAACCTATAATTAAGGACCAAGCTATGTAAAGACCAAGACATGGGGGACAGGAAGCTTCGGTGCTTCTTAAGCCATAAGCCCAAACAGCAAGAATTAGCCTCCGACGATAGGTAGAGGGGCGGCCTGCGATGATACAGTGAAACCCATCCTTATTCCGCACTCCTTAGGCTTTGAACTTATATAAATCATGAATACGAGGCTGGATAATTTGTCACAAGGGCTCAAGCTAATCCAATTTAGTAGGGTTTTAGATTTTATCGTATTTTAACGTGATGTAATTAAATTTTTTATATTATTAATTGAGTTTAAATATTAATTTAAATATTTTTTAATAATTTTATTTAATCATAATTATAACAATTATTATTATTATTATTTTAATCTCATTGTTCATTTAAATATACCCTTAATAGTTTGCAGTCACAAAGCAAGCTATTCCAGAAAGCAACCCTCTCATTGTAGGGTTCCAAATCTCGCCTCGATCTTTTGACATCTACCTCTTTTTTTTTTTTTTTTTAAGTTAAATGTTATGATTCATATTATCTTGTGATATATTATTTGTTTTCAATTTATAATTTTCACTTTATAAAAGATGTGTTAAAAATTAAGTTATATTTAAAATTAAATATAATATACAGTCGACATGAGATTTATAATTAGTATTTAAAAAATATATTATTTAAAAATTAAATATTTATAATATATTTAAATATTAAAATAATATGATAAATATAATTATTAATTTATTTTTTAAAAAATTAAAATAAATTTTAAAATTTTTTTATATTATAAATAATATCATATCTTAAATATGATATTATTATTTAATATGAATACGGCATTAATAATATATATATATATATTAATTGTATCAATATAATTAAGACAAGAAATATAATTATGTTATTTTCATATATTTTTAAAGTTATTAGGTCTAAATGAATTGTCGATCGCGGTCTCACGCACTAATCCCTACAGGTGCCCGTAGTAGGCCGACCGCCCTACCTAAACCAATCATCATATCGGTCCCTAGGCCCCATTGCTGGAAAGGCTCGGCTTCAAAACCGTACGTGGAGCTTCCGCCTCATACGGCTCCTCTAGGGATGGAGGTAGGCCCAGCCCAGGCTTGCTGCCTCGTAAAGCCGGCCCAATAATTGTTGTCTTTATAAGTGAATATATCGTTGTTTTATTACTACTTTATGAAACGAAAATTTATCTTATATTTTGGATGGATTTTTTTAAATGAAATTTGCTGATTATCATACATTTTATTAAAGTATATTTAAATTAATAAATAAACTAATATGTTAAATAAAAAGACACATCATAATATTACAATATTGTTTATAGAATTTAAAAAGTCATTTTTATTTTGCATATATCTAAAAAATACAAAAAAATACATTAAAAAAATCTAAAATATATATATATAAAATGATACAATCATTTTTAATCTTGAAAATTGGAAAGTTTGTGAACATTTTACAATCCAAAGTCCAAGCCAAAGTACCAAGTAATGTGAATCTGGTACGAGGTTGTCTCAAGAGTCATCTAAGTCGATGTTGGCTTTGTTCATAAACCAAACAACCCATACAAAGAAAAGGACGTCAAATTCTGCTAAAATAAAATAAATAAACAATTCAAGAAGAAGAAATTTATACAGCAAAAAAAAAAAAAAATGATGGTAGGAAGAGAGAGGAGGAGAATATTGGTGGGATTAGCGGTGGCTATGTTTTTAGGAATGGCAGTTTATTTCAGGCTTTGGACAATTGCTAACTTTGTCTCTTCTGATGATGCTGAGTTGCTAAGGTTGGTTTCCTTTTTTCCTGGAAAATCATGGGTTTTGACTAAATTTTGCTTGTTTTGAATTCTGGGTTTTTTTGCTTTTTTTAAATTCTGCTTAATTTATAATTAAAATGATGGTTTTTTTTTTCTTGGAGAGAAGGAGACAGTTTGATCTTGCAAACAAAGAGGCAATGGATGAATCTGCAGAGTGGAGGCTGAGATTTGATGAGGAGGCAGACAAGGCTTCAAAGTGTGCCAAGGAACTAGAAGAGGTATGCTGATTTCTTGTTGGCGTTTTCACTTTCTTATTAAATTTGGATTATAAGTAGATTTAGCATTGCTCTTCTTGATTTTCGGTCAATTGGGATGATCTCAAATTTACTTCTCTTCCAGAACATTCATTTGGAAAAGATTAGGATTAAAACAGAGTTGCAAAAGAGAGTGAGAGAGTGAATATAGTTGATCTTACTGACCATTTAAAAAGTTCAAATTGGGAGCTAAGTCCAATTAGCAGTTTTGTTTCATGTATGAAACTGGAATATTTTATCTTGCCTTCCTTCTTCTAAGAAATCTCAATTGAAATTCCTGCATAAAAATCTAAAATCTGGAGCTTGTTACCTTCAGCAGTTATGACTAGTAGATGACTCTGGAGAACTACCTTATATCTGCCTAGTGTTTCTAAGGATTTCAAGGAATTGCTTTGCATTTGACATTCTGCTAAAATTTCTACTGGACAAATTATTAAAAATCTATAATTGGGAGCTTGTTACCTACCACATTTCCTGTTTTAAGAGAAATTTCATGTCAAAGCATTCATACTTTGTTAGGAATATTTTTAGACTAATTTCAATGGAACATTTATTTCAAATTTGCAGGTGGTTCATTAGTCTGACTAGGTGATTCTTGTCACATACATCCTTTATGTTTTGTGTAATTGCTGGAAAAACCTTGGAGCACGTGTCAACAATATTATTCTGCATGACCAATTTATCAGAAATTGTTTTCTACTTTATGTTGAAAATGAAAAATTAAAAATTGATAAGTAAATCATGCAACAAGAATTGATAAAAAAATGCTTTCCGAACAATCAAATTACAGCCGTCAATGTATCACATTTATGTTTGGCAAGTTTCTTTTACGGGTGATCTTTTAAGAATATATGCATGTTGGAACAACGAAACCGTTTTACTTGCTATCTTTTTATCCTTGAAAGCATAAAGAGAACTGATAGAGTATGTGCTTCTTTCACAGATTAAGGATTCTACTGAGAAGAAGGAGGATTCCACTAGCTTTAATGAAAAACTGGCCTCACTGCAAAAGGTGACCTCTGCAGTACTGAAACCTGTTTTCTTTCTTTCTTTATCCTTGAGATATCTTGTTATTCATCACTTATCACTCATCACTCATCAGTTACTGAAAATTTGTCAAACAGCAATTTTTGTTATTACTTAAAATGGATCTGAAGAACAAAAGAATGCCTCTATTATGCTTTTAGTCTTTTTTCTTTGTTTTTTGCCTGTATTTGATCAAGATCGTAGAACTCCTACTTTAGTGCTGGCAATGTAACTTACAAGCTTATTCAGTTATGGATTTTTACTACTTTATTGACAAATTCCAACGTTAGCAGGAAAATGCTGCTTTGCTCGTGCAGGTGGAAACGTTAAAAAATGAGCTTGATGCTGAAAAACGGAGGTGTCACTCAGAATAGAGAAACTGACAAATTTATTGAAAATTGGATTGAGCAGAACTTCACCTGACTTCATTGCTTGCAACTAAGTGGTTCAACGGTCCAGTTTTTCGCCAACGAATCTGCGGTTTCCAGGGTTATTCAAATACGGGGATGGACGTTTAAGTTGTTCTCTCCCTATGCATAATTGATGCCTAAATTTTAATGTAACAAGTGTTTGAGGAGTAGGCATACTTTTTGGGTATAGAAAAATTCTATTTGGAGGTGGGTTGAGACCAGGAAAAACAAAGCCTATCTTTTTCCTTTTGTTAGGGTATATCTATTTTTGCATTTTCATTTATTTCTTCGGACACTATGGTATTGGTTACTTGACATGTTTATGCTCGAATAGGCAATTTAATGTTTTGGACAAACTTTCTTTTCTAACAGATGTACATTAGCTTACTTTGCCATCTCTGCTATGCAAGCAATGATCAAGATTGGTGACGCAGTCTTTAGTTTCAAGTCCTCACTGGAGTTTGAACACAAGATTGATTCCGATTTTAAAGCGAACTTTCGCATTATATGTTGAGCACAGTCTTGGTCACATGATCGTTAGATCAAACAGCCTTGTCGACTTAGTCATTAGATCAAACAAGGCAGCAAGCCTGAATTTAAAGCAAATTTCCATTTTATACGTGGAAGTAAACTGCAATATTTTAGCAGATAAAAAGATATTTGGTTTAATAATTGGCATTCATTTGCATAATCATTGCTTTTCTTAGCAATAATTAGCAAGCAGTAGTAAAATGGAGATCATACCTATACAGCATCTCTGGTATCTTTCTCCTACCTTGTTAATGCAATTGTGACAGCCAAGATAGATGGTTAAACATCGGTTATTCCTAAGTTAGATGACTTCTGAGCTTGTTAGACAACAGTCATTGCTAGACCAAGTGGGAGCTATCCTCGATCAGGGGTGCTTGTTGAACAATTAGGATCTGTTGTAGGGTTAGGTTTCAGTTCATGGAGAAACTTTGTTATGGTCTGCGCAAAAACTTCTCCATTATCAGGTTGATTTTCAGTGTTGCTTCCTCTAGTGTTCTACAAAAGATCAATACAGAATTGGTTTTTCAGGGGAAAAATAAAGGCAGAACCCAAAGCAAAAATAATGGATACATGGGATTTCACTTTTGTTAGTTTGTTTTTATGTTCAAGTTAAATGCCACAATTCCATGCCGCTAATTTTGATGTACCAAGAGATCTGATTTTGCTTCTCTGCAAGTATGTTGGAGACAAGCCTGAGTACTGCAATGAGTTTTTGGATGACACCAACGAGCAAATAAAGAAAAACACTTCATGAATGCACATTATACTTATGATTCTTCCTTCTATCTGAAATTAATAAAGAACAAGTCTCGTAAAAAAGAAAGGACAACTTGAAGGACCTAAAGAAATTACCCTTCGTTGCATTGATGATCTGGTTCTAACATCCATCATCTCAACAAGCTCATCAAACTGACACAGCACACCCACAACTAAATCAATTTTGTTCTCGTCAAAACAGAAAGAAAAATATACTACCATGTTTTACCTTTCTTAGTCTTTCAACTAAGATTAGGTGTAAAACCATAAGAGTGTTAAACATTAATAATTACTAAAAACACTGAATATTTTTCACAGTACCAGTTTTGTCTGTCTGCAAATTTTCTTGCATGGTAATAAGAGTTAGAAAAAGATCATTTCTCTTTAGACTCACATTTTCCACAGTACCAGTTTTGTCTGTCTGCAAATCCCATGTGTCATCCAACTAGTACTTAATAATATTGTTGAGAAAAGAAAAAAAAAAAAAAACAAAAGAAGGAAAATCTATGTAGATCAAGTGATGGTGCCTACTGCCAAATATATATGGCTTTAGATATTAACATTGAAGTACCTGCTTTATCATTGTTTGATACTTCCTTAAACATTGGTATAGCCTTTTATCTTCTTCTTTTTCTTCTGCTTTGGACATTATCAGACTCTCGAATGATGAAATATTCAAGAATGGAGTAATTAAAAAGGTTGATAAATATATATAGCCGGTGGAGAGCTTGTCATGAACATGAAAATTTGGTGCTTTTTCAAGAATCTGATATGGCCGTTACCACCATACATATCTTCTTCTATAAGCAGCCAAACGCAATTCTTGTGATGACAAACCTTGTCAAAGCTTTTCAGTCTCAAGAGAGAGAGGTTAATACTCCTAGAAATAAGTAGGAAAAAAGGGCAATTGAAAGAGAATAAATGGCTAGCCAAAATAACAGGAGAATAAACGCTTTATTATAACTTTAACTACTGCCCATGTCTACCACCAATGAATTGATAAAACTGATGAATATCACATCAGAGGAGTCCTCTGCGTAGTTCATGAAAATGTGATTTCAATTCAGATTATCTTTTGTCTTCCAAAGATTTGGAGAATTAGTTTTCTTTTTATTTCATTTCATTTGTTTCTTTTTTATAGGAGAAAGAGATTGTAGATGTTAGCATTGGAATCTCAAACTTACCGACTATCACTTTTTAAAGGTAAATGTATGAACTAATATAACTACACTCTGGATTCATTCCTTTGTTTTCTTTTGCTTTTACCTTTTAGTGGAGTATCTTTCATTTCGCTATAGTGTGAGAATCAAGCCTTTTCTTCCACATGAAATGTGGAAATTTCAACTTCAGAATTTCTAAGTCAAAGAAACAAACTCAAGAAACATGCAACTAGTGTTGATTACATATGCATGAAACTAAATTTGCTGACATCTCAAATTACAAGTGTTATAGCTTAGCCCTAAATTCTGGGATTAATCTAAATCCTATTCTCTGTTCAACAATGACCATGAAGAATATAACCGACCATTATCAATTTCATGTGAAAGAATAAACATGAAGGATATTCCCTAAGCGTGCAAAGTGTGTATTGCAGAAACCATCCAAACCAGAAGGCACAGACCATTTTCAAAATGCTTGCAGAAACTTCTGTCTAAACTGAATATCTGATTGAGTCCAAACTACCAATGAAATCAAGTCATTTTCAGAACAGCAAGAACAGAAAGATGTATAGCAAACATTGTGTCGCAAAGTTGAAGCCGGAGCTTAATTAGCTCGGTTAGTTCATTTAGCCACCATTAAGAGGTGAAATACAGCAGGTATGGGATTCAAATGCTAGCTCTACAATCTCTTCTCCTATTCTCAGCATGCAGCCTCCTATGTACCTAAAAAGAAAAAGAACAATGTGTCGCAATGTTAGGCACCAACAGGCTAGTGTAAGAATGACATAGTTAATCCCTTCAGTCGACTTTTAGAAGCAAGCTTGAGCCTCATCAAAACATCCAATGTTGGGATAAGAAGAAATAATTATTCCAATGTATGAAGAGTAACCAGCACTGGGACTATCAGCCCTAGACAGGATAAGAAGAATCACTATCTTCAAAATGGTAATTCAATTATCAGCAACGAAAAGCGGGGAAGCAAGTAATTTATAATTTAATAATTGCTTTCCCTCAAAGATACAAATACTGTACTCAAAATGGAAAAAATTACCTTAGGAAACCTAGCAAAAATCATCTATGTACACTGTTGGTGCAATCAACAATAAAACAGATTGAAAAGGTTGCACAACGCTACAACAGAAGTACAAATTTCACCGATCAACCCTGTAAACAATCATCACTGGGATGCCAATGACCAGAAATTCAACAGAAAGGATGGTGACATGACAAACCAGCTGATAAAGGCCATTGCTGTAGCAGTCTCAAACCTAGTGCAGTGGTTGATAGCACATTTATCAAGACCATTGCCAATCAGAACTGTGATTCCAGCAGATGCACAAGCAGCAGCAAATGTAAGGGTGGAAGTGATCTGCACCAAAACATCACCAGCTTTATTGAACTGGCAAATGAAGTAAATCTCATAATTTAAGGCAGTGACCAAACATCCCCACCCCAGCACCCAAAGCTACCCTACAAAGATTGTGCAATGGCATACTAGCATGTGCATTGAGAAAAATAAATGTGATAAACAGTGTCAGATTATCCATTTCTATATACCTCTGTTGCCAAAAAGAGGAGAAAATGTTTTTGAAATTGGATGGAAACTTTATTTGCAAAGTCAGAATAGCCAATGCCTAGTGAAATGTACGTCAACAAGGCTTAAATTACAGTATAAGGGTCTCTTTCTTTAATGATTTAAATTATTAGATCCTTCGTTCTCTTTTAAAAGGTTTCTGCACGAACAGAAAAGGCAAAATGCAAGAATGACTATAATCTCCGGCATCTGTTATAATAACTTTAACCTCAAAGAACTGAAAGAAGTATTATGTGAAAAAATTCAACCTGCATACTCAATGTAATGAAAGATGTCTAAGCAAAATATTGGTTAACAAAACCAAATCATAGCTCCCATCAACTGAAGCTTTACTTTAGGTAACGACCTTACAAATTTATGAAAGGATGAAACAATAACAAGCATACAAATTTCCTAGAGTTAAACCAGTACATAAATGGCAAACCAAAATGATAGTTTCATGATAAGCCTTGCTGCAGACTTTATATGCATGATCAAGTGTCTCTTACCCCGTCACCAATGGTGAACAAACAGATCGCTATGTAGTTCCGCAGGCTGCGTTTCACCAAAAGGGCATATATGTCGACAAATGCCAGGGTCAGGCTCCACAAACTTTGCAAGCCAACAGCAAGAAGGAGGTAGCTGATGCATTAAAAGCATAAAATTAATATTCATGTTACAAAGAGGATTAAAATCATGAAATTATCATTTTTATCGAAAAGACAACAGTTTGTTGAAACTGTTTCATAATCTCAGCTCATGAACCAAAAACTGGTAACTGAAGCTAAATATACACAAGAAGAAAGAATGCCAAATTTTATTAGTATAAAGCATCTGAAGATAGTAAAATGTGGAACTTCTTTGAAGGAAGCCTGTTGAACTGACATAAATGCTATATATTCAGCTCTAAATTGCAAATGTCTAGGTTGCGACGTCAGACGAACTCAACATATTACATTATTATGTGCTCAGAACAGTTTGATTTAATCAAAAAGAAAAAGGTATTCTTGTGCCCACAGCTATATCGATCATCAAAGTCTAGACATTTATTCAAATGTATTACCATATAAAATGTGTTACAGACATAAGACATTATGGCAAATAAACAGGCATCTCAAACATAACAATTTTCCTATATGTCTGCTTGGAAGATCATAATTCTATTGAAAATTTTACACTATTGGGTTTTTGTATAAAAAATAGAAACTGGAATTCACACAGAGAAAGATCACAACTTACAATCTATTTAATACAACATTAAAAAACCCCAAAAAAAAGGAAAAGACTCAAAAGTCAGAATCAAAAAGGAAATGAAAAAAAAAGGGAATTACCAAAAAGCTGTAACGGAGCGGAAATCATTGGTGGTGGCCATTACAGAGACAGAAATAATGGCAAAAATGAACTGAGAAAGACGAAGAAAGAGGCCACCTTTAGTCCCAGGCATGCCTTGGACGTCCTTCATCCTCACTCTAGGATCGTGCACGGCAGCCTCCGTCAAAGGTGGAGCCTCCACCGGGTGCACAGAAGGACGGCTCACGTTCATTACTTCCTTTCCCTTCTTAGTCCAATTCGCTTCCTTTTTACGGAAAAGTAAGGACTTTTGTTGAATTGGAAGAAACAAAGCTCTAATATTTCATTGGTTTTTTTTTTTCGTTGTCTTAATTTCTTCCTGACAAAGTAAAATTGGAACTTGGCACGGCGTGTGGGTTGAGTTCCCCGTGTGCTTCGAACGAACTGCCGAGCTACTTGACTTTAGTTAAAAAGTCAATGCTGAATGGTATACAGTTGAATCTGAGCCGTTACTATCATGAACAGTGGGGCCTAGTCTTTTCGTACTGATGAGACTGGCATTATCTCTTACGAAAAAAAAAAAAAAAAAAAGCTCAAAATTCAGTAGGCAAATCACAAATGCTTGCTTTAGGCCTGCAAGTTGCAAAAGCTCACTTTTAAAAAGAGTACTTGTTCGTTTAATGTGGGTTTCATTTGTTCTTGTTGTTGCCAAGATTTTAAGGACGTTAGTTTTTCTTGTTCACCAAAAAAAAAAAAAAACAGAACAAGAAAATTATTATGGTATTGCAGTTGGATCATTGTTAAAAGAACACCAAAATTATTGATCATGCAAGGAAAGCTGAAAGAAACTCTCTTCTAATAAAGCAAGCAACTAGAGAAATAACCACTACCCATAATTGCCCTGCCTTATTAGCCTTTTCAATTCTCATTTCCGCACCAAAATTTTCATTACAGTTCTGCTTTTGAACATCCATGGTAAAAAAAATATTATAACATGCTAAATGTGCCTAGCATGATATATTACTTTGTTCTAGTTGGCTGGGAGAAATTCAACTCTTTGTTTTTTTTGTGTGCATATTTTATCCATAGATAAAAATATTATTAATATTAATTAATTAATTAATTTTTCGTATCTCATTTATAAATTTTTTTATATTTGATGACTCTCAAAACAGTAAAACAGGAATCATCGTAATAAAATATTAAATTTTGTCAATCTCAAATTAAAAAAAAAAACGGGATTCATCAATTAATTTATATTAATAGAAAGTATAAAAGGAAAAGGCCTAATGGGTAGTGGCGAATCCAGACAAAACTACAACAGGAGATTTTGGGCTGTAGCTATTGCAATTTTTAGGCCGTGAATGGGGCAGTTCGATACCTTGACGATGGAGAAAGGGCTTGATAGTAGGGTTTACCCTTTCTCCCTGTGAATAATGTTTTTTGGGCCCCATATCTGGGCTAAATAATTTCTGTTTTTGTGAATAATTAAGAATCATTTCTTTCTTTTTCTTTTTTTTTTTTTAACTTGAACAATAATGTCGCTTGTATTTTGTTTTTTTTCATGGTAATAAAAATTATCCTAGTTGTCAAACTATTACTAATAATATGGAAAACCTCCCGTTGTATAACCCAAGATTCAATAAATTTTTCCGATCAAAAAATAGTTTTTATTAGTATGTCGATGGTGCCTTATAAGATATATATTAATCTTTGTCAAAAATTATAAATAAATGATTAATTTAATTAATTAAAAATTTTCTTTTTGATAAAAAAATTTTATATTTAAAATTTATCGATAATAATTTATTGAAATTATTTTAAATGTCATATGTCATAAGTTATTAAATATAATATATTTTAATTTTATTTTAATATAAAAAATTAAATAATTTATTTATTTAAAATTAAAAAAAAAAAAAACCTTTGATATTTTATGAGTTGAAATACGACATTAATCCACATTTGAGAGCATTATTATTATATTTTATTATTGATTATTCATTTTTGACTATTTGACAGTGTCATTCCCAGCTTCATACGCAAACCATTCAAAAACAAAAGGGCTACTGTTGTCGTGTCACATGTTTGAAATTACACTGACACGTCACAATCGTGTGATAATCTAGGTGTCTGTCAGAGTCGTGTCATTAAAGTGCTTTCAAGAGGTGGACGTTGAATTTTGGACTAGTTTTGGTTAATTCAGTTAATATTATCAAAGCGTGGTTTAACTGTGGGGACCACCGCACGGGTTATTGGCTGCCATATCATCAAATACCCCGAATCTCTGTCGTTTCAAGAGGTGTCTTTTTTTCCACGGTTAAAAAAAAAAACAACAACAAAGACAAGCACAAGGACTTTTTGACAGTGACAAATTTTTGTTTGTGTACTACCAGAACATTAGAAACTGGGGACTTTTTTTTTTTTTTTTTCATATTTAATTGTTTTTATTTATTGTAATACTGTTCTTCTTATGATTTGACTCTTAAAATTGATGCATTTTTTACCTATTTGCATTTGAATTTTTTAAAATTAAAAAATTATCAACGATTTATTGATAAAATATTAAAATTTTAATTTTAATAATTAAAATTTAAATCTTGAAAAATTTAAATATAACAAATAAATGCAAAAAAATAATTAATAAAAAATTAAAATTTATTGATGCATGCATGCAAAGGCAAAACAAAAAAAAAATTCATGCATGGGACAAATTATTGTCATTTTTTTAAAATTTAGCAAATTATCAGGATTCAATTAATTTGATCGTAAAAATCGAATAATCAATTTAATTTATTTAATTTATTGTAAAAATCGAATCGATTGATATATATATAATTTAAAAATTAAATCAAATTAAGGTGATTGATTTCGGTCGATTTTTTTGGATTAATCATTTTTGGTTTTTATTTTTTGCATTAAATATACTTATATCATATATATTTTTTAATTATTTAATTTATATTAAATCAAGTATTTTGATTTATTCGATTTAGATATTTTAAAATTAAAAATTAACCATTTTAATCATTTATATAACAAATTACTAGACCCAATTTTCCCTGAAATTTTTTTTTTATTTTAACCAAATTCTGCTTAGGCCTAATTCCTTTAACAGCTTTTATGGGGCATAAATGCACCTCCATTTTTGTATATATTTTAAATGCAATAACTTCCTAGAAGCTTCAAAATTAAATAACAGAGACAGCCAAATCTTTCCCCCGGACATGAAAATCCCTTCATTTTCTTCACAGAATAACAGCATCAATCAATCTCTCTTCCATAATAAAAAAAAAACTTTGATTTCACTACTACCATATAAAGACTACGTATATATGAACTCCACAGCATTTAATTTACGGCTTTCTTATTCCAAAAGCATGAAGAACAAATTTTCATTTACCCTATCCAAGTAGAGAAAAGCATTAGTCCTAGATTTGACACTCGGGATTTGAAAAAATAAAGTACAAATTAATATTTGAACAAGAAAAATGTACAAACAGTCTCTCGACTAATTAATACAATTGTATGCCATGTGTTAATTAAAAAATATTAAATGCCACATGAAAAGTTCACGTAATTCACACGTCATATTCACGTTTGCACTAACATTGCAATACTTAATTAAAAATTTTTCTCATGTTATTTTTTTTTTTTATAAAACAACGATGACATCCATTAATGGATAAAAAATTATATAATTTTAAAAATTAAATTAATTGATGGACTTAAAATTTAGAGTGATGAATTTTATGTTTGATTTATTCAAATATTAATTTGTATTTTTTAAAATTCTGATACCAAATTGAATTGGCTTTCAGAATTGATTACTTTCCCTAAACGAGTTTTCATTGATTTTTTTAGTGCAAATAGCCAAAATGAAAGAAGGAAAGAGAAAAAGAAGTTAGAGAAAGTCAAGAATTGCAGACAAATTAACCATGCTCATTCAATGCAAATGACGTACTTGTCTCACGTACCCTGGCCCTCTTTTCCCGTGACTTGGATCTTTCAATGCAAAACCCCTTTTTTCCTCTTTTGCTTTCTCTTTTCTTTCAGTGTTTGACAGCAGACAGTTTCTTGACGTAATTTTAAAGCCAAAAAGTAAACCCTAGGGAGGGGACCTCGTAACGTTCTACAATACCTAGACACCAATAATGTTGTTTATTTTATAGGCGGTTTATTCATCATCTTGTGAAGAAAAGTGGGGAACTGAAATCGAAGCCTAGTAATAAAAGCAACGCTTTGGGAAAGGTTCTCTCTTCCTTTCGTGTTTTCTGAGTGTTTTGACCATTGGCTATGTTCGAGTTGTTGACTGCATGGTTTTTGCATTAAATTTAACAAATAAAAAACCAAAAAAGAAACGAAAAAAACCCAATTTGTTTGTTGCTTTTAGCAATCATATTGCCAAAGTGTATATATATATATATATATATATATAAATGAACAGGTTGTTTGTGTTTTAGAGCATTGCATGTAATTACATACAAAAAATGGGTTTCATCATTTCTTGTAAGGGTTTTAGAGCCACGTTTCAACTTGATTATCATGATTTTTTGTGCAATCATGCTGTAGTAAGACATTTGAGTAACCAATTGTGGTGCGATTATTGCAAAAAATTTGTAATGTAATCCCATTTTCATACCGAACATTATTTCCTTTAATGAAAGTTCTTTTGTCTAATATAATTCTCTTTTTCAATATTATCCTAATTTTTTTAGTTTGTCTTTCTCTTTTACCCTTAAAATTATATAATGGACAAGTATATCTTTACATTTATATATATATGTATATTTATGGACAAATATTATTATTAATTTTTAACGAATTTATAATTTAATAAAAAATAAATTCATTAAATTTTAATTATTTGTTAAATTTATAAATATCAAATATATTATAAAATTTATTAATACAATTTTAATATAATATATTTAATAATAAATTTTTATTTTTATTATATTTTACTTTATTATTAATATTATTTTTCATTTAAACGTATATTTTAACATTAATTTTAATTTCATAATTATAATAATTAATTTTATTTTTATTATTTTTTATCTAATCGAAATTAATTTTACTGTTTATCTAAGGATACGGTCTGATCGGTAAAAGGACATGCTGTTTGGGTCTCTGCCCATCCCATTCAAATATAAAACTAAAAACCATTTTCTTCTTGATTTCATTGAAAACAAGAAAGCCAAAGAGCCGGGTAAAAAGCCGCAGTCAAAGATGAAAAGGGCTAGGCGAATCAAGAAACACGGGCAGCAGCCCAATCATCGAAACGGCGCAACACATGCACCGCTTTAGCTGACGTCGACCACACGTGAATCTATTAACCATAATCTTAACTTTTAAAACTAAATTTTTTTTTCTTTTCCGCACATGGGTCCCCTCACTTCTCGCCATTTTCACACACATGCGGCTCTGATTCAGATTAGGGATTTGACAAAATGTGTTTTTATTTCTTTCTGTTGTGCTTCCCTCCTCTTTGTTTCTTTCTACATCTATCTAGTTGCTTTGGATCAATTAAGATGTGGGGCAAGATTTACTACGTCAAATTGAAAACAATGGACATTGAAATTAAAATATGATAAAATATATGTTTATGATGTAAATGAATGATAATCAATTATATAATTAAATTAAAGACATTCAATTATCGTAATTAAAAAATATTTATATTTTAATTTTATATTAAAACAGTCAAATATCTTGCTTAGAATAAGAATTCAACTAACCATTAAACAGCTTTCCTTTCCATCTTCAATAGAGAAATAATGACTTTTAACCATACCATAAAACACTGTCTAAATACATTTCACAATGTAATTGAGGTTTTTTCTTGAACTAGATTTCATGGCCATTTATGTTTGACAATTGACAAACAACTTTTGCAATCCCAATGTCTAATTTTTTTTTTTTTAAACTTTAAAGTTAATATTTGATACATTATCATTATCGGTGAATCAGATGATGATAACTCATTAATAGGTAAATATAAACTCTTAAAATAAATGACACAAATTAAAATAACTTACTATTAATGAGATAATATCATATGATTTAACTTATTAATGAATTGTTATTATCTGATTTACTAAAATTTATACACTAATATATATTAAATATAAATTCTTAGTTTAATCCCCACACTTGCCTCATCAGGATGAGACATTTTTTTTGCATTAAATTTTAAGCTATTTTTTTTTAAATCTAAGCGATTGAGATTTAGTACTTAATATTTATGTTAATTAATCTCAATATATCTTATTTATTATCATGTGATGGAGATGACTTGTGCCCGTAATTTTGTTTTTGTTTTGTTAAATAAAAAACCTTTGGGATTAACAAATTGTAGAGATTAATTAACCAAGAATCTTTATTCATAATTGTTAGTGGAGAGCTGAGAATTGAGAGTGAAAACCCTAAAATTACACAAAATAAGAAGAACAATAAAGAGTAAAAATAGGAAGTATTTTTTGTGTTTGTATTTTAATGCTCAAGTCATATGTCAGAATAAAAGAAGTCCAAAAGAGAGAAAAATAAGAAAGTAGAAAAAAAATCAAATGAATAGATAACACCTTGATAACCCTATTTATAAGTAAAAGATGAGAGATATATGAGATAAAATAGTAACATAATCGAGTTTATATAATATCGTACATATCAGATAGATCAAAAAATAAAAAATATATCTAATTATTTGCTAATAATTTCTAATAAAAAAATGATCAATTTATTTTTTGAACCGAAAATATTCCTTCCAATAATCTATGGGAATCGATCTATCGTCGTGCAAAATATCAGATTCCACCTTAACAAACACATGTCCCAATTGATAAAGTCAACTCAACATATGTTTTTTTTTTTTTCATTTTTGTAATCTGATTAGACCTTTAACAACCAAGTTTAATTTTATTTTATTTTTTTTTTAATTCTAGCTTTTTTATTCATACACGGAACAATTGTTTTCCAAATGCATCCAAGAAAAGATAAAGTTCTACCAGCTAGAAATGCAAACAAGAGAAAATGGACATGCTTTGATTGATCCGTCAATGGGAATTAGTAGAGCGAGGCAAGAAAAAGTGGTGCATTTACTTACTGTTAGGTGCCTTTTCATTGGTCATGGTACTTCCACATGAGCATATTAAATAATAAAAGATCTTCTTAATGGTATTATTTAATTATTATTATTTTTAAATAAAAAATAATATAAATTTCCGCAAATATCATCCTAATCAATGCCACTAAACACTGATTGACATTCATCAATGATAAAAGCACAGCGACATTGGCATATTGAAGGGTCTATAAATAACTTTTAAATTCCATAGCAAGATTGATGCTACCAACACTTACATTTTTTATATTGTAAATTATAAATTTTTATATAAAGAAAAGTAAGATTGATTCTTGGTTCATATTTTTATGGGTTTTTTAAACAGGTGCCTGTAAGGTATTGATTGAGGTAATTAAAACAATATTTAAGGAAATTTTTTGCATTTATGCACTATTTTAACTAAATTAATAGGCAATTCATTAATGTATATTTTTTCTTAAACATCACTTTAACTAGTGTTATTAGGCACTGATTAACATTTTCTTATTTTATTTAGGTTTTCTTTGATTAATATTTTTATTATTTGCTTTTTACTTTTTCATGAACATTTTCATAAAACAAAAGTAAAAAATTAAAGTAACATTATATTATATTTTAATTTGACAAGCAATTGAAATGTAACTCAAATTATATCATAATTGGTGTGTATAGAGATATAATAAAAACATTTTGCAATCTAAAGAGATGAAAATTTGTATATACAGTCAAGTGCTATTTGCTTTGGAAAACAAAAACAAATAGAAAAATAGAAAAAATTTCAATTAAATTATTGTACTTTGGTCTAGTAGGTTGTAATAGAAATATTCAGCTTTCTTTTTTTTTTTTTAAGCTTAGGGTAATAAAAATCAATCTTGATACATGCACAAGGAAACCCTTAACTTCATAATTATAAGAAATGAATTACAGCCAAAGAGAGGAAAAAACTAGTAAAAGGGGCAAAAAGACCCTGTAATACATAGATCATGTCCTACAAATTGACTTGGTACTTGTAGGAACCGGCTGCCTATGGAACCAGGAAATCAGAAAGGAACAATATACCAACAACAATGTTTACTGAACTCTGATCTTAAAACAAAAGGCTTCAAAATCCAAATAGCCCTCGCAAACAATGGAAAAAAACAAAAAACAGAATATGGGAGGATTTTAAGGGTTGGTAGTCCAGAACTTGGACTGAAGCAGCTCCTCCTACAACTTAAAAAAGGTGAATAGGTCAGCTTGGGATAAAGGATTCGAGCAATCAGCTGTACAAGTTGAAATCAAGGTTTGTTTCTTCCTCTATACTCTCCTCCGTTGTCGCTGCTTGAATCCATTAGAATTGTTAATCTCCTTGCGGTTTTCATAAAGTCACTGCAATGGGAACGAGAACTTGATCATTATGACTCCTTTTTAGTATAAGAAGAAGATTTGTAACAAAATGAGCCAACAAAACTAGAAAGATAAACGAGTTTTACCTGAATAGTTCATCTCCAATTTGTTTGACTGCACCTGTAGCATCCCGATAGAGTAAATGGCTCAGAGTCCCAGAATTTTTCATACCGAACATCTCTGCTAGCTTTCTGTGCAATTCATCATAAGACCCCAGCAATGAAAGGTCAAGAGTACGACCTACATCCTCCGATTCCATGAAAATTTTACAGTGACCAGTCTCTAAGTTGGGTTCAGCTTCTAGGCGATTATCCTTATACCACCGGAAATCTTCACGGGTTGTGCACTCTGGCGGGCCTTGTCGATGAAGTGCAGATCCAGAACCATCAGAAAAGTTTGCTGTCTTATCTAGATTCCCGTCGGAAGAACTATTTCCAGTAAGCACTGGAGAGATTGTATCAACAGAGCAGCTGAGAGAGATTTGCTGTTCAGTTAGGATTGGCTGACCAAAAAGTACAAGATGATGCGTCTTCGCATCATCAGTTTTCTTAGAATTCTGGGTAGAATGGGCCATGGTTAGCACGCGAGAAACATTCTCACTCATGCTAGGCTTTTGAACGATTGAGCCACCATTGGAGGTCTTATTGGGTGTAGCAGCATGATCAAGTGGCGAGAAACCACCTGGATAGAGACCTGACTGCAGTTTATTGAGGTGGAGATCCGATAAAGATAGACCATAATGAGCATGCCTGGCTCCCTGCATGCCAGCAGGAGTGGTGTTGGGTAGAAACCCAAAAGGGTTGCTGGAACCAAGGAGGTTGCCGGAAAATGTTGGCATTGGAAGTTGACAATCAAGGGGAAAATCTGGGTGCTGAGGCAGTCTCAACTTCTTCCTTGGTGGTGAAAAGGGAGATAGATGAATTGTGGGCGGCATGTTTGAAACCAATTCCACCAGCCAAGGACTGACACGTTTTACATTTAGAAGCAAATCTGGCTCGTCCCATGTAACCTGCAGGAAAAAACTGGAGCAAATCAGAACAAATTGAAGGAAAAGAAATCAATTTGGTTGGGTAAACAACAAAAAGTTCACAAGCTAACAATTACATGAGAAAAGTGATGCAATATCATATTCTAGGTGTCCCTTCCTGGGATCCAAATAATGGAATTCAATCATGCCATTACAGTAAGTGTAATAATATGATGCGCAATGCCCTGTTCATGTTTTGGCTTTTCATTTTTTTAAAAATTTATTTAGAAGAGAATCATGGAGAATACCACAGTGAGAACCAAGTAAGTAAGAAAAAACCAGGATATCTGGTCAATGACATCTATCATATCAGTTTGTAGCACAAGATTCACACTTATTAACATATACATTGCCAAATAAATTGGCAATTTATGACCTACTCAATCAGAGAACAGAAGTAAGCTATCCTAGAAACAGCCAGGAGTTGCAATTTTAAACCATTGTTATAAAAAACATAAGGTTGAATACATAGATGCATCAACTGAACATAATGGAGAAACCATACAGAAACACAATTAGAGGAGAAAAGAACCAAATTGGTTATAGATCTAAAATTGGGGAACAGAGATATGGACCGATAGCACCAGGTAAATCAGAGAAACTAATAAAACGCGAGGGATTTCTTCGAATTCAACAAAAAGGAAAACACACTTGAAGGATCACATGCAATCCTTCAAGGTGATAGTACCTGAAGAAGCCTCCAAGGTGAGTCAGGCCAGCGGAGGGGATCAGCAACTTGAACAGAAGATATAGTGCCCATAAACCAACTAATCCGTGAAGAATCCTCTGTTTCAAAGGCCATTTTAAATCTCATTCCTGAGCACCACCGTATCTGCAATGCTGTCTTCACTAAAGAGGCCTTCACACAGAACTCGGGGGTACTCGACCTGGGGTAGTAAACAACATCAAACTGTTGTCCATTGGCAGCGAGAGTTGCAGCTTCAATAACTTGTTCAGGTCTAACCTTTCTCTTCCCCATCAAATTGCTATTTGAGCTAAGCCCGTTATTACTGCAATTTCTCATCAACTTGTTCTCATCTTCCCTCAGAAATGCTGAAAACCCTCCATATGGCACCATACAATTTCCACCAGTAACATTCCACCCAGACGAAGACTCAGGTCCTCCCCCAATCCCTCTCTTAGCCCTTCGAATACCGACGCAAAGATCCCCATTCTCAGCCCTCAAGAACACAATTGAATCCCCAGCTACAAGCTTCTTATGGTTCACAAAAGTGCTCCATCCCGTAGTCAAAAGATGTCTCCTCGGCGTCCCCCTATATATATGCCTAAACTTCCAGGTCTCCCCATGGACATCCTTAGCAAGAATAGCCTGAACAGGGGGATCAGCGGAGTAATCCAATCTTGGAAATATCGTCTCAGCACAATATCTTGGAACAGAAAAACCACCACCATTGTTTGCATCTGACTGGGTCAATGTCTTTGCAAAAGAAGCCGGCTTTTCCTGTGTTTCATTTCCATGAATGCTTCCAATACCATCATCTTCAAAATCAGGCTCATTAGTACTAACTGGGATCAGCCTAATTTTTGCGAAAACCTCATCGGTCTCAGGATCGGCCATGAACTTAACAGCAGCAACTCTGCAGAGTATATAAGCCGGTATTCGGGGGCATTTACTGAAATCAACAGGGCCACAAGCGTGCTCAGCATGGCCTTGAGGGAAGTAAAAGACTTTGGTGTTAACTGAAGGCATCTGAACCATTCCTCCAGCACAGGCATGCCATAGCTGAGAATCCAAGCACTTCTCCATCTCCTTTAGTTTCTCATTTGAGTCCATAAAAGTAATCATCTCAATCAAAGCAATGACTTTAACAGTAAAATTTTCCGTTTCCTTTTCTCTCTAAGTAAATGCTGCAAAAAAAAAAAAAAGAAAAGAAAAGAAAAGGAGTTGCTCATAAGTTCAACAAAGAGAGAGAGAGAAGAAATCAGAAATAAAGTAGTTGAATTGAAATTGTTACCTTGAAAAACATATATGATCAAGGAACACCGTAATTAAGAGTCCTTTTGCCACGTCCAACAAAATATCCAGTGAGGATCTTCTTTGATCGTCACCAGAAAGAGAACCCAAAACAAAAACTTGGAATTCCACAGAATTTCAACATTTTGTTACCGAAAGAAGGAGCCAACTTCGGATTCCAAAAAGCTCCATTTTTTTTTTCTCAAAACAGCTTAAGCTTCATCACCAAAAAGCCCCTTAAAACTCTATATTTCTTCAAGTCGAACAGCTTTCTTGCCTCGCTTTAGCAGCTTTGAACACCAAAATCTGTAACTAGGAAGCACTATAAGTGAACAAAATTGAAGCCAAAAAAACAAAAAGTCTTTTTTTTTTGCTTGTTTGTTGTCAAAGAATCAGAGACAAATTCACTTTCTCTCCACGAGGGAAAAAACCACTGTTCAATTCACCAAGTTTGGAGTTCAACAACAAAACTTGTACTTCCAAGATTAAAATCGACAGAAAAAGAAAAACCCAGAAACCAAAACACGCACAAAAGAAGTTCTCTGCTATTTCTCACACTCTCTTTGATCGCATAAAAGAACCTAAACTCTCAAGTCTCTGTAATCAAAACCTCGTCCAATTTCTCCTCCTATAAAGACCCAAAGAGGATAACTAGGAATATAGAAAAAGAAGAAAAAAACAGTGATGAATCTTCTTTGGGTGTCTTTCTTTCAAAGATTCAATCAAGAATTATTCGTTGGCCGACACACAAGCAGATAAAAATGCCATTAGCACACAAAGAAGAAGAAGAAAGAAAAAGAAAAATGAAATATAAAGAGAACACCTTTTTGGAACATGCAAGAGTCCAAAAAGCATACACTGACAGAACATAACATCCTTTTTAACACCCAAAATCAATTTCATTGATTAATTTAATTAATTGATTGAGTATTAAATTAATATTTATCGATTAATAAAAATATTTTTTTAAAAATTTAATTTTTCGTTAATTTGATTTAAAATTTTAATTAATTAAATTTTAATCAAAATATAATATAATTTAAATATAAAATAAAAAATATATTAAATAAATTATTTTATTTTATAAATTGTTAAATTTTTTAGTATAATAATTTGATAATTAAATATTTTATTAAATAATTTTGTTCAATTTATTTAAAATATAAGAAATTAAAAATTAAAAATTAAAAATTTAATTTAATTTAAATATATTTATTATTAAAATTAACCAAATTAATTGAATTAAATTCTACTATTAATTTTTAAAATTAATAAATTTAATTTGATTAATAATAATATAATAAAATAAAATACTTTAATTAATTTAATTTAAAATTAATCTAACCAACAAATAAACATCGCCTAATAATTAAGAGTGCCATACTGCCATTGGACTACCACCACCTTCATTTTTATTTTTTATTTTTAACAAATAACTTTAGAAATTAAGAAGTAAATTTGTAATTTCCTTTATTTATTACTATTATTATTTATGCCATTACCCATTTTCTTCGGATTTGAAGGAAGTAAACTCTATTGGAATCTTGAGAATCCAGAAAACAACAAAGATCTTTAAAGGAACCTATCCATATTTCATTTTTTATTTATTATTATGTCATATTTTTTAAATAATTCTCATTAAAATATTGGTTTATGAATTCCCTCTACGGGAAAAATAATCGATAAAATTTTTTTGTTAACCAATAACAATGCGAGTTAACCGTGGTTGATGGGTGTTTCGAAGTTTTAGTCAACTAGAGTTTGAGTGTACCTTTGTTTTGGTTAACCTCAAATTGTTTCACTTCCTTTTGGATTGAGGATATTGTTCTCTGCTTTTTCCCCACTCTCTCTTTCCGCGAGTGTTTACACGCTGCACTCAATGCTAGCAAGCCACTAAATATGGTTTTTGCTTTCAATTACTCCAAATATATTTGTTAATATCATTATTTATGAAAATATGTTCACTTAATATATTAAGAGTTACGAACAAAATATCATATAAAGAGACTCACTTGTAAAAAGGAGGAAATATTTTTTATTTGAATAAATTAAGTTTAAAAATACATGTAATTTCATTAAATCAAATATTAAAAAATTATGTGTAAAATTTGATTGTTCATTGAACATAAAATTATTAATGAAAGTTTCTCAAAAAAATTATTATATGTTTTTGCTTTACAAATATAATATATTTTTGGATGTTTCTAATAACATAAAGTACTATTCTTATTTTGATATTTTTAATTTTTAGAATTTTAGTCCCGGTTAAAAAGGGTTAAAAATTTTTCTACTTATCGATGCTTCGTTATAATTTCGAATCCATTATTATATGTTTGTTTTAATTTTAATTTTTTTATATTAAAATAATTTTTTTTATTTATGCGTAATAAATTTCGATGTATCGAGGATATCTATAATTGTATAAGCTTTAATTTTTGTGTTTTTTTTAATTATTGGTTTAATTTATGCATGACAAAAACAAAACATTGGAATGGTCTTAATTTTTGAATATTTAAATAATAAAAAAAAATAAAATAATAACATTGAATATGAATTCTATTAAATTTCGGTTACTTGATAGATCAACTCAGAATTTATTATTTCAACTATTAAAAATAATTTCTACTTTATTAAATGGTGAAATTGGGGTTTTTTTTTTTAAATTTTAGGGTGAATTATAGAATAGTCTACATTTTGGAGGCGCGTGAGGCTGAGATTAGAGATTTATAATTTCATTTGGTTGGGTGAAGGGAAGCCGGCCGGCATGGGAGGTTTTTTTTTCCTTCCTTCCCTGTTATATTTGAGTTATTCTACAGACATGACCAAAAGTAAAACCAGAAAACTTTTGTTGGGTATATTGCCAGTTGCCTCTTTCTTTTGACAACAAAAAGAAAATCATACTCCCACGCGAAAGTTCACAGCGCGTGAAGTTCGCAGCTGACGAGATTTGTTCTCAGCACTGACCCAACAGAGGCAGCTCGAAGGAAACTGGAAGCGAAAAAGAAAGGAGAGTTTCCACTTCAGTAAAATTCAAGTTTACTCTGTTTGACAGATACCAGATTTGGATGAAGAACAGGAACTGAGTGAAGCATTATTTCAAAACCAATTGAGTTATACTCCAAAGTAGTTGAATCTTTAAAGGAAAAAAAAAATCTTTTATAATGAAGAAAATTTAATATTCAATCAAACAAAAACAGTAGGAATTGAATGGGGGAAGGAAATGTAAAAAAATGATGTATGGTAGCATCAGGCACAGTGCTGTGTTTCTTTCTTCTGATCTGAAAGATGCAGCACAAATTTCGAAGGTGAAAACTATTGATGAACAGAGATTTAATCAGGGGTATTTCTGATCAAGTTCTGACCCTTGAAGTCTAACCAAATATTTACAGCCGTAACTTGAGAGTTACAAGCCTGTTTAGTAAGCAGTGAAAATTACCTGAAAGTTGAAATCAGGTCAGTTTTTTTGTTACAACTTACAAACATAACTGACATAGACAGCTTAGTGGCCTAAAGTTCTTCAATAATGTGAACTGTTAAGGGCTGCTGCTAAGGCTAAGCTTATCCTCTTATCCTTCTGCTAACCCTAAAAATGGCCAAGTTGAGCTACAAATATAGGTTTGGCAAATTAAAGAGTTTTTGGAGTTCAGGGATGTCAAGACTAAATGGTGATATGCTCCTTTTTTGGGGGGGTGGGTTGGGACATTAACCCTGAAATTCTAGGCCTTGAGAGGGGTCAACCTAGAAACCAGGGTTAATGTCAATACTCAAATTTCAGATTACTTATTTTCTTCTGTTACATGCCCTGCAGGTTGCTCAGCGAATCAGCTTAAAGAAGGGGAGAAGTTAACTTAAGGTCCATGAGCCATAAAGTAAGCAGTGTAAATTTTATTTTGTCAAGAAAAAGGGTGAGCGGAGGTTTCTCTATTTCAGGTCCAGGGCAGATCACATGCATTGGATTATTGGTAGTGAGATTTAGACCTAGGCCTGTACATGCGAAGTATTCGAATTTTACCAACTCAACTAATCTCGTTGGCAAAGTAGTGTGAAAATTTTCAATCCTTTTACAATACTTATTTACCAATTTAGTAACATCTGATTTGAACATTGAGCTAAGTGTTATGAAGTTATCTCAAATCAAGTTGAGCTAATTAAGATAGCTTGTGCCCAAGCTAAGTTGGGATTTTAGAAGACAGCCTCACACCTAACTTCCCTTGTTTGTAACATGCAACAGATACTTAAACAGGCTGGAGTTCCAACACTTGTACTCGGAAATGCTGGGCAACATGTTTTTTTTTTCAAAGTTTTGGGTCAATTAATGTGTTGTGTTTTAATTAGGGTGGTTTATAAATTAATGGTCATAAATCACCAAAATTTAACGTCAAAGTTCAGAATATTATGAACAAGTGACCTGCAAATGAAATTTAAAGAAAGCTCCCCCTTTTTCTTCATGGACAGCCAGTGAAATTAAGTTTAAGAAAGATTCATTCGTTCTTATACTATATCTGGTAAGGATTTAAATGGCTGACAGTACAAGACAAGAAATTCCTGGAGATGAATTCCCCAGCAGTAATCAAAAGCTTTTACCAACAAATCCAAAGATTAATGACAGTTTAGCATCGGGTTGTCATATAGGGTACACAAATCTGCTGCTGCAACTGTTGGAATCATAATTTAAAATTCACATCTGCTGGCTTGTTCATTCAACATACTACTCATCACTCCAACTGAAACTTGAGACTTTGAATCCTCATTATTTCTGAAATAAAGTCTGCAGAACACATATAGAAAGATTCTAACCCTCTGATTAAGGGATGCTTCAGGTTCAGGCTGATGTGTATCCTTCTTGCATCATGAAAAAGGAAAGATCCACTTTTCAAATCTCTAATAACCTCATTGAGTTAGAAAATTAATTAAAACTTGGACCATTCACAAAACTTCACATAAACTATGAAAACCAAGAAGAGATTAAGAGAAAGAAACCCCAATCTGAAAATGCCAGATATAGAAGCATTATTCCCTTACACTGTAAAACTAAGGGGGCATACTTTTTGAGCATTTGTTGCCTTTGGTGCAAATGACAAGGAAAGAGACCCATTAACCACAACATTAGCGGCATTAGGACCCCACCCTTTTTTGCGGAGATGAAACCAAAGTGGTTGCAAGGAAGAAACAACAAACCAAACGTGACGATGAGCCCATCTTCCCTAACATCATCATTAGAACTGAAAACCCATATATCATCAATTAAAATACAATCTGGCCCACGTCAAATGTAGGTGGCATTTGTCCCCCTTCTCCCTCAATTCCTTCGGACATCCATCATGCATACGCACTACAATCCCGACTCTTCCTCCTTCCCCTAATAAACCAGCTAACCCGCCCACAGTGTGGGTCACAATTAACAAATAACGACCAAACACATTTTATTTTTAACTCGATCTTGTCTAACCCAAAATCCCCATTTATAAAGGTAGAAAATTTGGAATATTTTTGACAGGTTCATAAATTTTGAAGGTTTTAGCCTTTGTGGACCTTCAACATATGCTAGTCTAAGAGGGTTTATATTTTGGACCTTCAACATTGAAAGGGGGAGGGCCGTAAAAAAAATTTCCTCACCCAATGTTCATTTTTTGTTGCATAATTGAAGGTGGGGTTACAAAGTGCAAACATTCAGATAAATTCAAGAGTTGAGAGTCACATATTTTAGGTGTCCTAAGGAAATAATATCCAATTTATTCCCATATGAATTTCAGTAATTTATGCTTAGAGGAAAATCATTTTATCACCGAACGAAAAATGCCATTAACGATCTATTAAGTTGTTCTTTTCACCTCTTTGTATCAAGAACGTAGTCACACATAATTTTCGAAATCAATTGATCCCATTTAAATTTTAAAAAATTAAAATTATATATGTATAAATTAATAAAATTAGTGTAATTTTATTATTTGCGTAGCTTTTACAATAAAAAAAGTTGAATTAATTTTCTTGCTTTTCATTAAATTACAAAAACATAGAAAATGACGTAGTGTCATCAACCATGGAAAGTGGTCCATCATAACTATCAATTTCTCATTTTTTCTCTTTTATTTTCTATCTACCTATCTTTTCTTTAAATATATATAAATAAAAACTTATTTATTTATTTAATGGATGAATTGCACAACGAAAATACTCACTAGATTACTTCTCCTTATTTAAATAATATAAAATATGTGGGTAAAAATTATAATATAATATTATATCTTATCAAATTATTTGGCCAGTTCAAAAATTTTATTATTTCCCTTTTAGTAGCAGAAAATTTTCGAGAAATTAATTTGACACATGCATAAACGTAAAGAGGAAACAAGCAAATTAAAATTACATGTGAAACATTTTATTCCATTGAAAAAAAAAAAGGATGTTTAATTAGTTGGCGCAACCGAAAGGTGGCTGGCCCAAACAATAATCCCATTAACACTATAGTAGGAAAATCATTTTTAATTATTGCTAGTAATTTTCGATAAAGCATTAACAAAGTTTTTTTCCTGAGTTTTTCAAGTAAAAAAATAATTTTTAATTAGTAGTATTTTTTATGTTTGTTAAATTAATTTTTCATTTTTCCTTTTGCTTCTAGATGTTTTTACTTTCTCCATCAAAATTATAACTTTTTATTAATTAATTGATTCCATAAAGTGCAGTTTGTTCTATAATAAGTTTTCCTCACTAACCAATAAAATGTTGCCAAGTGGAGATAATAAGCCCAACGTCTCGTGATTTGAAAAATATTTTTTTTTGATCAAAACATTTTTGAGATAAATAAATTATTTAATTTTTTAAATCAAAATAAAATATATCATATCTAATAATTTAAAATAAATAATTATAAAAATTATATATTTAAAATTATCTTAATATATCATCAGTCAATTCGAGAAATATTTCTAACCATAAGTTCACGGAAACAATCGAGTTACAACGTGGCGAAATCTGATTGGGTAAAGGGTTTGATACCTGGGGGCTGGATTTTCATGTGAATCTCTAACTGGCACACCATAACTTGACAGCTACAAGACAGCAAAAGAGAGCAGACAAAGGGCGTGATGTGTCTGATTCTGACACAGAAATCTCGCACGTGTCATTTTGTGGTAACCGTGACGTATTTTTTGACTGTCTTAACATCATCATGAAAAAAAAACAAAACTATGACATGACCCCACTGTTGACAGCCTCCCAAATCTCTGTTCTCATATTTTACTTTTTATTTATTTATTTACAATAAATTTTGATAAGATGATTAATGGCAAATTTTGTGGTGGACGATTCACCATCTTGAAATATCTACCGTCAAATTGATTGATAAATACTATATGATGAAAAGATTCCATTTATGTTTTTACATGATGTGAAATAACACATGCTTACTATTTTAAGTAAAATTTTATATTTAGATATGCTAGTTTTATTTCATTCTTGTTAATTAATAAAAATAAAAATATAATCTTCAAATTTTTAGTTTAATAATTAAAAATATTTTAAGAGATATCAAAATTTAATTTTAAATCAAAATTTTCTTTTTTTTTATTTATGTTAAAATTTTATTATCCTGATGTAATAAAAAAATTAAAAATATGAACACATAAAAGAAAACTACACATTGAATTTTTAATTTAATTTGATTATTTTATTCAACTATCATTTTAAGATAATGTTTAATAAATTTAAAGTTTAAATTTAATATTATAAATTTTTATATTATTAATTAAAAAATAGATAAAGATAATGTTTTCATATTTCAACTACTGATTATAAAGTTTGTTTTTTTGTCATTTTTTTCCTTTTATGTATAATTGTTCAACAAAATTGATTATTTTTAATATTAAAGCTTTAAAATAACTTTTTCCCCTTCTTTGTTTGAAAGTCAAAGGCATTTTGAGTACCTTTTTTTTCTTCTTCATGACTCATGGCCTATTTGTTATTGGTCAATAATTAGCTTCTCTAATTCAGTCCACGAGCTTTATAAAAAAAATAATTTTAAAATGAGACTATGAGAAAATACTTATTCCCACAATCTAAAAATAAAAATATAAAAAATTATTTAATATACTATAAATAAAATTAAGCTTCATCAATCGAATTAGATGATTGACATATACTTCATTAAAATATATTTAATAAAATAATATATTAATATAATAAAAAAACATATAATTATTTTTTAAAATTTACTAGTAAAATTTAAAAACTATACCAATTATTTCTCAATATGACAATTTTTTTTTTATTTTTTACATATTGTAAAGTTCTTAACTTCTATTTTATGCATGGGCTAAGCTTAAAGATTTAATTGGGCTTGATCCAATCAAACAATTGGGTTCAATGACCGTTCAAGTTAAGGGGCTTAGCTAATGAACCCTGTCCATTGGATCATTTCTCTTGGTCTATAATTGCAAGAGACCATAGACCCAGGCAGGCACGCTGCTGCTGACTGCATTTAATTGAAACACAAAAAAAAGAACCAAGCTGAAGAACGGATGTTCATTGCTTCAGGAAAGCTTATAAACCATGAATTTTTTATTGCATAAAAACAGGTTAGAAGCAGTTTTAGCAATAACATGTTTTAGTGTAGGCAAAAGATACCGAAAACATCGTTTTCAATGGATAATTGAACACTACCGATTTCATATTGAAGCCAATTTGAAACATCAGAAGCCTTGGGAAGTGACTCTCCAACCACCATATGCTCTTTGGGTGAATCTTCAAACTAATGGCAGAGAGCAATGCCATCAGTCACTAGTCACAAGCTTTTGTGAGATGAAACTGTCTTGAAGTTAATGATTTTGTCCTGAAATGGCCATGGAACATGGTCCTCCCCTTAGGTAACATCTGACCCACATTACACATGTCATGGACTTACTTGTGGGATGGTAGCGGGCTCCATTTTTCTCACCAGCAAAAGCAAAGAGGCCCATCTCTATTCTCTTCCATTAAACCACCTGCCTCCTTCCGTTAATGGTCGTCGGTTTGGTTGCTTCTGTCGGGAGTCCCTAGCTAGCTCAAAACCTTAGCAGCAAAACAAGAACACGAACACTTACTGAAGACATGTTTCTTACATGATATGGCCCTGTCACCTTTCAATTAATTGATAACACAAAGCCTTAATTTGGTGTTGGATCATCATTGGTTTTTGTTCATTTAACTGCACATGCATAGCCTTTGACTGTTAAAGTGATTGGTTCATGTCACTCAAATAGGAAACAGTGTAAAAGGAAACTTGGATTAATTTTGGTTTAAAAGAAATGAAATTGCTGGGATTGATCTTGCGCAAGAGCTTGGCTAAAGACTGTCAATGATAAATCAAAGTTGACCAGAGAAAAGCTTCAGACAGCAGGATGCTAAAAAGTTGACAGAAGCCATGATAGTTTCATCTGAAGGTTTTGCTTTACTCCTTGATACTCATTACAGAAAACCATGATATTGTATCCCCAAAAAGATAAGACTTCTTTTTTCTTGCTT
Organism: Durio zibethinus; assembly: GCF_002303985.1. The sequence continues at coordinate 24,189,262 of NW_019168481.1, read as the reverse complement.
CTCTTAACCTCTCTATCAATCTCCAAAAGAGAAGGAAGCAGAAATTGATGAAAATGATTGATCAGGTAAATTGAAAGCTAGGCACTGTTCATAAGCATTTAGTACTTACAACGCAAAAGAGAATCAATTTTCCACTAAAAGAGAGAAGGTTGAAGTTCATATATTCATGTCAATAGCAGTAATTTACAAAAAAGAATTCCTCCATTGAAGGAAATTTTGAGTCCTTTTCAATTAGAGCCTTCCAAATTCCACCTACTTTCTTCTTCTTCTTCATTGCACTCCAAGCATTACCTAGACATGTCATACGTTTTAGAGTAGCCAAGCTGCTCCATCTCCCAACTCAACTTTGAAGCAACTCTTTCATGGCAGGGGACATATTCCTGTAATAGAAGTAGACGTGAAAAATAGGCCATTTTTGCAGGGACACTTTATTCGGATAATACACCAAATGTACACTTTCACATGACACAATCAAATCATTTTGAATTAAATATATATTTTGCATCAATAAATTAAAATAGTTTTAAATTTAGGGTACAATCAAATATTTGTTTCATTTTGGAACCATAATTTTTATCTTTGGTTTAATACTTGGGAATAATTAGACAAGCCCAAATATTGGAAAACTTTTTGTCATGTCCTAATTTGGGATCAGAGCAAGGGATAAATGTATGGAACACCTATGACTCCTTTAGCACAAAAAAAGAAGCTGCTTCAAAGAGATATAAATGCACTTTATGTAATGAAGGTATAGCTTACGTGAAGAAGTTTTTTTAATTTATACCTCCAATTTCTTTACTAACTCCTTTGTTGTGGGTGCAGATACAATGATTTGGCGTGCACTTGGACTAATAAATCCCTCTTCCACAGCTTTATCAATAAAAGAAAGCAATGAGTTATAGTATCCATCAACATTCAGCAAGCCAACCTGAAAGAATGTGGAGAATTATGCATTATTGATTAGTAGTTTCATGGATCAGTTTGTGAGGGATCATCAACATATAAGGAAAAGCAAAGGACGCACTGGTTTATCATGTATTCCAAGCTGAGCCCAGGTAATCACTTCAAGCAGTTCTTCAAGAGTTCCATAACCACCTGCATGCATTTATATGAGTTTTCTTCTTCCATTATAGTTTTCTTCAGGTAATCATGTGATGCTGCAAAAGAGATAACTTAGCACCTAACTACTGAAACTCTTTCATTGTGTCACTTTATGGTACAACATTTAATTGGTGCCGAACATGATTGAGAGACAGGTATACACAAGGTTATTCAAAAGCAACGACATCTATGATTTTACTTATCCAATCAAATTCAAGAAGGAAAAGAGAATGGGACATTATAAGATTAAAACTATTAGATTTAAGGTTAGAAAAGGAACAGACTTCAACTGCCTGTTTGCTATGATAATATGAAGTTTAGTGCAATGCCTAGGACCAAGGAGTAATAATAAGGAATATTAAAGTTCACTTCAACTGCCTGTCATTTGATGGCCATTGTTTTATCATTTATGGCATGCACAACAAGGAGTTTCTAGATTATTATTTACTCCTGCTTTTCTCCACAGTCCAAAAACAAGGTATTTATTGCTCCCATCCTTCGAGAAAATAGAGGCACAATCCTCTGCCTACCCATTAATGGCTCTCATTATCACCTTACAAAGTTTTTTCCATTTGATTTTTCATTTGCTCTTGGTGGGTAACATGCAAAGGACAATTCCCCTGAAGAATAAAATGACTGATTTGCCATTGCCTATAAATAGAATTCTAAGTTAGCTGAAAAAGAACTTAAAAAGAGTAGACTTTTCGAAGAGGTTAATAGGATTCCCTTTTAGATGCAGATGCTAGTTGGCAAACACTCTTTAGTGAAAGTTTTTAAGGATGTCCTTCACACTTAATATGGTAGGGGGGGCACAGTTACACCATAGACTGTGGGAATACATCAGAGGAAAAAAAAAATACTAACCAAGGAAAGAGGGTTCCTCAGAAGTCTAATTTTCAGTGTAAGATGTTGATGGGGTCAAGAACTAGGGTTTGAAGGGTTGCTCTCTAATCATGGGCATTGGGGTCTGTGTTGTAAGAGAAGATTCACAAGTTGTGATAATTCTGGCATCACATAGTTGCTTTAACAGCATATAGCAAATACCAAAAATAGTTACTAGTATCAAACTATAACACCAACATGTGATAATATTTTGACCTTCCTTACCCCAAAGCATAGCACCGTTTTTAAAACTATCTTTTAGTATAACATGGAAACATTAGTTACGTCAAATGAGCAATCCAAAGGTAAAGAGTAAGGATTTTAAATTATTTTTTTTTCTGAACTGAAAGATCAAATAAAACAGAGGAACTCAGCAATCCTCAAGTGAATCAAATCATGAGACATGGTCAATCTTACATGCTAAAATTGGTGAAATCTAAAAGCACCTGATAGCTTCAAGTTTCCCTGATTTGCCTTGATATTTTGGTGTAAACTGCTTATACCAACCTGGTAAGGCAATAAAAGCGTCCGAATGCTTAGCCATCTCTGCCTTCCTTTGATGCATATCTGCAACAGCCTTCACTTCCCCTACTGTTTCGCCAGTTAGCTGCAAAGTTCACAGAAAACAAATTAGAGTATTGAAATCTGGACAGAGAGAGAGAGAGAGAGATTTCGAGTTTTGTGCAGTGAAGCAATCATGAGAATTGCTTGAATACTGCACTTAATTCAAAGACTTCAATACACTAATACAGTGCAATGTCCCTAGCCAGTAAAATTTTACCTACATAAATGCACAAAAAGAAAAAAAAAAGGGCCAACAAAGGAAAAGATAAGAGGAAACCAATGTTGTAATCCCAAAACTATTTACAAAAATGAGAAAGGTAAAGTAGGAAGTTGCAACTGTCCCAGTAATATTGTGGATAAGTCTATCAAGTCTTCGTCAAAAAGCCATAAATGTAGAAAACCAAACAAGAAATATTAAAAATTAATAATAATGAAAAAACAAAAGAGAAAAGTTTGGCTAATCAAAAATTCAAAGGATAGAAAATAGAGGAAACCAAGAAGCAAAAGCAAAGCCAGAAAGAATGATTTCAAAAGAAATAAAGAAAGAAAACAAATTATGAAACATGCAGGTAGGTCCATTTCTTTTTTCTTTTTTATTTTTATTTTTCAATTTAAATAAGAAAAGGTTCAGGACTTTTTTTCTCTGGCTGTAGCAGACATACCTCTCGAGGCATGAGCGTCTTGGGAATAACTCTGCAGAGAGACAATAACATGATAAATATCAGTTGTAATGGAACACAGAACTAAGAATAGTTTTGTAATGAGGAAGTCGAATTATCAATGAGAATAAAGCCAGTTCACTAAATTGTTTCTTAAACTTGTTAGAATGGCTTAGAATGAAAAAAAAAAAAAGAGATTTTACCCAATGACATGGCGACCACCATCATGAACAGCTTGTGAAACCAAACCCATCAAACCTATGCTACCTCCTCCATAGACCAGATCAATGTTCTTTGAGACCTGCAAAAGAACAGAAACAAGTCAGCTCAAAAGCAGACTTTTTGAGTACAAGAAGGAAGCATGTTAAGGAGGGAATGAGACTAAGGTTCAAAGTTCAAGCATGTATCTACAATGACCTCATTGGACAAAACCAATGTTTCTTCAGAGTACATTCGTAAGACTCCAACAATAAGATTGAAAAGGATGCTTTCCTGTTCATTCAACAAACTAGTACTAGTTCGTACGTTAAAATTTCCAAACTTTTAATCACTTAACATAATGAGATTTCGCGGAAAAACAGTGCCCTTCTTTTCTACCTCTTGGATAGGCATTTAGAAAAACTGAAAAACCATTGGAGTTTCCTACCAAGGACTTTGGAGAAAGGAAGAGAGAGAAAGAAAGAGAGAGATGCTAGCAAGAGACAACCAAAATGCAGAAAGCTAAAAACTTGAGGGATTTTGAAAATGCAAGATACCACGAACAATTCACAAACAAGTTACAAACATTAACAGACAAAAAAAAAAAAGGTATACGAGAAGATACAGCTATATGAAACAAAAATTTAAGGCTTTAAGCAACTTTCAAAAGATTTCTTGCAGAACCCATTTCCTCCGTATTGGTAAAAAACATGTTTCTAACAAAACCATCCCAAAACAAGTCTCATTTTGTGTAAAAGACCACAAGAAACAGAGAAAAAAACCAGAGCTTTTTGCTAACTACCAATTCTCTGCCGAGCTCAATAGCAGCATCCTGATAGCTACTCTTCTTGCCTTGGCTACTTCCACAAAAGACACAAATCCTCCTAAATTTTGACTGCTGTGTTTCGCTCCCCATCTCCATTAACTACCTCTCCTTCTTTGTCACAGGCTTCTTTTTTTATGTATACTTTGGCTTCTTAAAAAACCCACTACAAAAAAAAAAAAAAAACGGCTAAAGTAATGCGAGAATATCTCTTTCTAGCCCTGTCTCTTTGCTTCCCAAGCTATACGCAAATCAATGTAAGAACAATGCAAAGTATGAAACCTAAGAAGCTTAAAATTTTCTTGCTTGATTACTACTACTACTCTATTGAGTGTATTCTCTTCATGCGTATATATAAAACCTCGCCACACGTGAGTGCCTCACAGCACGCTTCTTCACACATACACAGCTAATCTTGGCACGGGTGGACCACTTATTTTTTAGTATTATTTATATTTTCCAAGCCCCATTTGTTTGTTTGTTTTTTTTTTTTTTGGTAGCAAAAACTTATGGTAACTGAAATAAAACAGGATTGCCTTTGCCAAGTTGCAAGTTGCCCCGAATGATATGCAGTTTCCCTTGTTTTTCCTAGTCCATCTACAAGTTATTTGACCTTGTTTGTGTGGAAGACTTTGCCTCTTGGGGCATGTTATTTTGTAAAACATTAACAATCGCATTAATGTATATAAAAAAAGAAAAAAAATCCGGTAGAGTTTATTTTACATGTCAGATGGTAGTTTTTATGCTGAGTGAATGAGAGTGGAATTATGAAAGGTTGGTTCTCAGTTTACTGATAATGCCATGCAATGGAAGATGATAGCAATAAACCCACGTGTTTAATTTGTCATGAAAGTGTAGGATTGTAAGTTACCTTTTTCAAGAAAGTGGAAGGCTGGAAATTCTACTCTTTGAACCAAGATTCAATACAGAACTTCCACTCTCCATTTAATTAATCAGCTTGTTTGTCTTCATCACTTCAATAAAAGGCAAGACATGGACAACCTGAGATGGTGTATTTCTTTAACCTTAGTGAAATGGTAAAAAATTTTCGACATAAATATTATGAATATTTATTTTGCAACACAAAACACAACTTTCTGAGCAAGTTATGGGTAAAATTAGGAGGCCCAGATGATGCTATAGAGCTAGCATTGTGCATTTATGATTGTATTAAAACATTAGTGGGTTATAGTCTATGCACCCCTGTACCCTCCTCCACCCTCCCTCGCTAGACAAACCTGTTCTATGCAAAGGAAACATTGGATTTTTATTTCATGCGGCCATTCCCTTCCCCATTTGCCCCAGCCCTCACTCTCCCCAACCATGCTGTCCCCCAAACCTCATCTTCTCTTTACTAATTGCATTTCCTCTCTTCTCCACCTATCACATCTCTCCCCTCTCCAAAACCTACCTCCCCCACTCACTTTAAACAAATCCCATTTGCTAATTTCTTATTAGCTTTATGGTCTTCTGTTGCATTAGATCATTCTTTTATGTTGCATTAGATCGTTCTTATATTTTATTGTTACTTCAATTGCCAGGATTGCAGGAACTGAACCTATGCTCTTTAAACTAATGTGGGTCTTATTATTTGCCATCCCCAATCCCCAAAATTGGCCTTTCTGGTTTCTTTTTTATTGGTCTGTCTAATTCCTGCCCACTCCCAACGTTTAGATATTATAAACTCATAATTACTATTGCTTAATAGGATGTAATTAATTATGTGTCAGCTTCTGCATGCTTGCATGCGCATTTAACTCATGTTTTTGTGTGTATGTGAACCCGCATGTATAGGTAATTGTACGAACTACTCTGCCTAAATTCTTGTCTTCATTTAATATATATATTAGCACTAGTTTTCTTTTCTCGATCATAAACTTGTTTCTTTAACATTTTTGATTGGAATTTAGTAAATTGCCCGAATACAAGAATGTTAACATGATTTCTCCTTTTTCTTTTCTATTAAAAAAATTGAGAAAATCATGCATGTTAAAACAAACATTGCCAACTGCATCCTTTCTCTCATTGCTGCTTGGAAGGGCGGGCTTTAACTTGGAAATCAGGCACTTAGTGTTAGTAAAGTAGCCTAAATTTGATGAAGATTTGAAACAAAAACTAACTGTTAGACATAGATAATGACAGGAAACCCATTAACCTATAATTCAGATTTCAGTGTGTAGATTGTTAGTTGCTGACATTATTTCCATAGTTGATCTAAAAAATCATATGTTGATTGAAATTTATGGTAAGAGAGAAAGCAAATTAGGAGAAGAGGAAGAAGGGAAAGGTGGCAGACAGAAAAACCTGTACAGGCCAGAATTTGCTATTCTTCAGAAATGGTGATGATATATCCATCACTCTTGTTAGCCAGCTAATAAGAGTGATATAATGCTAGAAAAAGAATATGTAAGTAGAGACCCCATTTTGCATAACAGAAACGTGCACAACTCAATCAAACAACAAAATTTTAGCCATGATCAGCTGCAGATAGAAATTGTAAACCCCGAAAAAAAATGAAATGAAAAACTGCTATATGCTTGTCTGTCTGTGTAGGGCAGGAAGCTGCCGAGCCAAGGCCTGAAGCTGAAGGTTGAGGATCTGTCACTACCGTCCAATCCTACCACCACCCGACCCATTCCCCTATTGCCCTCCATTTCCCGATGTGTAAATTTGCATCTTTGTTACCGAGTCCCATAACTAGGAAAGATATGTATGCCTTAGAAATCTTGGTGAAAAGCAATCAATTATGGACGGTGTAAAATTGGCAGAGCCCTTTGTCTAAACTGCACAGATTTCTTAACAGGGTTGTTTTCTTTTTTTTTTTAAACTCAGGGAGACCACTGTTACTTTTTCTTGCTACCGGTTTTCACTGAGCTGATCATTCAAGTCAATCTTCTCATATATGCTTGGTGGAATTTCGGAGAATTTCTTGATCTTATAAATTTAATTATGACATCATATATATATATATATATATATATATAAAACAAAACTCTTTACTACTTAGAGCTGTTATCTTTGGCATGGTGGAACGACTGGAGCACCAATTTCTTACCAATTATGACTGCAGCACCGCCTTGCTATGCCAAAATAATGGCACCTAAAAAATAAAAAATTGTTGTAAAATTTTAAAATAAATAATGTCTCTATCTCTTTCCGTACACATGCACGCTCATATTCACACAAATAAATATAATAATATTTGAAAAGAATTCATCAATGAAAAGAAAGCAAAACAGAACAAATTAGCAAGATTACAAAAAATCCATAAACCGGAGAGAAGTAGTTTTCAAATTCGAAAGTTCATATATAAAATCTGACATTTTGGTTCACAATTTCAAAAGAAGCTTTCAGTTTCAACTTTTCTTTTTTTTTTTTTTTCCAGGAAATGGCAACTTGCTTTTGTCTTCTAACACTCGCTTAAAGTGCACAATCAGATGCACTCAAATGCTTTTTCTAGGAAAAGAATTCATTGATCTTGCTGTCCAGTGACACAATTTGCTCCATTTCCCTGAGAGGACACGTGGCCCCAGGTAAGTGGATGCTGCAGCCACTGTTCCGCTCATTGTTTTCCAGGAAAACATCATATGGAAAACAAAAGAAAGTTGCAATGTAATGTAATGTTTGTTTGGTGATTTTTTTTTTCTTTGGGGAGTATTTGACTATTAATTTGGTTCTCAACAGGAAATGACATGTAGCACATTACCCCGATTGTGCTTTTCTTCAAGATTTTAAAACCCTTTTTCCTTTTTCAATGTTTTCAGAAAGTTGGAACAAATCAAGGGCCCCTTTGTCTCTCCAAAAAAATAAAAAGCATAAAATTTCTAGATTTTCATAAGTGATCGTGAAATAAAAAGCATAATTGCCATTTATTTATACGGTTAGTTCTTTTTTAAAAATGTCGTAATTTGAAAATAAAAAAAAATTATAAATATTAAAATTTCAATTTCAATTATCAAACTTATTAAATGTCATATTTTTAAAATGATAACATTAATAAATTGAATTAAGTACAACATAATGCTAGTTTTTACAAAGATAATATAAATCTTCTCTTATTATCACCATTGATTTTATTTTTTAAAGTGTTTATCCATAAAACAATTTTCTTGAGAAAGTTATATCGTTTTACACTTTGATAATTAATGGAGTAATATCAAATAGACATTACAAGAAATCTGACATATAGTGACGCTTAAAAAAATATCGGTAAAATTTTAAAATCCAATAGTATAGCACCATAAATCCTATATCGATAGTCAAAATATGTATTCTAATAAATTTTTAACTGTTAATATATATTTTATTGATATAGACTTATATTGATAGTTTTTAAGGTGTCAGAATAACTTATAGAGATATACCTACGGTTCAAAACCATTAGTTAATGTTTATCTATTGGTATAGTATCTGTTATTTGTTCCACAGTGATATATCTTTTACCGAAGGTTAACACCTGTCAGAAAAGACTTATATGTTTTAATTTTTCTTGGTTATACCGACGGTTAATGCTTGTCAGTATAGATTCATATGTTTTAATTTTTTTCAACTTGTACCGACGATGTCTCCGTTAGTATTTACCAACGGTCAATGCCCGTTAGTGTAGCCTGATGTGTTTTAATTTTTTTCAATGGTCCATGATGACTGTTAGCATAATCTAAAATATTTTAATAGTAAAGGCATCGGTAAAAACCTTTTTTAATTATATTTTTAATTATTAATATTAATTTATTTATAATCATAATATGATATGGTTTCATATAAAGTAAAAATACACAAAAAACTAAAAATATTTAATAACATTTGAAATAAAATAACAACCAAATTGTTTTATAATCCACAAATTTAAAATAAGTCAAGAACTAACATCATTGTACCAAATCTAGAAAAAAAATATTAATATCTATGATTGAATGTCTACAAACATGGTGCTCGAAGTTTGCATCAAATAATCCTCATAGTGCTATTACCAATGATTAAACTTCAAATATTCTATATATATTTTGAATAATGTTTTGAAGATTGTTCACATTAGATGCATATTGATCTGCTACAACTCTTGTTCCAATGCCCAGAGCCACACAATCCATTTCCTGTTTAGTCATATTGTTATTTAAGAAATTATTATAAAAGCGAAGCATGCATTGAAATTTCAAAAAGAAAGATTTTTTCTGTGATGTTTTTATTTGAGAGGCCTAAGGATAAATTGCTTACTAGATTAAAAAGAGAAGCTCTTCCACAGTTACATGTTCCATAGTCACATTTATCAAAATACCACCAATCCACAATAGAACAGATGAAGTTTTCATCTATTTTTCCTATTAAAGTTGTTCCATTAACAAAAATAGTGCCGCTAATAACATTTTCAAGCCTTCTTCTACTTTTTAAGGTGATAAAGATTGAGCCTATATTCATCCAATACAGCAAAAAAAGCAAAAAAAAAAAAAAAAGCATTTCAATGACACAAAATTGAAATGCAAAAAATGATAAATACTTTTAAAAAATGACGAGAGTCTTAATGCTTCAACTTTGATTCAACTTTAAAACAAAATAGATGTTGATGGGTTTAAGTTTGTAGAGTTAGTGAGAGGTGGAGGAAGTTAGTGAGAGGTGAAGATTAAGCTATGGGTACCGACGGATGGAGAGAGTTGGTAGGAGGTGAAGATTAAGTATGTAGAGTTGGTGGGAGATGGAGATAAAAATATTATTTAAATTCATAAGCCCATCATTTTTTTTTTTTGAGATTATTCAAGGCGTTTTTTACTAGAAACACCTTAAATAATCCCTAACAAAAAATTCAATGGGATTTTTCAAGGCGTTTCAGGCCAAAAATGCCTTAAATAATCCTGTCAATAAATTTTTATGAGGGATTATTGAAGGTGTTTTTGGCCAAAAACCCCTTCAATAATCCTTTCCAATTTATTTTAAAAGATTATTGAATGCATTTTTGATCAAAAATGCCTTCAATAATCCCTTCAACAAAATTTTATGAGAGATTATTGAAGGTTTTTTGGTCAAAAATGCCTTCAATAATCCATTGTAAATTTTTTCAAAGGATTATTGAATGCATTTTTGACCAAAAATGCATTCAATAATTGCTTTAATAAATTTTTATAAAGGATTATTGAAGGCGTTTATGGTAAAAAATGCTTTCAATAATCTCTTTCAAATTTTTTTAGAGGATTATTGAAGGCGTTTTTAGCAAAAAATACCTTTAATAATTTTTTAAAAATTTTTTTCAGAGGATTATTGAAGATATTTTAGGCCTAAAAGCCTTCAATAATCCTTTCAATAAATTTTTAAAAGAGATTATTGAAGGCGCTTTAAGCAAAAATGTATTAAATAATCCCCTCAATAAATTTTTTCAGGGGATTATTAAAGGCGTTTTTGGTCAATCCCCTCAACAAAATTTTTTATATGGATTATTGAAGGTGTTTTTGGACAAAAATATCTTCAATAATCCTTTTCAAAATTTTTGTATGGATTATTGAAGGTATTTTTGGTTGAAAATACCTTCAATATTCTCTTTTTAAAATTTTTTAAATGGATTATTTAAGGGATTTTAGGCCAAAAATGCATTTAATAATCTCATTCAATTTTTTGTAAGCCAATAATTTTTTTTTTTGTTTTGAGTCTATACTGACGGTTACAATAATAACTGTCATTATATAACATATTTATACTGATGGATAGTCATATACAATAAAAAAAGTTTATTTATATGACTGTTAAATAAAATATTGGTATAAGTATGGTATATTTTGATGGTCTTAAAATTCCATCAGTAAAAATCTTTTTTACTGATGGAATTTAACTATCATTAAATTTATAATCCATACAAAAAAATTTTTGTATAAATTATTGAAGGAGTTTTTGACTGAAAATGCCTTTAATATTTTTCTTTAAAATTTTTTGAATAGATTATTGAAAGTATTTTTGACAAAAAACGCTTTCAATAATTCTATTGAATTTTTTGTAAGCCAATAGTTTTTTTTTTTAGCCTATATTAACGGTTACATTAATAACCGTCAGTATATAATATATTTATACTGACCGATAGTCATATACCGTAAAAAAAAATTTATTTATACTGACGGTTAAATAAAGTGTTGGTATAAGTATGATATATTGTGATGATGTTAAAAATTCATCAGTAAATATTTTTTTTACTAACGAAATTTGACCATCATAATAATCAAACGTCAGTATATAAAAAATATTTTGTAGTAAGATAATGGGTCATTGACACAACATTTCATCACTATAAGTAGCTAGTTAACATAAATCGACCAATCCTTAAATGACCTTTTTTATGATGATCAATGTTGATTATGAATACTGAAAAGAACATGCAAAAAAAAAAGGAGATGGCCCAAAGCTAACCCTAAAACCGCGTTTAAGCAACATTCGAATCCATTGGAAAATAATGGTCAAGAGGAATTTCAAGACATAACATAGAAATGGTGCATTTGAGATGTTGATAAGCACACAATTATTGTAGGACCAAGTTGTTTGTAATGTCCACCACCATGTCAACATTTTAGTCTAATGTGTGTGTGTGTGTGTGTTTTTTTTTTTTGCTTTTGTTTAATTTGTATGACTAAATCATCTACTAACAATATTTGCATTTGGTAATTTTTCTTATAGGGTAACAATAAATTTGAAAAAAATCTCATTTTTCGTTAGCTACATCACAATGTGAATTCCATTTTAATGTTTTGAATATGATCTTTTTAGTTATTAATAATTCAATTAAAACTTTTTTTTTTGGTGGGATGGGGGTGGGGTAGCAGCATGCACAGGAATAGTGAATAATCTGATCACTTCAATTAGTTAGGACAACATTTTTGCCTAAAAAAAATTATAATCCTCATCATTTTTATTCTCCACTATATTTGTATGGATTTTGCAAAAATTAGTTAATTTTTTTTAATAATTTGATAATTGGTAGTTAAAAAGTTGATTTTCAGTGTATTAAAAGAAAATATCATTTCATATAATTAATAATTTAAAAAGATGTTCTTAAAGTACTTGTTAGCAAAACTCTATTTGTATTAACTTTTAATTTCTTAGGAATTTAATTAGGTTAACATTATTGGAAAATCGAATTAAGGGAATCACTGAATTTAAGGCTTTCTTTTAGAAAACAAAAGATTTTTTTTGTTACAAAGAAAGAAAAGCAAAAAAAAAAAAAAAAGAAACTAGGCCAAAATAAAGCTAAAAGTAAAAAAAGAAAAATCAGACAGAAATAGGGGGATAACATTTAATTATTACCAAAAGAAGCAATAATGTTTGTTACTATTGTTATCCAAAACTGGTGCAACATGCATAAACAAAAGTGGAACATAAGGATCTTTTCAAAGTTATTTGGAAAAGAGTGGTTGGCATTTTGCACCAAAGGATGCTCCTTTTTCTTTGCTGTGGCAGAAGAAGACACAGAATAAACTGTTGTGGTTTGAAATTCCAAGTATATATGGGGAGAGATTGGGATCCCTTTCCCCCCCCTACTGGCTACTGCCCTTTTCATTAGGGTGTTTAGGCATGTCACATTGAGACAAATGTTTTCCAAGTCATTGGCATGTTCAACTCACCTTTTCCTCCATGTCTACTTCCCACTTGGTTCCTTTGTTGCTATCATCAACGGGATTTCATTTCATCCAATACTTTTTGAATCAAAAAGAATCGATATACATATTTACGCTATCGAATCAATAAAAATGGGTACATATACTCTATGTTATCGCGTAAAAGAAGAAGAAGAAATGTTTTTCCATCTTTGCATATGAGTGCAATGGGTAGTAAGTAATTAGCTAGGGTAGCTAGGTCCATTTGAGGGAAAAATACCTTTGGAAATGTCTGCATTCAAGCATGCATGGCAGCATGGGATATGCTACCAAAAAAAAAAAAAAAAAGCCTGATTTGGAGGTGCTTTTTAAGTTTCTAAGTTACTAAACCTTTTATACCGAATATGGCAAAGCATGCATGGCTTGATGTTTCTTAAGCTAGAAATGGACAGTTCTATAAAAGGCTAAACAATAAATGAATAAACAATGTTGGGATTGACTCTTGACTCTCATGCATGCAACCGAAAGTTTTATAATGTTGGGATTGACTCTTGAATCTCATGCATGCAACCGAAAGTTTTCTCCTTTTGTTTGCAGAGGGGATTGATGGATGTTGGTTACTTAAAAACATTCTAGCTTTTTTTTTTTTTTTTTTTTCCAAAGAAGGTTGTATAAATATATTGCCCAAGTTTCTTTTGACTGAATTTTGTTTTTTCATGGAAAAAGTGATCATGGAAAATATACTGCATCCATGCATTTCTTTTCCTTTATGGACTTAGACTTTCATAAAGATTAGGATACATAAACCTAAAATTGATTACATGTTGAAATTAAGTTCATAATTTTAGGGGCGTAACCAGGGGGGCTGACCCCTTTATATACCATTGTAGCAAATATCCCACCAAAAATAATATTTGGTCTCCTCCTTCCTAGTAAAAATATTATTTGACCTCTTTTTTCTCATATTTCTAACTTTACCTTTGCATAATTTAATCTCACTTTCTCAATTTTGAATCTCAAAGGTTTTACCAATATTTTGAATAGGTTTTGCCGGACCGAATTCTATTACTTTGAAAAGAAATTTAATTAATTTTAATTATTTTTTGGGATTTTTGCAAAGGATTTGATGTAAGTGCAAAAGAGAAGGAAACAATTGTGATTTGCATAATTAGGTTCGAGAAGTGTAGTTTATGAACAAATGCATGATATATTATTAGAGATATACAATTGAGGAAAAAAGTTCATAAAGATTCTATGACCCCCCCCATAATCCATAACTAAACCCGTTCACGTAGATTTTTTATTTGACGACGACTGCTCTTCGGGAGTTCGTTTTAGTCAAACTTTATCATAATCTTTAATTAACATGAAATTATTAGATGGTTTTTAAGTTCAATGTATGTCCCCCTTTTTTGAAACACATTTGCTCCTCAAAGATGGTTATAGTAAATAAATATATCATGATCAATCCTCACTTACACTCAACATCTTACAATCGTCCATTATTCTATTTTGTGGATACTAAAATTCTTGGACGGTTATGATAGAATGAACGAAATCGAGAATTGGAATTTTTTTTATACAAGCAGAAGCATTATGACTAGAAGTTAAGATCTCTATCCATGTTTAGTTTTATTCTTATCTTACCACTTGATTAGTCTTTAAATAAAAATAACATAATTGGGAATTCAAATTGAATTCATTTCAATTACTAAGAGCATATCAAAGAAATCATTTCCTATAAAATTTGCTTAATAGTAGTTTTGGGGTTTGATAACATTGGAGATCAAATCTTTAAAAAAAAAAAAAAATTAAAGATCAAAAGATACGTGAGCATGCAAGAATCATGATCCTAAAACTTTGTAGTCACTCCTCACATGGCAAGAATTATGCAGTTTATCCTCGTATATTAAGGGAATATGGGAACCCTTTTTGAGGGATAGATTTGAGTACGTTTGGTTTGCAAGAAAAAGATTTTTAAATGTAATTGTAGGAAGTGGATTCTAATCATAAACGTCATCCCAGTTTCCAAAATGACGGCCATTGCTGTGGTCCAAGGTCATCAAACATTTGCCTTGGCTGCAGCTATATTTATTTTCTTATATCCTCCATTTGTATAGCTTTCATTTCATGTCTGCTTCCGCAAACATTATAATTCATATGAAGCTTTTGAAGAAAAGTGAGATTCCCAAATCAGTGGCCAGGTGAACAATTTCTGGTATAATTCCATTTGGACAACATCATAGTAATTTTTAATACAATACTATAGTTTAAGTAATATATAGGGTTTTAGCTTATAAATGACACTTTAAGTTAAAAACTGAAATAATTTTATTCAACTCCTACATTGTTGGTCAAAGACATAATTCAGATGCCATTGGAATTCCAAATTTTAATGCTTTTCTTTTTTTATTTGCCTTCACAACTCTTTACTCATTGCCTTATCCAACACTAATTGCTTCCCACCTTCCATTGAAAACCTTGCAATAGAGTAATGCTGGCAGTGTGTGGGGCCTTTGTTGGCTCCTATCCTTGAAGCTAGCATCCACTTCTTCAAATGCAAAGTGTTATATATTCTCATCCATTATAGAAAAACTTCCAGTAGCTAGTTTTTCCACCATGTTATGATGATAAAACAGCAAATGCTTAAAGCATGCTTGGCTATCACAATTGGTAG
Organism: Durio zibethinus; assembly: GCF_002303985.1. The sequence goes on along the minus strand of NW_019168481.1, from coordinate 24,173,794 downwards.
TTTACAAACCTCTACTTTTGACTCGTGGCTATTCCTTTCAATTTCTACTGATATTTGGTTCTCTCATAAATATGGAATTACCCCAACTTTCATGGCCACACCGGTTGGAGAAATACCAAATGTTACTTACGCTATTTATTCGAATGGAACTTTTCATTTATTTCATATATTCGTATCTAACACATATCCAACAATCATAAATCATGTAAAATTTCAACCTTTTAAATATATGAAAAAAATTGAACATACCCGTATTAAAAGCGTATTATTAATATCCAGCACTCACTCTAATATGGTATAAAACAACACCCTATTACCCTCTTAATAAGTTGTTTAATTATCAATTTCTATTTGCATTTTGAAAAGAAGAATTAGGAGAGAAAAGAAAGGGTTTTGTAATAACATTTCTCAAAAGGATATATTTGTTTGGAATTAAATTATTTATTAGGGTAGTTATTAGTTTTGATTTTTCTTCCTAAATTTTATTTTGTGACCCAAGAAGCATTTTTGGGTAGGCCACTAAGAACAGGTAGGCCTATGTCTGCCGACTCCAAATTTTTATTTTGCTATTAGTGACGAGTGACGACAAGGTGGATCCATGCCTAAAAGCAATTTAAGCTATAATATTAAAAAAAAAAAAAGAAAATTAAATTTGAGAAAAACGATTGTCAGAACAGAGAAATATGGAACTGCAGTCTGACTATGTTTTGGGGTCCGCGCCCATTGTCATCTCCCCTTTCACTGATACTGTCCTCCTTTTGGTTGCTATTCTATGTTCCATGCTCATCAGTTTGTCTATCTCTGCCCCTCTGCCTTTCAGACAGTACTTCATGTTTATAATAAACCCTAGCTCGAAACACAAGAACCAGCAAGAACAACAACAACAACATCATCATCATCATCAAAATTTAATTGCATAACTTAACTGGCCTCAATCATCTTCTTTTTTCTTTTAATTAACTTTTTTCCACTCCTCTCAATTGAATTCTCTGCTTAATTTTTCTTCCTACACAAATTTTTTCTAGGATTCCTCATCTTTTTGCTTAAAAAACATGATGACCAGTTGAGGATATCCCATGTCCATGTGAATTAATTCAAAGGCATGCATAAAATAAGATGAAAAATGATATTGAAATTCAAGTAATGTCCACATTTTTTTTAGCCTTAGTTGGAAAGCTACCCCATTCCACTCAGACTTTGATATACAACCCATCATTCCTTTCCGCAATCCACATTAGAAAAAAAAATGTGAAAAAGCTAACCAGGCTTGCTTTCAATCAATTTTATAGTTATAAAACAAATAAACCTTAGAAAAAAGAATTGGATAAAAAATGGCTTAAAGGGTAGTTTTCCATTGAAGCTTTTTCATATTTTTTCCCTCTTTGTTTTGATTAATTTGAAGAAAGTTGCCACTCATTCATTGCAAAAAGAAAACCCAAGTAAGGACAAATGGAATATATGTTGAAGCAATAAAATATTTAACCTAGAAATTAAAGATTAATATAGGCTTCTGATTACTGATCAGTTCAGACATGATATCATGAAAACTTAAACTTTGTTAAGTTAATATAATATATCAGTTCTCTTAGACTTCAAGTCAAAGGCAATGGAGTTCAAAAGCTGTAAATCATTAACCTCACAAATATTTTGTCTTTTGGTGGATATTTGAAACTGATCTAAAAAGCCTGCAATTAAATGTATAAACAAATGTTAGCAGATGCAATATGCAAATGTGCACTCATTTAACAAAGTGATCCAGAATCATACTTATTTCTTCAATACTTGAAAGTAAACTCTACTTTGTCATTATCAATTTTTAGTGATTCTTCTATCCTTGTGAAAATTAGATCTTTTTCTTTTTGACAGAAAACCCAGAGGCAGATAGGTTGGTTCAACCCCATCCACGGCAAGAATTCGAAAAAAAAAAAAAGTGGGGGAAATTTTGAACTTTGCATTGTAATCATCCAAGGGTTATGGACAATGAGCAGGACCCGAAACCAAAATGGAAGGCTAAGTTGGATCTCTCTATGGGCCTAGGGTTTAAACTTTGGCCCCATATAGGGGCTAACCTAAGACCCATTTTTGTGGGTTTGGTCTTTGAGCAGCCACTGGGTCATTCAAGAAAGACATGTCCTTCTCCCAATCTAAAAAGCCTAGCGCACCAGTACACCTCCAAGTCTATAGCCCTTTCCAAAAGATCGTATGCCTCAACAGGAATGCAAGAGTTCTGTAGAGAACAGGAAAACAGAAAGGAAACCAACATATCTTTGTCCCTGTCAGTCACATGAACAGGCAGTTACTACTGCAAGAGAGAGCATAGATAGTGGACATCAGCAAAGCCATCCAAGTTCCAAACCATATGGATTGAGCGCCATTATCGCCAGAAGTTTTCACTTCTGACATGGATCTAACCAAGTCCAGTATAGGACATCCTCGACAATAACGAAACAAAAGTTGATGCATTGGCACAATCGATGAACCTCTCAAATAAAGAATGACTCATTCACACATCTCTACAACCCAGCAAAATGAATAAGAACCCCTCGAAATTCATATTGCTCTTATAAATCCAAACATCTATAAATTTTGGAATCTAGGACCAGGTTTTGCTTTAAGTGCGATTCATCCAACAAGCTTAGGCCTTCTTCCAGCTCAAGATATACAGGGAGCAAAACAAGTCAATAATTTTGAAGCGACTCTTATCAAATGAAGCAAAACATTAGGCTTAGATGTTAGTTACTGAATCATGATACTTAAAACATATAACGAGAATATTTCAATGAATATTATCAGCTCATTATAGGCTCTTTCTAGTCTAAGCGCAGACAATGAAAAGTGCAGCTGGTACAAGAAGGATGTTTGCAGATTCCCAGGAACGGCAAGAGGCTGCAGCCGCCAGTTTCCAGCTGCACATTCTAGGTGTCCCTGAAAAAACGAGAACGGCAAATCTTAACAATGCAGTCCAATCAAAACTTAAATTGATATAAGCAATGAACATTTAATTGAAAACCAATGTTATATATAGATAATGACTAGAGACTAGAGAAAGAAAAAAAAAAAAAACATAAGGCAATTGAGCTTAAAATATATTTGTGTAATGCATCTTCAACCTAAAATGTGTGGATATGTCAGATGAGACAAAGGTCAAGAAGTAAGTTCATGTGCTTTAGCTTAGTAAACCGAATATCACTAAGAACATGATGAAATGTAAAATATGAAGATTGATAAGGGAAGTTACATCAAATTAATGATAACAAAAGTATATTATTGACCAAATGTGGCGCCTGGCAAAAATTTTTATAACAAAAAATCAATCAAATGTCCAAAGATTAAAACTCGTATCCAAAGAATTTTAGCGGTACCAGTAGGAAACATTCACACTCAAAATTGACGCCTTGGCCTAGACTCTGCCACAGTGACTCGAATTGGTCTGCCATCCAAATCCTGCACCACACAAAATTTTAAAGTAATTCACAATCATTAATGGACTTATTGGATCACCGGAAGTAGCAGTTTTGTTCAAAATCATGCACATGAATATCTATAGGTTACCAGCATAGAATGACAGAAACATGAATGATACTGAAAGTATAAATTAGCCAAATAACCTATCTTACATGTTCTATCACTTCAGATCCATTATACAGTAATTGATTATAAATTGCTATAGACATTCACACATAAAAAATAAAGGCAATGATCAACTTACAACACCATTCAAGGATTTAATGGCACTGTCCACCTCTTCAGCAGAATTGTAAGTTACAAAGCCAAAACCCCTTGATCTGCCACTTTCCCTGTCATAAATGACTTTTGCTTCCACAACACTGCCTTGCTTGGCGAACAAGGTCTCAAGTGCTAAATCATCAACACCCCATGAAAGGTTACCAACATAGACACGATTTGAAGCACCCATAGTTGCAGCAACTCTTGCCCCTCTGGGAGAAGAAGCACGCATAGTTGCAGCATCTCTTGCCCCTCTAGGAGAAAATTCTCCCCTACGAGGAGGAGGAGGTCCAGAGTTTACCCTCAATGCCCTCCCTTCCAATTCCTGCAACCAGTAAGTACAAACAGAAGAAATTTTATGATAATCTGAATACAAACTACTGATAAAAATTATAGACTCATTACGACTTAATTACTTTTATGGGGGCATTAGCTATTAATACAGTCAAAACTTAAGCACACTTGCCATTGCAAACACCCCTGTTCCCATCCACTATGCTGCAAAAGAGAATGTGGATCAAAATAGAAGAAAGAAAGAATAAAGCTATTTAATTCAGATGTTGATTAAACTCATTTGCAATGGTAGGTTTCAAAGCCTGGACAAGACATCAGCCCTAAAACTTTTCTAATAATTACAAATAAGAAAATAGTAATTGATACATACTCTAAACTAAAAAAGGGTTCACATTTGTTTGAATCGACATGTAAACAAAGCAAATCTAAATAGGAAATGTGCAAAATATAAGTTAATAGCATATGACCCCAAAAAATGACTTACATAGCCATTGAACTGTTGAGCAGCAGCTTCAACTTCCTTCATTGTGGACATGGTTACAAAACCAAATCCCCTACTTCTCCCAGTTGCCTTGTCATATATCACCTGCCAAAAGCAACAATATCACCACTTCAAACGGAGTGACATTTTGTTTCTTAACGCCGCAGATGATTAAAGTGAAGCAATAAGGTCGATATTGCTGTAATCCAAATCAATGCTCAATTAAATCACCAAAGGACAAGTTATATCATAACCCTTCAATTAGTTAAATGTCTTTTCAAAACTCAAAATTCATCTCAAAATATATTTTTTTAAAAAAGCAAAACTTTTCCATACTATAATTTATCAGTTAAGCAATAAGGTCTATATTGCTTTAATTAAAATAAATGCTTAATTGAACTACCAAAGGACAAGCATTTCTCTCAAGTTTCATACTTTAAATCATGACTATCCTTCAATTAGCTAACTATCTATTTCAACATTTAGCAACCAATTTCCAAAATATAAAGAAAATAAAACTCTTTGAGAAAAGTAAACTTGGAAAATTACTAGTAAAAAAAGTAAAACTAAAGTACCTCAACCATCTCAACATTTCCAGCACTTCCAAACAAATCAGCAAGCTGGGCACTATCCACACTAAAAGGAAGATTACCCACAAAAAGTTGCAACTCAGGGGAGAAACTAGGAGCCCCTTCTCCGTCATCACCCCCGAATAGCTCTTCTTCCTGACCATAATCAGAAGAAACGGCAACGTTTCTAACAAACTTAGAAGCAGAAGAAGAGGACTTTTTGGTTAAAAGCCCGAAACTTTGAAGAGCAGAACAGAAGAGAGGCTTTGCATGGAGCTTGTGGGAAAGAGAGAAGAGAGAAAGTGAAATGGGTCTTGGGTTGGATAAAGAAAAGGTTTTGAGTTTGAGAGATGGAAGTATGAGAGATGAGGCAGATGTTGCAGACATGGCTTCTTTTCTTTTTAGCTTTTGTTTCTGCTTTGCCCAAAAGATAAGGTTTTTGAACTGGAAGAGAGCTGTTAAGAAGACGAGCTTAGGTTAGATATTTATACAAGGAGGAAAGGGGAAAAAAAAAACGATTTTTGGGGGAAGAGGTTTGCCTTGCCATTCCGCCCGACTCAGAATTACATGCTATGAGATCTGGGCCATGGGATTTTGTTGATAAGAAATAGCTTAGGGTAGATATTTTTCCTAACAGAAAGTTTTGGACTTTAGTTATGGCTACCCTTTCTCGTCCTGTTTTTCCTTGTCTTGGTTGGTTCATTTCTTTAGGGCCTGAGCCCTGAATCCCCAACAACAAGGTTACAGTTTCAGTTGAAATAGGCTTTGTCTTGTCTTTATTTTTTTAATTTCCGATTGAGATGGGTCAGCCAACTTATTTATGGGTTAAGGACTGGCTTCCTGCACTTCTGGCCTATCCAAGGTCTTCTGAAGATTGTTGTTCATGTCTTAAATTTTCATTTTTCATAAAAAAAAGTACAACAATGTTTTCTCTAATGAAATTTCAAATTTATTATAATAGGAATATAATATAATATTTTTTAATAATTACAAAATATAATAAATTAAAATTTCAAATAATTAAAATTTTTGAGAAAATATAGATATTTTTAATCAATTAAATTTTTATTAAAAAAATTTGAATACAAATCTCATAGAGATAATATATAAACTTAAACACAATTTTCAAATAATTTAACAATTAAATATTAATTAATTTATGAAAAATTTTTAAAAATAATTTTTTTATTTTTTTTGCTTTTCTATGTAGAATAAATAAAGGGGGCATATATAGGACATGAGTAGTGTGGAGACATGGACGTGGATGAATACATACTTACCTGGCTGAAAGGCTAAAACACAGCCCACAGCCTTCATTTTCTAGTCATTGGTGTGCTGCCGACGATGATTGTTCATTGACTTCCACCGGTCTCCAGATTTCTGTGTTTAAAAGAATAGCCCTTCTTCCATTGAAGTATAGTTACTCTTTGCAAGATGGGTTATGTTGCAGTGATATATCTTTTCCATTGATCTTGCTCATCTTGATCTTACCCTTAGCATTTTTTATCGAGTTTTATTTTTTTAATTCAAGCTTGACTCAAGATAAAAATTGAATTATTCGAGTTTGTTGGATTAAGTTCAATTAACATGTAAAAATAAATTCGATTATTATATTTGATAAAAGTTTGATTATTTATATTTGTACTTAAACTTGAATTCGATATATTTATTCAATTAAAATAATTAAAATATATTAAAATATAAAAATTTAATTAGATTCGCGAATAACTCAAATTGGATATAAACATACTTGAACTCGGTTCGATCGATAAATCAAGCTATTCGAATTCGAACTCAACTCGATAATAATCGAGTCAAATTTGAGTTTTATTCGAATCGAACCTAAATAACTTATTAGTATTAATGTGAAAGACCTCTCCTATATTTTGAGCCACCTGCACCACCAGTTTCAGCTTCAGCCTCGCCTCCACCACCCCCCACAAGGAAATCATCCGAGTTCTAGAGTTGCAGGAAGTTTGGCTTTGTATAATAATAGTAACATTTTGGGTTTCGTATTACTTTGCTTAATATTTGATTAGTTCTGCAAAACTTCAGCTTCATTGTATATGATTCTTTGTTTCCTTTGAATAATAATATTTTTAAGCATTTCGAATGAAAATCAATTGTTTGATTCTGCAACATTTTTGTTTTCTTTTCTTCATTTTGAGTCTGAAGTCTGAAGCATTTTATGATGAGATCATGAACAAGAAAAAAAGAAAACAGCATGAACCAGACATAGTGAAATAACCGAGCAGAAAGAGACCAAAAGAACACGAAGTTGTACAAACGAACTTGAGCAATATGATCCATTGTTGGTAGTTTAGAATATAGTTCATTTTATATTAAATAGAAAGATTTAATTATTAATAAGTAAAGTTAATTTTTGTATTAATTTTATTTATATTTTAAATAATTATGTTTGAACAGAAATAATTATCATATGACAAATGATTATAATTATTCGAATATAAATACATTATTATTCATAAAGGTCATGATTATATAAAATATTATAACTATGTGAATAAATGTTTATGTTTATTTATTTATTATAAATAAAATTTTTAGTATAATCATTTTTACTATTTTTGATTGAAAAATTTGAGATTTTATTGTATTCTAAAGGCATAATTACCTTTAAAAAAGTATTTTCACGCCTTAAAGTTAAAATTCTTTTATATTATTTCTCTTCTCTTTTTTTTTTTAACAATTTGAAGGCAATTATGAAAAATTTATATTTTGTATGAGAAAGATAAAAGGAAAAGAATTTGGCATGATTTGGAGATCAATATTAGATAAGGCTTAAGGTGTCAAATGATTAATATTTTCATGAATCAAAATATTAATTTTCATAAAGATCTTTATTAGAAGTATGTATTTTATTTTTTACATAATTGTTGATAAAAAGATTGATTGAATAAGATAAACAGTTAACAATTAATTTTATTAGTATGTAAAGTCAAAATACAATATGTAAAATATTGACGATATAGTATAAGTTTATGCATACATTGAAATTGGCTCCACAATTGGGTTTAATAAATTGTATTATATTTATCTAAACAATCAATGATTATAAAGACAGATGGATAATAGCCTGAAAAAATAAAAAAGAAAGACATGAATTGATCGATGATCAAAAGAATTATTACTCATTATCAAGTAACAAATTAAATTGGGTTCAAATGAAATGGTCGATTGTTTAATTATCATGTTTTGTTATATATAGAACAAGTAAATTGTTTCATAGTTTTTATGAAAACAATAGAAAATGGGTAAAATAATTTGTCGTAACAATTTTATGTCCGCCCGACGAATTTGGAAATGAAATAAAAAAATAACGGAGTCGCCACCAATCTTTTTTTGGCTAGGTGTGATTGGTCACTTATTAAAACATATACTTTTAATGAAATCTTAAAATTTATTAAAAGGATAATTTTAGGGTCTGCGCAATAGTCTGGGTTCGGAAGACGGTTACGTGTAGGGAAAGATTAGCACCTCCACAACGTCTGTTTAAAACGATACCAATTAACTATATATTATCCATTGATTTCAATAAAAACAGTCTTATTTTCGGTGTTTGAAAAATAATTTTCTAAATAATTTCTTTGATTTTTCATTTATTAGAAATTATTTTTTTAATGTATTTTTTAGTGCTCAAATTTTATTCAAAATAAATTAGAACCCTTTTATCAAAATAATTCTTAAAATGTTTCAGTACGTTGGTAACATTAGAAGAATTTTTTCTCATATAGAGATTTCTTAGGCATCGCTTCTCGGAATACTTTAGAATCTTATTATCGAAAGCTTAAATTTACTTTTTGTAAAAAATCTCTGTTGTGCATGCAATGTAGAATGTTACCATATATTTTATTCTCTTTTTTTAGAAATTTTATTAATTATTATTTTTAATTTAAATTTTTTAAGAAAAAAAATTTTATTATATTAAAGTTTTTCTATAAATATTTCAATACACTAGTAATATTTTTAAAAAATCTTCTCACCTAGGGATTTCATAAAGCATCACTACTCGAAATACTTTTTGAATCTCACTATTGGATAAAAATTTTCTTTTCTTACATTTTTATTATTTTTAAATTATTTAAGGTTTATTTTAAAAATTAACAAAATTATAAAAAAAATTTTAACTACATATTTCATCATTTAATCTAATAATTATAAATATTTAATATGTATAAATATTAATAAAATAATATATAAAAAAAAAAAAAATTTTTATCTGAATCGAATCGATTAATGATCTAGTCAATGTTGGTCCGGTTGGATCTGCGGCTCGATCCGATTGGGTTCGATTTGACAATTCGACTGGACCGATCATAGGCTGAAGGAGACGTGGGTCACCGGGTAGGTTACGCGGACCCCGAGTCGGGTAGGTGGGTTGACGAGTGGATCCTGGGTACCTAAAACAGCGTCGTTTTGGGCCTTTATTGAAACAACGTCATTTTCATTTTGACAGTTTATATAAAAGGTCCCAAATTTTTTTTTGGTCATTTTTCTTTCTAAAAAAAAGAAAACCTCTTTTCTTCCCTCTCAGCCCAAACGCATAGGGGGTCGGCCAATCAGTGTTCGACCGCCATCACTGCCGCTTTGATCGCTATTGATGGTCACCAATCGATAGCCGAAAAATATCCAAAAACACCAAAACGTTCCCTTCAACCCCTCTTATCGGATCCAAACTCTTTTTCACAAAAAATAGCCTCGATCAACATAGATCGGGGTTTAAAGTTTCGATCTCTTTTTTAAAAAAAAAAAAAAAACTAAAACTAACTATTTTTTATTTTTGCAGGTCTTGTTACGATCGCTTGGTGATTTTGCTGGGAAAAAGTCATTTGTTTTCAAGAGCCAAGCCAAAATTAACTATGTGTTATCCTTAAATTTTGATTTAAACAGTCTTAATCGGTTTCTTAGATTTTTATTTTTCACTTTTAACAAAAAAGTCAAGAAAAAAAAATAAATTGAAAGCAAAAAGAAAAAAATTTCCCTCACGTTTCTTTTACTATGCCTCTTATGCTTTATTTTTCTATATATTTTACTCTCAATAAATTAAGATATACTTGCACACACAATGACACAATGCATCCATGCATGAGCTCTATACCCGGGCTTCGTCCCTTATAAAAGAAAGTAGAGTACCTATGCCCTTGTGAGGTGATAACCTCCATAATGGCAAGCATAATATTTTCACTTAAATTGAACCTTTTTTCGTTTGTAACCTGTAATGGGTGAAGATCGGGGTCCTTCACTAGTCCAGCGTGGATGACAATTAAAAATAATTTGAGAACCTTTAGACACGTGTCAATCCAAACCTAGCATGTAATAAGCCTAGGAAACTAGTCTTAGGTAAAGCCTTGTTTACCTCCTTATAGGAAATACTTAAGAATAAAAGTTGTGTGTAATATAAAACAAAACAAAAAAAAAACTTAAAACAAAAAAAATATTTTTTCTCAAACCATATCCTTACACTAACTCAATTTTGTTTCATTTTTTTTCTTTTTGCATTAATCATATCATACAGTTCTCCATCAAGATATTTGCTTTAGGATATATTTCTTTCAAGAAGTTTTTATGGATCCCATAGGACTACAGATTTGCTCATCTTCAATCAGTGTCTCATGTGAGCCACATAATGAAGTACATGTTTGATCGAAAAAAGCCCAACAAAAGAATGAAGATTGCTTGCCTACCGACTATGTGTTTGAGTTACCCGAGAAGGTGCATTTGGATCTCACATAGAATGATTTAGAAGACTTTGTCATCATTTAGGGTTAGTTAAATGAATAAAAAAAAGCCTTTGTAAGAAGTATAGCAGATTACATCCCTCATTCCAGTAATGATCGATGAACAGTTGATCAGGGCAGTTATACAGTTTTGGGATCCATCCTATAGATGCTTCACTTTTAATCACGAAGATTTAGTGCCAACTATTGAAGAGTATTCAGTTTTGCTTAGAATAGAATTACAGTGTCCAGATAAAGTATTTACTCGAAAGTCGAAATTAGGTTATTGTAAAAAGTTGGCCAAGCTTATGAGGGTTAAAGTGAAAACCATTGATTCATTCACAAAGCCTAAAGGTGAACTTCTCGGCATCCGTTGGAATTTTTTTTAAAACTTCATTTATGGGCATTTAAATGATGATCAAGTTATGGCTTTATTTGCTTTAGCATTATATGGCATGGTAATTTTTTTGAAGACTTTGGGTTACACTAAGATAACTGTGATAAATTTTTTGAATAAATTGAAACCCAAGCAATTAATCTCACTCTAGCAGTCCTAACTGAAACCATCAGGTCATTGAATTTCTATCGACGGAATGAAAAATGATAGTTCATAGGATGTACATCGCTATTATATGTATGGGTTAAAAGTCATTTCAAGTACGAAAATAGTGTTTTCTCAAAGTTGTATCTTTGAAATAAGACACAAATTGAAAAGTTTTGTAAAAGTTTTTAGCCAATATTGAAGACTAAGAAAGAGTGGGTCATCGCTATTATATGTGTAGGTTAAAAGTCATTTCAAGTGCGAGAAGAGTATTTTCTCAAAGTCGTATCTTTGAAATAAAACACCAATTGAAAAGTTCTGTAAAAGTCGATGGCCAACATTGAAGACTAAGGAAGAGTAGATCTTTTTTTACGAAGGCTTACTGAGGATGGAATTGAATGGATGACGTCTTGGATATCTCATGTGTCTTTGTTGTGTCGTGGAGGAAACGAGCCGTGGATACCGTTGTTAGGGTTATGGGGTATTGTGAGTTAAGCTCCATTGATAGTGCTTAGGCAATTTGGTGCAAAGCAGTTTATTCCTGTCACTCATAGCTTGGTTCAGGTAAAATTCATTTATGGGGAACGAAGTTCACCAAAAACCTCGAAGCAATTAATCCAAGCATGGAAGAAAACACAAAAAATGAGATTAGGGCCTTTCATCGACAAAGTCACTTTTGATTACCAGATTTGGAAAGTAAAGCAGCTTAGAGACATAACATTCCCTTCGGATAATAACTTACAACAATCGGTTAATGTTTAAAAAAAAAGTGCAATTATCATAAATTGAGCTTGTGAAGAAAGAATTAGAAGCTGAAAAAGAATAAATAAAAAGAGAAAATTTGAGATTTCGCGAGAAGGTGGGACAATTAAAATATGAAGCAGAGATCCAATGGAGCAGATTGGAAAAAGCCATAAAAGAATAAGATATGGCCAATAATGATTTGAAAGATCTGCACCAAGAAAACAAGAGGTTATGAGTCTAATTCAAGACTAAAAAGGTCATTAAGTCTTACCTTAGTCGACAACGTGAAGTGGATGAGTTCTAAGAAGAAATGAACCAATGAAAGGGTAAAGCTCAAGAAAAGCAAGAGGAGGCCACCAAAATTTTTCAAGAATGCCAGAATTGAAAAGGGTTGTATAATACGGCTTTAGCAAGATTGGTAGAATGTCAGAAAGAAAAGGAAAGGTTAAAGGTTATAGTCACAAAAGAGAGAAGAAAGTACCTAAAAGTACTAAATGAGAAAGAATCACTTCATCGGATGATCCAAGGGTTTGAGCTCAACTGTAAGACCACAAGAACCATATTTCAGCAATAATAGATGAGTGGCAGAGAAGAAAAAAAGATTGGATCTTCACATGTGATTCAGAAAGAGATGCTCACATGATATGGAAAGCAAAAAGTTTAAGAAGGTAACAGTACATAGAGCACGTAACCAGTCAAGTTTGTAAGGTAGTAAAAAAGACATGAGAGATGGTTGAAAAGGTAGAAACATTAAGACAAGAAGTTAATCCCATAGGAAAACATGAACAGCGTCTAGTAAACTTTCTAAACGAGGTGAAAGACCATTATGAGCAAGTCAAACGCTTCTATGAATATAATTCTAGGATGATAGATTTTATGTAATCAAAGTTGTATGGAATCAATAAAAGTTTTTAATGTTGAAATTCATCCAAGAGTAAATATCTTCCACTTACATTCATGCATCATGTACATCATTTTCATAAAATAAATAAAATAAAATTTTCAACACATAACATTCTGATTTTTTATTTTTTTAAAAAAAACTTTATGGTAATAAAGGTTCAAGAATAGCTCACCCATAAAAAATTTTAACCTAACCTATTCATCATTGATACAATACCAGGACTTAAAAAAGAATCATAAAGCAAGAACAGGCTAATCAATTTGAGAGAATCGAGAAAGTTCAAGAAGAACTAAAAGGGGATCTCAATACAATAACGGATATGCTCAAAAAATTTGATAAGAGAAAAGTAGTGGAAGAAAATCTCAGCTTTCAAGAGCAATTGTCAGATATGGTAGATCTTGTTTACTTTTCAAGGTTTGAGCCATGATCGGCCCAACCTCCTCAAAAAACTAGAGTACAAATTTTTACTTCCGGTAGATATCCCAATCTTTATCTAAAAATGACATCCACACCTGCTCCAGGATAATTTCAAAATTTTGTTAATCCTGTTATGATGGAAAAACCACCCGAGCTAATCTTAATCCCTGACTTGGATGATCCCAATGAGAGAGAAAAGCTAGGGATGAAGATACCTGAGAAAGTGAAATATACCAGTACCCGAAAAAAGATGAAGTTATTAGAAGAAAGGCTTAGGGCCGTAGAGAAAATGAATTTTTATAGCTCTACAGATGCAACTGACCTTTGTTTAGTCCCAGATATGGTCATTCCACCAAAATTTAAGGTCTCTGAATTTAAAAAATATGATGGCACGAAATGTCTAATGACTCATATCATTATGTATTATCGTAAGATGACAGCACATCCTTATGATGAAAAGTTATTATGTACGTATTTTAAGATAGTTTTATGAGATCTATAGCCAGATGATATGTTCAACTAGACAGAACTCGTATTTATTCCTAGCAAGAGCTCACAAGGGCATTTCTTATACAATATCAGCATGTCATGAATCTAGCTCCAGATTGTCTATCTTTACAAGACATGAAAAGAAAAAAAATTGAAAGCTTTAAAGAATATGCATAAAGATGGAGAGATATGATCACACAAGTATAACCTCTTCTCACCAAGAAAAAGATAACTGTCTTATTTATGAACACTCTAAAAGTACCATACTATGAGAGATTGTTAGACAATGCAACTAAAAACTTTATAGATATGATGATATCGGGTGAGATTGTTAAAAATGTCATAAAAAATGACAAGCTTGATGCAGAAGAAACGAGTGGAGCAAAAAAAAGAAGAGTTTTAAAAAAAAAAGAGAATGAAGCTCAAGCGGTAAACTATGTAGGGTAACAGTTCAGAGGTTTCACGTCTTACCCTGCAGCAGTCTATGAAACCCATTACCCTTTCATAAATAGTATTACGTCTACTCCTTATCTGTATCAGCCATACCAGCCATTACAACTACCAGCTTATCCACCTCAGTTTCAGTAATCTTTTTGGACACTTATCTATTCTTATAATCATCCTACTGTACCTATAGATCAGAATAGAAGACCTAGTCCTAATAGTGGTCCGAGAGCTTCAAGAAATACCCAAAAAAATTCATTTTTGACCTTATACCTATGACATACACAGATTTGTACCTTCAACTTGTCGAGAAACATTTATTAGCCCTGTTATTGTTGAGCCTTTAAAACTTTCATTTCTCAAATGGTATGACTCGAATGCATATTGTGATTATCATTATGAAAACTCAGGCCATTCTACTGAGAACTATACTACCCTGAAGTGTAAAGTACAAGGATTAATCAATGAAGGGGTGTTAAATTTTGAAACCAATCGACGAGGGACTTCAAATGTTAATGGGAACCCTCTACCGAACCACATTAGGCCATCGATAAATACTTTGATTGATGGACAAACAAGCTATATGAAAAGAGGGATAGAAGAGGTTAAAACTCCTATGGTTAAAATGTTTGAAGCTTTAGTTGTTGAAGTCAATGGAACCTCATAATTACTCTGAAGCTATTAACTCAATTGAGAGTTATAATTATCACAGAGGGGCTTTAGGGTATTCTATTAAGAGTTATCACCAATTTCGTTAAGAGATGCAGAAGTTGATGGATATAGGTCGGATAGAGTTTTACGAAAAAAAAGAATTGGTGAAAGCTGAAGTGTCTACCATTGATTCAAAGAATAAGTTTGTGCATAAACCAGTAACAATTTATTATTATGAAAAGTCAACATCGAGGCCAGAAAAACCTATCTCTTGACCAATAGTGACAATTAAAGTTCTTGGCATTTTTTATATCAGAATGATAAAGCAGTATCATGAAAGTACGATTATGATATCGTAATCAATCCAGATATTACGAATATAACAGACGTAAGAGGTATAACTCGAAGTGCAAGATGTTATACTCCAAAAGCTTTAGAAAAAGCCAAGAAAGAGAAAACAAAGGTAAGAGAAGAGGAAAAAAGTTAGAATAATCCTATCATAGCCCCAGAAAAAGAATATCAGAAGCCAGTCTCTGAGAGTGAAGCTTGTGAATTTTTAAAGTTAATAAAATATAACGAATACAGTATGGTAGAATAGTTGAACAAGATGCCAGCTAAAATTTCGTTATTATCATTATTGCTAAGCTCAAAGTCACACCATAATGCTCTGCTGAATGTGCTTAATCAAGCATATGTATCTCATAATGTCTTT
Source organism: Durio zibethinus (assembly GCF_002303985.1). Next base: position 24,158,084 of record NW_019168481.1, on the reverse strand, counting down.
GTTGAATACGTGAAATAGCTTGTTGGTAATCTGATAATTTCAAATTATGTCTCTTTCAGTGATGAAGAGATTTTTCCTAAAGGTCAAAAAAGTACCAAGGCTCTTCATATTACTGTGAAATGTAAGTCATATAATGGCTAAGATTTTAATTGATAATGGCTCATCCATCAATGTTATGCCTATGACTACTTTGACAAAATTACCTGTGGATGAATATTATATAAAATCTAGTCATATGATAGTTTGAGCCTTTGATAGAACTTGAAAAGAGGTGCTGAGAGATATAAAATGCCATTACAAATTGGCCTGTGCACTTTCAACATGAAATTTCAAGTTATGGATATCTCTCATTCATACAATTGCTTGTTGAGAAAGCCATGGATTCATATGGTTGGTGCTATTCCATCATCATTGCATCAAAAAGTTAAATTCATTATTGATGAAAAATTAACATGTGTGATAGGAGAAGAAGATTTACTGGTCATCCAATCGATAAATACTTTTTATGTAAAAACAGCGGATGAAGCTCTAGAGTGCTTATATAGATCTTTTAAGATTATTAATGCAGTATATGTGACTAAAGGATCTAAATTGTATTCGCCACACTTATCTATAATAATTAAAATGGTTGTCAAATAGCTTACCAAGATGGGATGACAACTTGAAATTAGACTAAGAAAAAACTTGCAAGGAATCATAGAGCCACCAGCAGTATATGACAAGAAAGATAAATTTAGCTTAGTATATAACCCAACAAGATGGGACATAATGAAAATCGTGAATGAGAAAAAAGATAAAAGAATAGCTAATCTTGAGGGATACGAGCTAGAGTCAGAGCTTATGGTCATTCTATACCTCTATGATTCTTATAGTTCGGGAGGATATATTTACTCAAATTTTTTTGGAGTCTTAAATGTAAAATTCAAAGAAGAATTTTTAGAGCTGATCATTTAAATGGTAGATGATAGAGAAAAGAAGAGTCGAGATGAAGAGTTGTTCGTGCTTTCTTATTTTTTAGATGTTGAGCTAAATAACTAGAGAGTCATAAAACTGCTTGTTATTTTTAAAACTTCTGAAAAGTAATGTATTATGAAACTTTAAATCCCTATTTACTTTTATGAGTATTGGGTGATCTTTTATGGTGTCTTTATATTTGTCATTTTAATAAAAGACTTAGAAGATGCATCCACATTTCTTTTATTATTTTCATCTTCATTTTACTTTTCATTTTCTATTTTCATCATTTTTTTGTCATTCCATTTTCATGTGCCAATATTCTCTTCATCTTACCCTTTGTAGGGTTTCAAATAATAAACACGAAGATAATTATGACAATAATCTCAAATTTGATTTTAAAAACTTAATTCATATTGATGAACTTGATAATGAGAAAGATTTGAATAATTACACACTGCTTCTTGATTTGTTAAAATTAATAAAACATGAAGATAAGCCAATAGAGCCCCACTAAAAAATTATCGAATTAGTGAATTTAGGGGATGATGAAAACATAAGAGAGGTCAAAGTTGATACATTTTTTTTACTAGCTGAAAGGTAAAAGTTAGAAGAGTTACTCTGAGAATATGTGGATGTGTTCATGTGATCTTACCAAGATATGCCAGGGCTCAGCACTAATATTGTAGAACACAAATTACCTTTGAAATTAGAATGCAAGCCAGTACAACAAAAGTTAAGGTGCATGAAACTAGAGATGCTACTGAAAATTAAAGAAAAAGTGAAAAATAATTTGATGCAGGATTTTTGAAGGTGTCAAAATATCCTGAATGGGTAGCCAACATAATGTTAGTTCCCAAGAAAGATGAAAAAGTGAGAATATGTGTCGACTATCGAGATCTGAATAGAGTAAGTCTTAAAGATAATTTTTCTCTATCCCATATCGATACCCTAGTAGATAATACTGCTAGGCATTCTATATTTTTCTTTATGGATGACTTTTCAGCTATAATTAGATCAAGATGGCTCGAGATGATATGAAGAAAACTACATTTATGACTATATAGGGGACATTTTGTTACAAAGTCATACCTTTTAGGTTAAAAAATACTAGTGCCACTTATCAAAGAGTAATGGTGACTCTCTTTCATTATATGATGTATAAAGAACTAGAAGTATATGTGAATAATATGATCGTAAAATCTCATGAAGGAGATGATCATGTAGTCAATCTCAAAAAGTTATTTGACAGATTGAAAAGATTTAACTGAAGTTGAATCTTGTTAAATGTACATTCGATGCCAAATTAGAAAAACTATTAAGGTTTGTGGTCAGTGAAAGAAAAATCGAAGTAAATCTAGATAAGATACAAGTCATTCAAAACTTATCTTCTCTTCGTACCCTAAAAGAAGTGTGAGGTTTCTTAAAGAGATTAGACTATATCGCTCGTTTCATCTTTCAACTCACCTACAAATGTGATCCTATTTTCAAGCTTTTTAAAAAACATGATCCAGGAGAATGGAATGATGAATGCTAAGAAGCTTTTAATAAGATTAAAGAATACTTGTCAAATTCACCTATTTGATGCCGTCAATCCTGGAAAACATTTGATTTTGTACTTAACAATGCATAAAAATTCAATAGGATGTGTGCTAGGGCAAATAGATGAAACTGACAGGAAAAAATAAGTAATTTACTACTTGAGTAAAAAATTCACTGATTGTGAATCCAAGTATTCACCATTAGAGAAGATGTATTATGTATTGGCCCGGATAGCTCGAAGGCTTAAACAATACATGTTTTACCACACTACTTGACTCATAACGAAGTTAGATCCTATTATGTATATCTTCGAGAAACCCTCATTGACAGGAAAAATAGCACGATGGTAAGTTATACTTTCAGAATATGACATTATTTATGTGACTCAAAAGGCTATTAAAGGGAGTACAATAGCCAAATTCTTTACTGATCGTGTAGTCGAAGATTATGAGCCAATGAAATTAGATTTTTTAATGAAAATGTAATGGCCATTGAATAAAATGAGCCAGTTGAAAAGTCTTGGATGATGTATTTTGATAGAGCTGCTAATGCTTTGGGTCATGGTATTGGAGTAATTTTAATATCTCCCGATGAACATTATTATCCAATCACAGCTAGGTTGAATTTTGATTGCACAAACAATATGACTGAATACGAGGCTTGTGTTATGGGTCTACAAACAACAATTGAAAAAAAGATCAAAGTGTTGGATGTGTTTGAAGATTCAGCTCTAGTCATTTATCAGTTACGAAAAGAATGAAAAATAAGAGATTTCAAGTTGATACGGTACTATAAATACATCTCTAAGTTGGTTAAACAATTTGAAAAAATTCAGTTTGAGCATTTACCTAGAAAAGAGAACTAAATTACTGATGCACTGGTTACTCTAGCTACAATGATTAAAATAAATACGAATACTAAGATCCAACCTATAAAGTTGGATGTGAAAGATGTACTAGTATATTGCTTAGGCATTGAAGAATAAGTTGATGGGAAACCATGGTATCATGATATTATGCGATACATTAAAAGCTAGAAATATCCAGAACATGTAATAAAAAATGATAAAAGGACTATTAAAAGATTGACTATGAGTTTTTTTTTAGATGGAGATGTCCTCTATAAAAAAGATCGAGATCAAGTGCTCTTAAGATGTGTAAGTGCAGCTGAAGCAAAAAAGATTATTGAAGAAGTTCATGATAGAGCCTGTGGGGCACATGCAAATGATCATATGATGGCTAAACAAATCATGAGAGCTGGCTATTATTGGTTGACAATGAAAGGTGACTGTATTGATTATGCTAAGAGATGCCATAAGTGTCAGATTTATGCTGACAAGATTCATACTCTACCATCAGCATTACACGTTCTGGCTCCTCCATGGCTATTTTTTATGTAAAGTATGGATGTCATTGGTCCCATCACTCTAAAAGCTTCGAATGGACATAGATTCATCTTTGTAATGATTAACTACTTCATAAAATGGGTAGAAGCTACATCGTATGCTAGTGTGACCCAATCTGTGATATGTAAATTCATAAAAAAGGAGATAATATACAGATATGGGCTTTTCGAGACAATTATTTCTGACAATGCCAAAAATTTAAATAGCAAAATGATGAATAAAGTGTGCACTTAGTTCAAAATTTGTCATCATAATTCTGTACCATATCATCTAAAAATGAATGGGACAGTGAAGGCTACAAACAAGAATATCAAAAGAATCTTAGAAAAAATGATTGATACTTACAAAGATTAGCACGAGAAGTTATTTTTTGTCTTACATACTTATAGAATATCAGTCTGAACATCTACTAGGGCTACCCCGTTCTCTTTGGTATATGGAATGAAAGCTATGCTATTGGTTGAAGTAAAAATTTTCTCATTGAGAGTCCTGATAGAGGTAGAGTTAGAGGAAGCATAATGGGTTTGAAATCATTACGAATAGTTAAACCTCATTAAAGAGAAAAGACTTATAGTATTATGTCATGGTCAATTATATCAAAAGAGGATGATGTGAGCACATGATAAGAAAATCTATTCCCATTGCTTTAGGGAAAGTGACTTAATGCTGAAAAAGATCCTTCCAAATTAACATGACAATCGAAAAAAATAGACACCAAATTGAAAGGGCCCATACATGATGAAAAAGGCTTTTTTCGGTGGGGCATTGATTTTGACAAAATGGATGGAGGTGATTTACTTACTCCAATAAATTCAGATGTTGTAAAGAAATATTTTACTTAAAAAAAGAAAAAAATGATGACTTATCTAAGTTGAAAACCTGAAAATGCGGCTTGGATGTAAAAGAGAAGCATCATCAAGAGAAAATCTCATAATACAGGGGCAAGTATAGTTTGACGAACTCTGAAGAATTAAGGAAGTCATCTGATTTAGTTTTAAAAAAAAATCTGAAAATATTTTGTTCATGATTATCTTGTGATCATTATTTGGGCACTTTTGTTTTAACTCAAACACTTTGCCATGCACTTATTATCTGTCTAATAAAATATGTTATCTTTCATTTGAAAATAATGCTTATCCATTTTTTTATTCTCATTTGATATTTTTATTCATCATACAAATAGGAGAAATGTGTGATTGCATTTTATTTGTCTTGAACTTAAAATGATGAAAAAAAAACATGAATGATCTCAGCATTACTTTTTAAAAATTTGACAAAGACAGATGAAAAAGGATGAGAAAAGTAAGACAAGACATTGATGTTGTAGACTTTTGAAGAAGAAAAGTATTGTTAAGAAAGAATACAATGGTTAGACGTTAAGAATAGATTGGTCATATGAAAATTGTTGAGAATTATGATAAAAGAAGCAAAAAGCAAGAGATTTTGATAATCTTTTTACTATAATGAATAATTTTGATTGCATTACATGCATTGCATTTAGATCATTCAGTACAAGCATCCATGAACAGTTATAATAAGGACATAGACTTTCCATTTCCTAACGAAAAACAAAATTTTGATATTCGGATAAAGATAAAATCAAACAAAAGATTTCAAAAGAGAGAAATTTACTTGTTCAAAGATGAGAACTTGGTTTTGAGAATAGATGAATTTTACAGTTGTTGAGCTTCTGCTGAAAAGAACTTTTTTCAAGATAAATTTTAAAGTTGTTGAGTCTCTGCTGAGAGCAGCTTTTTTCAAGAAAAATTTTAAAGTTGTTGAGCCTCTGCTTATAGGAGCTTTTTCAAGATGAGATTTTAAATTTATTAATCCTTTGCTGAGAGGAGCTTTTTTCAAGATGAGATTTTAAAGTTGTTGAGCCTCTGCTAAAATTAGCTTTTTTCAAGATGAGATTTTAAAAGTTGTTGAGCCTCTGTTGAGAGGAGCCTTTTTTAATATGAGAATTTTTAAAAGTTGTTGAGCCTCTACTGATAAGAGCCTTTTTCAAGATGAGATTTTTAAAGTTGTTGAGCATTTACTGAGAGAAGCTTTTTTCAAGATAAATTTTTAAAGTTGTTGAGCATCTGCTTAGAGGATCTTTTTCAGATGAGATTCTTAAAATTGTTGAGCTTCTGCTGAGAGAAGCATTTTCAAGATAAGAATTTTTAAAGTTTTCAAGATGAGAATTTTTAAAGTTGTTAAGCTTCTACTGATATGAGCCTTTTTCAAGATGAGATTTTTAAAGTTGTTGAGCATTTACTGAGAGAAGCTTTTTTCAAGATAAATTTTTAAAGTTGTTGAGCATCTGCTTAAAGGATCTTTTTCACATGAGATTTTTAAAATTGTTGAGCTTTTGCTGAGAGGAGCATTTTCAAGATAAGAATTTTTAAAGTTTTCAAGATGAGAATTTTTAAAGTTGTTAAGCCTCTACTGATATAAGCTTTTTTCAAGATGAAAATTCTTTAAAAGTTGTTGAGCTTTTGTTGAAAAGAACCTTTTTCAAGATAAAATTTTAAAAGTCGTTGAGCTTCTGCTGAGATGAGCTTTTTTTCAAGATAAAATTTTAAAAGTCGTTAAGTCTCAACTGAGATGAGCTATTTTCAAGATGAGAATTTTTAAAGTTGTTAAGCCTCTGCTGAGAGAAATTTTTTTAAAATAAAATTTTAAAGTTGTTGAGCCTCTGCTGAGATGAGCTTTTTCAAGATAAGATATTAAAGTTGTTGAGCCTCTGCTGAGAGAAACTTTTTCAAAATAAAATTTTTAAAATTATTGAGCCTCTCCTTAGATGAGCTTTTTTTTTTATATATTTTCGAAAGTTGTTGAGCCTTTGCTGAGAGGAACCTTTTCAAAATGAATTTTTAAAGTTGTTGAGCCTCTGTTGAGAGGAGCTTTTTTAAGATAAATTTTAAAGTTGTTGAGCCTTTGCTGAAATGAGCTTTTTTCAAGATAAATTTTTAAAATTGTTGAGTCTTTGCTTAGAGAAGTTTTTTTTTTAATTTTTTAAAGCTGTTGAGCCTCTGCTGAGAAGAGCGTTTTAAATTTTCAAAAATGTTGTTGAACTTCTAGAGCCTTAAAAAAAATTTTTATGCTCAATGTTTCTTCTTTCCAAACAAAATGGTTGTTTGTTTATCTTTGCCTTATTCATGATTATCAGAAATAGGCAAAGAGAGGCAGCTATAAACAACATTTTAGTTTTTTATTTTTATTATTTTTATTATTTTTTATTTTTTTCTTTCTTCTTTCTTTTTCTTTTTTTTTCTTTCCTTATCCGATTCAATTTGACAGCTATGAGTGCATTAAATGTACCATCACTAAAAGTTCAAAATCATAATTGGCCACCACCGGCAGCCGCCTGACACACTACCTAACTTGACAGCGTAAATTTTAGGTTGAAAATATAAGTTCAAATCTCAAAAAATATGGGATTTGAATCCCATAAAGCTCTATAAATAGAGCTTGTTACCTATAAGAAAAGAATGAAAGATCGATTAAAAAAAAAGAGTAGGAGATCCTGCAAAAAAAAATTTTTAGAATAAAAAATTCTTTTTGGAAAAAAAAATTCAAACAAAAATCATAGTCCTTGTTGAATTGGTGAGGAACCCAACGTCAAGCAAGACTTGCAGAAACATAAAATAGTTAGTTTTAGTTTAAATAATAAAAAAAAAGAGACTAAAACTTTAAACATCGATCTACGTCGATCGGGGCTATTTTGGGTGAAAAGGAGTTTGAATCTGGCAAGAGGGGTTGAGAAGAACGTTTTGGTGTTTTTTAGTATTTTTCGACTACCGATCGGTGACCACCGACGGCTGTCGGAGCAACGATGACGGCGGTCGGACACCGATTGGCCGATCCCCTCTATGCTTGGGCTGAGAGGGAAGAAAAAAGGTTTTTTTTTTTTCTAAGAGAAAGAGAAATGGCCAAAAAATTTTTTGGGACATTTTATATAAATTGCCAAAACCAAAACGACATCACTTCAATAAAGACCCAAAATGATGCCATTTTAAGCACTCAAGATTCGTGCTTCAACCCATCGACCCAACTCGGGGTCGCGCAACTGACCTAATGATCCACGTCTCTTTCAGCTTCTGATCGATCCAATTGAATCGTCAAATAAAACCAGATCAGATCGAGTCACCGATCCAATAAGACCCTTGTTGACCAGATCGTTGACCAGTCCGGTTCAGGTAAAAAAATTTTTTTTATTTTTTTTACAGGATCTCCTCCTCTCTTTTTTTAATCGATCATCCCTTCTTTTCTTGTAGGTAACAAGCTCTATTTATAGAGCTTTATGGGATTCAAATTTTAGATTTTTTGAGATTCAAATCCCAGATTTTTAACCTAAAATCCACGCTGTCAAGTTAGGCAGTGTGTCAGACGGCTGCCGGTGGTGATCGATCATGATTTTGGACTTTTGGTAATGGTGCATTTAATGCACTCATAGCTGTCAAACTGAACTGGATAAGGAAAGAAGAAGAAGAAGAAAAAAAAAAAAAATAAAAAAGAAAGAAAAAAATATAATAATAAAAAACTAAAATGGTGTTTACAGAATTTACCATAAAAAATTAGATGTAAGTGGAGAATATACGTTGAAAATAAGATTTTGTTGCAATATTAGTTTTAATTTTAAATTATGGCACCAAAATTAAGATAATAAGTTGAGTCAAACTATTTGTATGATTCTATCTTTGTTGGTTGTTTATAAATTAAAGGTTGATTTTTTTTAATTTATTATTGGTATAAATTTTAACTAGTGTTCAATTTTTATGAAAACTAATTAAAATTAAATTGATGCATATAAATAATTATTATTAAAATATAGTGTTTTATGGATTAATTGGTGGACAATAAACCAAATAATTGTTATTATCAGAAACATGGGCAATGTGACATGTGTTTTGCCTGCTGGGTGTATTATACTAGAAATGATTTTACAAAATAAAATTTTTTGTAAACAATCATAAAGTAAAAATCATAAATAGTCATCAAAGAGTTAATCAATGGTTATGCAAAAGCATTTTTATTTTTTGCATACAGGATATTGATTAAAAGAAAAGGAATGTCATTAAAAATATTGAAACATTTGTCAGTTACTAACATTTTGAAAGATGCTCATCAATGTTTAAAGGTATCAATACATGTATGTGTTTAATTACATTTTGCGATGGCATGGTGAACATTGGTACAATTTGCCATATATTATGAAAATGAATTGAATGGAATGAAATTTTCTTTCTTATACATATAAGAAAAATATGGACTATAGAGATAGAATACTATCATTCAATTAACACATTATTGGTTAAAGACAATGAATATATTTTTGCTTCTTATACTCGAAAAAATAACCTTTTACAAGCTGTTAAAATGAAAAGTGAATAAGTTTTTGAGATTTTCAATAGTTTCATGACAATGGCAAGGATGTGGCTAGTTATACACCATATTAACATATGATCTTAGATAATAATAGTGGTTTGTGAAAGCCACAGGCTTTGGAGTTAGCCAATTAATAATTTAACCAATGCAAATTCATCACAAGTTTTTTAATGAAATATGAGTAGAACTTATATTATAATTATTATTTATACTATTTTATGAAAATGATTCTTTGGATTCATGTTTCATAACTTGTGTTGATATGGTGATCTAGATATGAACATATTGATCACAAAATGATTGTGAAAGAATTTGAAATTGAAGTTAAATATACAATGTACTCTTATTATACATAGGCATATTGGTCATTTTAGTAAAATTTAAATTTATTATATATCTGAAAATGTTATGATTAATTAAAAATAGTAAATAATAAAGATATATAAGCCACATAATAGTAGAGAAATAAAGTTCTCATAAAATTTTGAAATAAGTTTAAAGGTTTCAATAGTCATGAATTTGGAATTGGTTATTGGGCAATTAATATATGCATTGGAAACTCATAATAACATTTGAGATAGTTGGTTTTTATTCAAAGCCATCACCATAAATGAGATAACTTCAATAGTCAAATATACATAATTTGTAGATATGATGTGGATTATTATGGTTGGCTTAGAATGGCTATAAGCCAAAATTGATACCACAATCTTGATCATACTGTGATATTTTTTTGTTATGTATATAGTCTAATTCATTAATTGTACAAATAATTTATCATTAATAGTTTTATATAGTGAAATTTTTAAAGTATATTTATTTTGGAAGCTTTGAGTGATTCAAAGATCTTGTGAATATAAAAAATAGTAAAAGGAATGCTATTTGATTTGTTTGGATGATGGAAATGGTTTTGTCCATAGTAATAAGAATTATTAATAATGTCCACGATGGAATAGATTCATATTAATATTTATGAATTCACATAAAAAGTCTTAAAAAAAGATTATAGAAACATGGTTATATTTTAAATTTGTTTATTGATGTAAACTCTTATATTGAGTTAAAGTATAGTTTTGGAACATTTATAGAAATATTAAGATATTTGTCAGTTATCTTTCACTAAAAGTTGATTTGGAGGCTTTTTACTTAAAAAAAAAAAGAAAAACCCCAACAAAATAGTGAAAAGATAAATGAAATGATAATTTGATTAAGTATATATGATATCTTGATAATTGAATGAGACATTTTTTAATAAAAGAATGCATACTTGCACATGGTGGGGGTGATAAGAATAAAAAAATAAAAATTACCATCATATTGTTGTAAGATTTTAGTATAATTTTATGAGCAAATTATACAAGCTAATAAGTTTAGACACTTATTAAAGTAAAATCATAAAATAGTCTTTAAAAATCTTAAAAGGACTAAAATTATTTGATTTATTCTTTGAGTTTATCCAGTTGTACTATAAGTATAATTGTATTAAAAATGTATAAAAGTATAGAAATAGAGTGGATGAAATTAATAAGTGTAGAGTTGTAGCTACAATCAAAACTAACTATTTCTTAAAATAATAAGAATGAGGCAATAATATCTGAAACATATAAATGATATGCAAAATGAAAAGTTTAGACATATTAGTTTAAAATGATTATATTAGAGATTAAATCTCAAGTGAGGGTAATTACCATAAAAAATATTGAATTCAAAAATATTTTGTTAGTGGTAATATAAGTAAAATTGATTTAAACCCTTACTATTAAACGCCAATAATGGAAACCCAATTTTAAATTAGTAACCTCTAATTATAAAGTTTAATCAGTAAAAATAAGTTATTGTTATGTATCTGTTAAGCATTAGTAAAATCTATTCAAATTTTAGAAACTAGTGTGATTCATTGCATAGAAAGAATGAGTTTTATACTCCTAATAGAGTTATAAATCTCTAGAGCAATGAAAACATAATCGAAACCCTACATATATAAACATAAAAGTGGTGTTGCTTTAACAAAAAAAAATTAGAATCTTTCTAGTAAATGTTTATAAATAGGATAAGTACATGGCTATAATAGTGCTAAAAGCGGTTATAAACATCTAATAGAAGAACAAATAAGCATTATGTGTGTTATATCTTCAATTCTAATACTAGGAGTTGAGGTTTAATTGCGGATACCATCAACTTCGTTAGAATTTTAAGATATATACACTAATTGAAGGTTTAAATCAAGAGATACCTTATTGTATTCATAATATTTATTTGTGTGAAAGGTTAAAAATTAAATACCGACATTCCAAACTAGTGAGGGATTGTTGGTAGTTTACAATATGGTGCATCCCACATTGAATAAAAAAATTTAATTATTGATGAGTAAAGTTAATTTTTGTATTAATTTTATTCATATTTTAAATAATTATATTTGAATAAAAATAATTATTATATGACAAATGATCATAACTATTTAAATATAAATATATTATTATTCATAAAGGTAAGATTATATAAAAAATATTAACCATTTGAATAGAAATTTATATTTATTAATTTATTATAAATAAATCTTTCAATATAATATTTTTACTATTTTTAATTAGAGAATTTGAGATTTTGTTATATTCTAAAAGCATAATTATCTTTAAAAAATATATTTTTTACGTCTTAAAATCAAAATTTTTTTATATTATTTCTCTCTTTTTTTTATGTATTTTTTCTAACAAACTTCACTTTCAAAACTTCATAATGACATCTTTGCCCCAAGCTTTTAATTATTCACGGGTCCTCCCTCTTAATTTCAACTGTCCCGATTTCACTCTTCTCCTGATCCGTAACCCTACCTATATATTTGAGATATGAGTCTGAAACTGTGAGTGGTGACAAGTCAATTCCACCACTGTGTAATAATGTTTCTGAGTTCTAAATAAACATCAGACCTGTATGAATAAGATAATGAATTAAAAAAAAAAAGCAAAAGAAATGCTCCTTAACTATTTGAATTATAATTAAGGTGATGAAAACATGTTTGATCGGATATCGGTAGTACCTCTATTCAATAAACGCAATAATTTCAATAATTAAGATTCAATTATGACCGACAATTTCAAGTTAAAAAAAAAAAAGCCTGATTAGGTTGACATTAAAACTATGATAAGAGGTTCATTATCCATTCCAGTTAAAGATATGGTTTTATATTTGGAGTCATAGATAAATGCTGGTTTCTCAGTTTTTAATTCTCCTAAACAACATTTGATGGGCAAAATTGGTGTGCTACATATATAAATATATATGCAAAACAAGCTACGACCATTTCAAACTTGTATCACATTTGTTAAGTAAAAAATGCTAGGTCAAAGATTCTCAAAAAAAGAAAATTAGAAATTTGCAGCTGTTCATCATATCGACTGTTGCAACTTTATAATTGACCGTACATCTCAAATATGAGGGCTTATGGAGATGAAGCAAATTAACTTAATTTGTAGCCATGGAAATGTTGTCATACAGTCTTAAATGAAGTAAACAACCCGTACAGATCGAACTTTGAAGTATGGATCAGGAGCTACCTAGCAGCTGGCAGCTACGCCCAGGTCAGATGAACCGCAACTTCCAAACCTACCACTTTTTTTTTTTTATACTATTTCATTTCATGTAAGACAGCAACTTAGCAATTACCAGCTAGTTTTTCAGTCTTTGTCATGGGAAATATATGGATCTTTTATAACATTAAATGGTCACTTACCACTTAGGCTAGAAACAGCAAAATTTGCATCTTGCTTACTAATAAGATTGCCAATTATAGCATGTGCAACGTAGGTAAATTTGATTGTCTTGACATAAGATAAGAGTATATAAGTAGTTTTGAATTTGAATCTTATTGGAGTTTTTATTTTTATTTTTATTTTCTGTTAACGCTACTCTTGAATGCATAATTTTTGTAAAATGTAATACATTTTGCTTTAACTCAAATGTTATGTTAAAAAAAATATTACACGTAATTTTGCTCCAATTGAAATATTTAATGTCATAAACATGTCTACCTTGTTCAATGTGTTGATCATAAGTACATTTTGTTTCTTAAGTGAATCAATACTGAAATTGCTCTTATATATTTATGTAATATTACACGTAAAAAATATCATTTTCATTTTTTTTTTCTTTATCCTCAGCTGTTTGTAAGAGAAAATATGAAATTTTGCATTCAATCAATAAGGAATTATTTATTTTTATTAAAAAATTTCACGTTTTTATTTTATAAAAATTATTTCATAAATTTAAATTTAAATTTTTTATATCATATTCTTATATTTTTCAATGTGGGATTAACGGCGAAAACTAAAAAAATCTGTGGCGTTTTGATATCAGTTCTGTAGCCAAATTGGCGTGTGGAATGGGACTCCTTGCTCGAAGGCCAAAGGGGTAGGTGGGATGTGAGGTCTGCTATCAAACTTTTTCGCTATGGTTAATCATCAATTAATATGAGATGACAAAAGGAAAAAAAAAAAAAATATATATATATATATATGGGTTTTGCTTAAAAATGTAAAATTGAAGTGATGAGCTAATGGAAAAGTGAAGAGGAAAGAAAAATCAAAATATGAAACGAATAGATCAATGTATGATATTTTCTTTTAGCTGAGCTTCTTTCTTTTTACCTACCATTAAAGGTGGAAGATTGTTTCAAGCAAGAGTATTGTTAGCTCAACAAACAATGTTTGATCTAACCTTTTTGTTTATTTATTTCTATTTAATTTTGTTTCAAATTTGGCAACTTTAATTTATAAGCACAAATCCCTTTTCGATTCACACCAACTTGGCAAGAAAGTGGTTGGAAAAGTCTGCAAACGTTTTTTTTTATTAAATATTTGGTGATTTTGTATTCAACAAATATAACAATATTTATTTTTTATTTTTCTATAAAATTAATTCCGAAAAATTAAAATAGCTTGTTATATTAAGGAAAGAATTTTAAAGATTAAAATGTATAAAAAATTTGGCTACAATTTGACTAGTTTAGCCAATTTAAGAGAATACTAAATTAAAATAAAATCATCACCATATGTATTTTCAACTTAATTTTTCCACAAATTTCAACATCTTGACTATTGAGCTGAAAACAATACTTCAAAGAGAAAAACTTAAGAACAGTTGAAAAATATTAGTCACACGTGAATGTGTTGATGATTTAATGCTTAAACCTGACTGTGAGAGAAGATGACAAGGAAAAACTTACCAACCCACACCCAAAAAATAAAAATAAAAAAAGAAAAAAATTATAAAATTTAGTAATTACTTTGATAAGATGATCATAAAATATTACCAATAATCACAAAAAAAAATTTTAAAAATGAAATATTATTGAAAATTAAAAAGGACCACAAAGGGTTGGTGACATATTTTGGGGGGACAAAAGCAAGTTGGTGAAGTTTGAAAAAAAATAAGCTCAAAAAAGGACACCTTTGTTGAAAAAAGTATACCACCAACCCCATATAACTGTTGGTGTCATCATATATGATTAACCTCAATTTTCTTTTTCATACAAGGAGAGGTTATTTTTTTATTTTATAAACTTTTTTTTCAAAATTAAAACTCAAGGTATTTATTTTGGAGTTTTAAAATTTTAACTGCTTAATTAAATTCTTCTCCTTTAAGACCAAAAAAGAAAAAGTATATATTAAGCTCATGATGACAATTAATTCATTAATTGATGCTTTAAAACTTACAACTTAAAACTGTAAAAATTGTATCTTTATTTTTTTGAAATTTATTTTTTTAAAAGAGATAGATGAATTATTTAAGTTAAATTTTTATTTAAATTTAAATAACCAAGTAATAAAGCCTAAAAAATAAATGGGTTTTAGCTGCTAATTGAGAGGATAATTACATTTTGATTGAAAAACAGAGGATTATTGCATATTTCTAATAACTAATACCCTAGTGTTAAAGAATTTAATTTTGCATAATTTTAGAAAGAATGGTTTTGGCTAAGATTTGTCTCTTCAACGAAAATATTTTGAGTTTAAATGTTGTCGATAATTATTTATTAAAATTATTTTAAATATATAATTTATAATTATTTATTTTAAATTATTAAATATAATATATCTTATCTTAATTTAAAAAATTAAATAATTTATCAATTCAATTTTTTTTCTTAAATGAACAAAAAAAGTAAGGAATGGTCCACAGGACGGTAAATTTTGCCGTCTATTTTATATTAGCTGGGCTCAGTCTAGAACTAGGTTTTTTTTGCCCCTTACATATATATTATATATTATTATAATTACACCATCAGTACTTGAAATTGTATGTGGCTTGCAATAAGCTTAGATTGAACGGATCAAAATGTTACCCATAATTCAACCAAAAATGGAGTTTACCTAAGATTGCATTTGTTTTAAGAGAGGATAATTGAAAATAAACATGGGTTATGACACATATATATATATATATATATGATTTTCGAGTGCTACATAATTTTCATTTTAAATTGTATAAATTGTATAGGATAAACAATTAAAAAAACGATAATTTACATTCAATTTATATTATTAATTATTATTTTTATAAATAATTTATAAATTTAATATAAATTATTATTAAAATTTATGGTATAAACTGCCAATGGGATGTGTAACTTTCTCTCACCAAAATTTTTTAATATAAAAAATGCATAGTTAATATTATTAAAAGTTATTTTCCCAAAGAATTAAAGCAAATGTTGGTGAGCAACCGGCATTACAGTGGGCTAGCTGCAAAAGCATCAGCTGCCTGAGATGTTGGCGAAAAATTAATTTATTTATTCTATTTCTGTTATTTTTAAGATCCGAACAAATATGTAACCCATGAATATCAATGAGATGTAGTCAAAATTAATATAATTTTGCTGATTAAAGAAAAGGTCCTACCTAAAAGGAGTTGGTGTTACGTATATTTGGCATGGTTATTGGAATAATTTAAAGGACATAATGCAACGTGACCTACCCATTGTGGCGGTGGTGGGGTGGGCCGTGGAGGAGACTATAAGGTTTCAAACATGCATTGAAGCATTTCCTACTCATGTCTCACCAAACACATCCATTCCTCACCCGCCACCACCACTTTCACCGGTCAAATTTTTACCTTTCTTAAGTAGTCTTCTCGATGATCCAAGTTTATGCTTTCAACCCTTTGATCATTTCTTAATCAACGGCCCTTCTTCAATCTCAACCAACCCAAAAGCTCACCCACCAACTCGCTCACTAACCCCCCTCCCTTCTCTATTTAAGCCACCTTTCTTTCATTCTCTCCTCAGGAAGGAAACGAAAGGAAAACTCCCCTCAGCTGATCCCTCTCTTTCCTTCTTTCAATTAGAACAATAAAAAAAAACACACACACGCATATACGAACACACATTTGTGAATTAAGAATTTCAAATTCTTTTCTGGGTCATTCTTCATTTCGATCGATTCTTTTTCTCTTGTTTAATTTAAAATGGAGACGATCACTCAAAATGGTAACCAAAGCGGGTCTTTGGAGAGTTTTTGCACGACTGCTACTGCTACAAAGGGTGATGTCGTCGACCCTTTGAACTGGGGTGTTGCAGCTGAGTCACTCAAGGGAAGTCATTTGGATGAAGTGAAACGCATGGTGGCTGAGCATAGGAAGCCTTTGGTGAAGCTTGGTGGTGAGACCTTGACAATTTCTCAAGTTGCAGCCATTGCTACACGTGACTTGGGTGTCGAGGTTGAGCTTTCCGAGGATGCAAGGGCTGGCGTTAAGGCTAGTGCTGATTGGGTCATTGATGGCATGAACAAGGGCACTGACAGCTATGGTGTTACTACCGGTTTTGGTGCTACTTCTCAGCGAAGAACCAAGGAAGGAGCTGCCCTTCAAAAAGAGCTCATTAGGTATGTCTTAAACTTTTTAAAACTACCGATTTAACAACAAACTGTAAACTGGAAATACGTCATGCAACTCTGGAAGTTGCATAACCGAGTTCAACCGTTCGATTTGACTCAGTTCTAAACTCGTAGCATTGTAGTAAGGCCACAGGACTAGTTTTCTGGGATCGAGTCAAAACTCAAAATCATTTAACTTCGTGGAAGTAGTCCAAAAGGGACCGCAGTTGAGTTGACTCGGCTGGTGAGCTGAATTACAACCGAGTTAAGTGTAATAAATAAAAAATTTTATAAAGTTAAAATAAACTATGAAAGGTCAAAAATATTTTCTAAATTAAAAAATAAAAACTATTACATGTCAAATAGTGGTTAGAATAATCATTTGGTTTTATTAAAAAGTTTCAAATGATCATGAACAGTCAAAGTGCCCCTACCAGAGGGCAATTCATGGCTATCATTCATGGTGAATAGGGAACTGGATAAAATTTGACCAAGACCACAGTCTGTTTCTTTTAGATTAGAAAGTTTTAGTCAAAACAGATCAATTAATTTAACTATAATTTTTCAAATCACAGTTATAATTAAATCTGTTTGTTGCTCCAGGTTCTTGAATGCTGGGATCTTTGGCAATGGAACTGAGTCATGCCACACGCTTCCTCACTCAACAACTAGAGCAGCTATGCTTGTTAGGATCAACACTCTTCTCCAGGGATACTCTGGCATCAGATTTGAGATTCTGGAGGCAATCACCAAGCTTCTCAACCACAACATCACCCCATGCTTGCCACTTCGTGGCACAATTACTGCATCTGGCGATCTTGTTCCTCTTTCCTACATTGCCGGATTGCTCACTGGCAGGCCTAATTCCAAGGCCGTTGGACCTAATGGAGAATCCCTTGATGCCCAGGAAGCCTTTCGTGTAGCTGGTATTGATTCTGGGTTCTTTGTGTTGCAGCCTAAGGAAGGCCTTGCTCTAGTCAATGGCACCGCAGTTGGTTCAGGCATGGCTTCAATGGTTCTTTTTGAAGCAAACATTCTAGCTGTTCTATCAGAAATTTTATCAGCAATTTTTGCTGAAGTCATGAATGGTAAACCTGAGTTCACCGACCATTTGACCCATAAATTGAAGCACCATCCAGGACAAATTGAGGCTGCAGCTATAATGGAACACATACTTGAGGGGAGCTCTTATGTTAAAGCAGCTAAGAAGTTGCATGAAATGGATCCCTTGCAGAAACCGAAACAAGATCGTTATGCTCTGAGGACTTCTCCACAATGGCTTGGTCCACAGATTGAAGTCATCAGAATGGCAACCAAATCAATTGAAAGAGAGATTAACTCTGTCAATGATAACCCTTTGATCGATGTTTCGCGGAACAAGGCGTTACATGGTGGCAACTTCCAGGGTACCCCAATTGGTGTCTCGATGGACAATGCTCGTTTGGCTATTGCAGCTATCGGGAAACTTATGTTTGCTCAATTATCTGAACTTGTTAATGATTTCTACAACAATGGTCTCCCGTCAAACCTCTCTGGTGGTAGGAACCCAAGTCTGGATTATGGTTTCAAGGGTGCTGAAATTGCAATGGCTTCCTATTGTTCTGAGCTCCAATACCTAGCTAATCCTGTCACTAACCATGTTCAGAGTGCTGAGCAGCATAACCAAGATGTGAACTCCTTGGGACTAATCTCTTCAAGAAAAACTGCAGAGGCTGTTGATATCTTGAAGCTTATGTCCTCTACATTCTTGGTGGCTCTTTGCCAGGCTATTGATTTGAGGCACTTGGAAGAGAATTTGAGGAACACAGTGAAAAGCACTGTGAGCCAGATAGCTAAGAAAATCCTCACTACCGGTGCCAATGGTGAACTTCATCCTTCAAGATTCTGTGAGAAGGATTTACTCAAAGCTGTGGATCGCGAATATGTTTTCGCTTATATTGATGACCCTTGCAGTGCTACCTATCCATTGATGCAAAAACTGAGGCAAGTACTTGTTGAGCATGCATTGACAAATGGTGAGAATGAGAAGAACGCAAGCACTTCAATCTTCCAAAAGATCGCAGCTTTTGAAGAAGAATTAAAGGCTCTCTTGCCAAAGGAGGTTGAACATGCAAGGGTGTCACTCGAGAATGGAAATGCAGTAATTCCTAACAAGATCAAGGAATGCAGATCTTATCCACTGTACAAATTCGTGAGGGAGGAGCTTGAAACAGGGCTGCTAACTGGAGAAAAGGTCAAGTCACCTGGTGAAGAGTTTGACAAGGTGTTCACAGCTATGTGCCAAGGGAAGATCATTGATCCAATGCTGGAATGTCTTAAGGAATGGAACGGTGCCCCTCTTCCAATCTGCTAGTTTGCTTTCATTTTTCATCTTTGAAATTTGTTATCCAATCTTTTTCTTTGTTTTTCACCTTTTTTGTTTCATTTTCCTTGTAAAAGAAGTTAATTATATGAATGCATATGTAAAATGTTTATTTCTCATTTCATATCTCTCTAAATATTTTCACTAAAATTAACCCTTAGCTTCATCCTTGAAATGTTGAGAAATGCTTGTAATAAGACCAACTAAATTTTTTTCATTTTCATTATCTTTCCCCCGTCCTTACTGCATTTTCCTAAGAGCCACATGGGGTTCCCTTCATATTTTCATTAAGGTACCCCCCACATATTTTTTATATTAGGTCCCAAAGGCGTCATGCTTGACAATTCTGAGCTACCAAAAATGCCAGAAAGGTGATAGGCTTGATCAATAATTCCAGTAAGTAATGACATGACATAGATTTCTACTGGAATGTTAAGCTATGTATGGGCCGCGGGTCCTTTGATCCGGGAAACTGGAAATCCTCAAGTCATTATTGACATTCATAAAATATAATATCCGAAGATTTTGATTTTAAAACAAAGACAGCTAATGTAAGCCCTACAGGCCAGAAGCTATAGGCCAGAAGCAGTGAAGCAGACCAAAGCACATTTGTTTTCCAAAGAAGAAAGTAGTGCATTTGCAGCTGGCAGATTTGCAGAGAGGAAAACAAAAACATAGACGAGCATTGATTTTCCTCATTTGCCCTTGTTCAGGGCTTCAGTTATTAACTGAAGCTGACATCAGCTACAACCGCACTCTGCCAATTTGCTCAAACCAAAACCAAAATGAGCTCAACATGGGTTTCAACTTTAAAGTTTGAAGAGCGAAGGATAGTTGATCGTTCCTTCTTGTTTCAATTCTGATTCAGGTAAGAAAACGTGGTCTGAGTCCAACTTAAATGACAAATTCCTGCTAGTCCAGCTCCGAAGCCACTTTGTACTCTCTTGTGGCAGATGAAGGATTATCTTACCAAAAGTAAGAAAAGCAATTGCTGCCTGCCTGCCAGCCTGCTAGGACCATTGGCAATTGGCACTGTTAACTTTGATACACAGGTTGCTCCCCAAATTGCAAGTTGCTTGAACTGAAATTTGGTGACTGACTCTGACTGATTTTCATTTTCTGTGGATTTATATGCTATATATTTAACTCTTGGCAACCGTGGTTTCATTTTACTCTGCTTGATAGCATTACTACGTTAGACCCAAAAGGTCAATAGTCCATTTGAAGCTCTTCAGAAGGACATTTGGCCCATTCGCATTTTCTTTGAATGGGCTTAAGATTGGCCATTTGAGCCTTAATGGGGTAGTGGGGATTATGTCATTGGTCAACTATAAAATGATAAACAACCAAAATTTTAATATTAGCTTTTAAATTTGGTTTTCATTCAGCACGACTGAAAAGTCGCGACCAGCCAACAGGATCAATGGCGACGCAGCTCCTGAGACGACGAGCCAGTCAGATCCTTTCCCGGGCCAACCCTAACCCTAGCTCGCCGCTTTCATTAGCCAGAGCTCTCTCTTCCGACAGCGCTCCCATCCGAGCCACTCTCTTCCCCGGTG
The DNA here is from genome assembly GCF_002303985.1 of Durio zibethinus. The sequence continues at coordinate 24,137,021 of NW_019168481.1, read as the reverse complement.
ACGGCATCGGCCCCGAGATCGCTGAGTCCGTCAAACAGGTTCCTCTTCTCTCCAAGTTTTCTCTTGTCTTATAATTTCCATTGCATCGAATTTTCTCTGGTAAAGTCTTGACTTTTAAATTCCTTTCTATTTGTATCAATGGAGTTGAATCTTATGCGTTAAAAAATTGAAAATTTTTGCTTTAAAAAGCTTTTGATTTAGGCACAAACTGTCAAAAAGTAGCTATTTTTTGTTTAAATAAGCTGTTCTTATAGAATTATAATTAGAAAATTATTTATATAAAAATCATCATCATCAAAACCCATTTTCTATTTACTTTTAGTGAAAATTTGGTGGAAACTGAGTAATTTTAAGTGATTCAGGTTTTTAAAGGAGCTGAAGTGCCGATTGAATGGGAAGAACATTATGTTGGGGACCAAATTGATCCAAGAACTCAGAGTTTTCTAACTTGGGAAAGTTTAGAATCAGTAAGAAGGAATGGGGTAGGCTTGAAAGGTCCAATGGCTACTCCTATTGGTAAAGGTCATCGGTCTTTGAACCTCACTCTAAGGAAAGAACTTAATCTGTATGCCAATGTCAGGCCATGTTATAGCCTCTCGGGATATAAGACTCGATATGATGATGTAAATCTTATCACTATTCGTGAAAACACAGAAGGGGAGTACAGTGGACTCGAACATCAAGTAAGTTTATTAATGGTTTATGGCAATTCGATAAATGGGGTCTTCACTGTAGATATGAGGAGGTAATGCTTTTGCTTTGGGTGCTAGGTGGTGAGAGGTGTGGTTGAAAGTCTCAAGATTATTACTCGTCAGGCAAGCTTGAGGGTGGCTGAATATGCTTTTCACTATGCTAAGACCCATGGAAGAGAGCGAGTTTCTGCAATTCATAAAGCCAATATAATGCAGAAGACGGATGGTCTTTTCCTTAAGGTCTGCCAATTCAAATTCCTAGTGTGCTGGTTCTTCATTAAATTTCTAGAGTTACTGTTTATTAAATTTGGTTTATTTTTCTTTTTCCAGTGTTGCCGTGAGGTTGCAGAGAAATACCCTGAGATAACATACAAGGAAGTAGTCATAGACAATTGCTGTATGATGGTATGACAGATATCCTCCTATAAGCGTTTATTACTTTTTTTTTCATACATTTTTTATGGAACGGGGAGAGGTCAGATTTTGAATCAGCTACTATAGGGGCTACCTTTCTGCCTATATTACTTTTAGCAAATTACATTTGGCTAATGATAAAAGGAGTTATTGTTTAGACATGCACAAAACTGCATTTCATTATTTATGGAAGTGAAAGATGATATCTAGAACTAATTAATTTTTTTTGCCACCTGCAGCTTGTGAAGAATCCTGCACTTTTTGATGTATTGGTGATGCCTAACCTTTATGGTGACATTATCAGTGACCTTTGTGCTGGATTGATTGGAGGCTTGGGCTTAACACCAAGGTAACCACACCTTCCTAATGATCAATTGTAATATACTTCTAGATGGTTTAAAATCATATAATTTTTTTGCAGTTGCAATATTGGTGAGGGAGGAATAGCGCTTGCTGAAGCTGTTCATGGTTCAGCACCTGATATTGCCGGAAAGGTTAGTCTTCAAATCTATCTTAGGACCTCTATTGAGTATCTGCCCTTCGTTTCTTTCTATAGAGCCATTCATTTCGCTTAGACAGGGAACACTTGTGAATATATATATATATATATATATATATATATATATATATATGAAGGTATGTCCAGGGATTGTTAGTCATGCAATGCTTTAGTCGATACAAAGAAAATACTAATGGTTGAGGGTTTAGACTGGATGTCTCGTGATAGATCATGAAGATAGTCCTGAGGAATTGATGGTAGTATAGAGTATAAAAAACCCAAAATGTCATGTTTGCCTTTCATGATCATTTTTTTAATTGCCCCAGTTGAGTTCCTTTTTCTTCTCTTTTAACTACGTTTCTCAGAGTATAATTTCATTTCCCATGGCACCGGCTAATTATTTATATGGTTGACACTTTCTAGAATCTGGCAAATCCAACTGCTTTATTATTGAGTGCGGTCACAATGTTGCGCCACTTAAATCTCCATGACAAGGCTGATAGGATTCAGAATGCCATTCTCAACACAATTGCGGAGGGGAAATATCGAACTGCTGATCTTGGTGGCTCGTCAACAACAACTGATTTTACTAGGGCTATTTGCGATCATCTTTAAAGATAGTTTCTTTATAGCATTTCTAGTTTCGCTTTGGGTTTCTTTGCAATTTGTTTACCATGTTCTTCACCTCAGCCTAAATCTTTTCTTCTATTATTAGGAGGAATAAAATCACAATCACCTCGATGGCTCCGAACTTTCTACCTTAAGCCATGGAGAATACATGGCATCATTTAAATTTTTAAATTTATTAAACGTAGATTAGTCCACTTGTGTTCTGGCCAATGGCCATGCACTGCCTCAAGGCGAAGAAAACATGCTGCAATTAAGGTGGAACTGTTGTTATATATACCATTATTTATATCAATCAAATCAATCTTAGCTGGATTGTACTTGCTGGCCGTGCTGTTTCCTTTTACCATTGCCTTCATAAAAGTTCTTTTGATTGGTTGATATATGGGAAAGCTATTGGATAGTCAGAAAATTGCCAGAAACATAGACACTTTCCTCGGTTTTTCCAAGTTGTATTTTGGGATGTGTCAGTCCCAAAATGGTTAGGCTGTTTATTATGTTAGAAACGATACATTTACACATGAAATTCGGGTCATGACAACGTACGTACTCAAAAGAGTACTTGGTTTTAGTTACGATTCCTGAAGAAGACGTAAAAAAAAAGGGGCTAACGGACTATGGGAGACGCAGTAGCATCTAGGTTTGTTAGATTGTGTCAAACCCAATGTATGCCGAGACCGTAAGTGATGTTGTAGGACTGGACCACCATGATTACCGATATCCATAGGTACTTCCAGTGATTAAACATAACTATTGAAAACTGGCAAGTCTACAGCTAAGATTGTCTTTGTATTACTTGATATTGCAGATTGGGCATCCTTCCCATGCGAGGCTGATACATGAGGGGTTGACATGGATGGTGGATTTAAGGCTCGAAGGTGTGGAGCTGGTGCTCGAACAATGCCAACCCAGTTGCTTCGTGCAACATGGATTGTGGGACTGGAATGTTGTGCAACAACACCAGTTGGTGAATCGTTAGACGTCTGCACAGGTGGTGCTGCACCTAGGCCTGTCAATGGTGGCTCAATTCGAGGATCAAGCATCGAAGTAGTTTGCTGAATCAACTGATTAATGAAACTGTCAATCACTGCAAGAAGAACATGTTGTCAGATATGAAGTTATAGGCAAGAACACCACATATATTGCTTTATGTGTGTGCACAAAGATGCACTTGTAATACATTTGATAATACAAACAAATTCATGCAAATCTGCAATCATAACCATGAAGCTGAATTCCTCTCCCTTTAATTTAAAAGAGCATATGAAACTTAATTTTGGTATAAAGGAGATTGATGTCTGAAGATAGAAGAAGGAATTATAGATGTTGATATTTGAACCGCAAACCTACTGAATGTTGACTCTTAATACTGAACTAGTTTTTATCGGATGAATTCTGCCTAAAATCATGAAACATGTGACTGATAGCTTTGGTGCAGAATTAGCAAACTTTAGAGCAGAAATCTCTAGAAAGAACAATGATACTTTATAAGCACACAAGAACATATGTCAAATGTTTAATAAAAGACGTTTATATCCTGCTCTGTACCTGTTGATCCAGCTGCTTCTTCGTTCAGATTATACGTCACTGTTTCTGCCAATAAATTATTTAATTGAACTCTGCTGCAATAACACTCGAGATCCTGTTCCTTTTGCTTGAATGCTATCTCAGCATCTCGAAGGAGAACGTCATACTTTTTACATATTTCTTCTATCTCTTTATCGCGCTCAGACTTCAGCTGCAATATCTGCTCAGTAGGGAAAGAGATGCAGTAATGCTGACATCATTTAGTTGACTAAACATGACAAATTAAAAAAAAAAAAAAAACTAAATTCATCTTGGACAAACCATATCTTCATGTAGCTTCAAAGTTTGATCTTTATACTTTTCTATTCTCTCCAGCTCAATTTGAAGTGGATTTGAGCAAGCTGGCTGAGGTGTCACAGGTCTCACAGTGTTGACTTGACAAGGAAGCTCATTTAGAGATCTTAACATAGTATTTGTGCTCCTTTGGTTCCCAATGCACGTTTCACTTCCAAGCACAGGAGTACTTGCAGATGGCTGTTGAGGCAAAAGTGTAACTGAAAGCATAATAGGAGAACCAGATGATTCATCCAGTGGTACCTCCAAGGATGGGTGTCTTGGAACTGCAACCTCTTGACAGAGAGCATGCTGAATGCTGCTGAGATGATGTTGCATCCCAGATGCAGGTATAATAGATATATTGCTCTCAGAGGAAGATGGCCTTATAGGACGTAGAAAGGAGAGAGCTGTCTGCAATTTGAGATTAGAACAGAATAATTAGCATATAGAGGTACTATTTATCATAAATATATCTGCTCGAACTCTAAACTTGTATATGACCACACCTAATTGAGTCAAGTTTCTAGAAGCTCTTTGCAGCCTAATCACGATCACAATTCTCTCCATGTGCATGGAGGAGGGAGGGGGAAGCATTGTTTATCACCGAATTTATCCAAAAACTATATTTGATGGCTATAACTTGCTTTTTCTTTTTTCTTTTTTTTTTTTTTAATACAGGGCATTGGATAAGAGCATATAGGAAATTGAAGCTTGCAAAATTCAATCTAGTTATCTAACCTTACTTACCTCTTTGCACAGCAATGAATTTGATTCAATGAAGTTAACATCTGCCTCCACCAAGGATTGACGAGTCCGAATAAACTCCATACCGTTTGAGTCTCCAGGAAGATAAGTAACTGCAGTATCATGCTGACTGATCTTTGAAACAGTCTCTCTTTCTGAGGCCACCGCATCTATTTCAACACTTTCTTCATTGTACTGGGTAGCATGGGTAGCATTGCCTCTAACCACTGCATTGCATTGAGCACGGGGAATTTCAGAAGGTTCTGCTACAGATTCGGTGGCTGGCAGTCTAAGAGGACTTTGGTGTTGTTGAGAATCTGATACAAGGGTATGATCTTTTGGTTGATCACTGGGACAACCAAGCTCTGAATCAGATCCGAAATGACCATCTACTATTTTCACAGGTAAACTGGATACTGTCTTTTCAGAAAGAGATTCATCAGGATCATTAGGTGAAGCACTCTGTACAGTTCCACTTTGATTACATCTAGGAGTAGAGGGTATAGGTTTATGCACACTATATTGGGGGTTAATGTGAACTTTCTTTAAACAATTTGACTTCTTGTAACTCTTTATTTTCTCAGAACATTGTGCAAACTTTTTCGCAACACTCTGCAAGTTGGAGTAGATAAATTCTACCTCTTCATCCCTGCAATCCAAATTTAAGCGTAGTTTTGCAAGTGCAAGTGACTTGTTCTGATCAATCTTATATTTCAACAAATCAGCAGCTGTCAAACACTAGAAAATTTACACGGTTTGTCAGCAAATTGTGCGTACAATGAATATAGAACATGCTTGTAACAAAGGAATTGGCAATTCCGAGGCAATGAATGTGAAACTTTGCGAAGTACAGTACAGAAAATTCTGAAAACTAGCAACTGGCAAGGTGAAAGTGTTTCTAGAGACATAAATAAGAAGCAAAAAGAAAAAAAAGGGTGGGAAGGGGGGAGGATGAATCCAAATGAGCAAATGAAGCAAAGGGCAGGTCTTAATAACAGTAAATAACATTAAACTGTTTTTGTGAATATGACTTACATGCAATAACAGGACCAAACTCCTGACAAAGTGATTGTAATAAATCAAAGGGTTGTGGCCCAAAAAAAAAAAAAAATCAAAGGGTACTTATATGTATTTTAATATTTTATAAACAGGATGTCATACTGGAGGAGACATCCCAGAAAAGTAAAAGAGCATGCAAAATTTAATGAATTCTGGGCAGAATAAAGTAATAAATATTTGTGAGAATTCTAGGTTGGTCAAGAGGTTTGTTGAACTCTTCACAAAAAATACAAATTAGATTAGAAGTTCATATCCCAGCAATCAACAGTGTATGGGCCTTAACGTCATCAGATCTGATACATTCCTTTACACTATATCAGAACCCTTCTATTCTTAAATCTAGTCCAAGTATGAGCAAGCCTACAGTTGCATTTACATGTAAGCAGACTACAGAGAAAGAGACAAGATGCTTATTTATAGATAAATACCTTTCATTTTAGTTTATATCAATGATAAATAATCATTCATACAACAAAGGAAACATGTTACACTAAGTGTTGGGATCATTCTAACCAGAGATATCTGGTATGCCTGCAATAAAGAAAGTGATTCCCAGCTAACATCATAATCTTGCATTATGTACTCAAGAAATGCCACTGTAGTGCCCCTGACATCCTCCTGCATTAAAGGTCAATATGTAACTTTCCAAAATTTCATCAAAGGTAGAAACAGATATAACTAAACAGAACAACAATGACCAAAAGTTCACAGCAACATTTTTTTATCAATCTATTTAATTTGCCAATCCAATTTGTGGGATTTCTTTTTAATTATGGAAAGGAGTTTTTGGGATCTATATTTAATTTCCGAAGTTCACCTCTTGCAGGGAAAATAGGTTTCTTTTTGAGAGTCAAGGTTTAGTCAAGGTTTATTACTATTAGAGTTGACCCATTGGAGAACATCTATAAGGTTTCTACAATGTAAGACTTTCTTCTATCCAAGTGTGATACCATAGGAGATGGCCTCTGTTTTTTTGTTCTTTTTTTTTTGGTGGCCTCTGTTTAAGTAACATCCTTGCATGTTAGAATTCACACCGGAACAGGAACCTATATATGAGAGGCCAATAGTAATCCTTTTCCCTTATTTTGATGTAAGTCATCTGCCAAATAGACAAGTCAACCAGCTTTTAATCCCATTTCAGGCATAAATTTCAAGCCCCACAACTACCTTTCCTTTGTCCTACACTGTAGGTATATTAGGGAGAACAATGATACATTTATTTTAAAGCCCCATTAGAAAACAATTCAGCTACAAAATTTTAACTCATTCACTGAATCCATTTTTTGCCATTTATAAAAAACTTACGCCAGCCTTTCCTTAAGCCAGGGCAATAGTAGGAGATCCAAGCAAATACATTGCAATATCAAACACAGTTTTCACACTGCTTTATATCGTGCATTAGAGAATACTAATATTTATACAGATCTGCAAATTTGTGCAATGTATTGCTAGCATCCTCCTAACCTAACTCATCTAATCACCTCGATATTAATTTTCTAAGCTAATTAACACAACATAGGGAAGGAAAAGTATAACACTTAACGGATGCAATGAGAGAAAAGTTCAATAAGAAAAGAATTTTAACAATTTTTTTTATTGGTGAAAATCTACACAACGTTATTTTAAATCCATATAAACAACATAAAGTTGTAGAAAGGGTGTACTGTACAGGAAGTTGCAGAACTTCACAAAGTTTCGAGATCCCAAGCTTCAGCAACAATTGATTGTTCTGCCACATTATATATTTCATTTCTCAGATTAAATCAAGTTGACTTCAAATTACCCTTTTATTATCATCAAGCAAAGGAGGCACCACTAGTAATTATTTACCTGATTTACATCTTTCTTACCATCTGCTGAGCAAGGAAAAATTTTCTCACTTATATTCTTAGAAGCTGCTGTAGAAAGAAAAGTTAGCTTTAGAAAAGTGGAAAGGGGACACTAAGTTTTGATTTTTTTTAGCAACAATGTTCTTGATTTCTTCATTTTCCACACAACCAGGAATCTTCCCACTTAAAACATTTAAAGCTAACTAGCATTGTATAGGAATTTGTTCATACCAGCCAGCTTTCTTTTCTTGTTCACAACAGTTACTTTCCTTTTGCCCTTGAACTTCCATTTTGGATATGTAGGATCATCTATGCTGTTGACTGCCATCCTGCTTTTCTTTATAACACCATCATATTCAAATTCAGATTTTCTTGGGAAATTATCAAGATATTGAACCTTCTTTCGGTTTCTTGGAGATGACTCAGTTAACAATTTCCATTGTGGATGCCTTCCTTCAAGCAGTTTTAGCCAGGAAAATATTGATGGTTCATTGCCCATTGATCCTATTTCTTTTTCACCAAATAAAGAAATGTTTCTATCATAGACAACGTTCTGAGGAACTTCTGTAATAAATGAACAGTTGGCAGAATGATTGCTTTCACCACCACAAGGTAATTGGGTTAGCAACTCTGACAATACAGCATTCAGAAATGATTGTTCACAAGAAACATTTGAAACTGAGACTGACTTACTACACCCATGAAAGTCATCAAGCTTATTGAATAGATTAGAGGCACCCCAACTTAGCAATCTAAGGCAGCTGTTCCTGCTTAAAGTTCGTATATTGCTATCCACACTTCTACCTTCCTTAGCAAGAATCAGAATTTTTTCTTCAACAGTAAAAGATGAATACAATCGGAACACTCTAAGCAGCTCAAACTGTGAACTAATGGAGATCTTATGCAGTGCCTTTATGTCATTCTGTGGCTCCCAATCACTGTCAAATAGAATGACAACATCGACTGCTGAAAGTTTAATGCTTGGGAGACAAGCACGATCTTCAAGCAAAAGAAAAGGTCTGCCACTATCTTTATTGTTAAACATACTTACAACAGCTTTTTTCTTTGAATGGGCATATCCTCCACCATCAATGCGCACGTAAGAATACTTACCAAATCTTTGACAGAGAAAGTCATCCAGAATATTTCCAACTGAGTCTCGTCCTGAGCCACCAATTGGCTGCCCATCATGAATTTTGAATGAGAGAATTTCAAATTGTTAATTAATAAACCCTAGGCAAATGCAATTAAGAAAGATATAAGACATTGAGAGGAAGGAAATACAAACTGTATCCATAAACACCAATCAACCACCAAATATTGATAAACGAGAATAACATCACAAAATTTTCATAGATAGCAGATCAAGAAACAAATAAACTAGTAAAAGAAGAGGATGAAAGGACAAAGGTTAAATCATAGTTAAATTATATATATAAAAAATAGTGAGTTGAATTCTTGCAATCCAATTGCAACCCTAAACATGCATCAATTGAAGCAACAAATGTTGACTTAAATTCCTTAAAATTTTGATATGGAAATCTTCAATATACTCATCATTCTACCAATCTGTTGAGGACTTTAAATGGTTATACCAGATGCAGGAAATTGAAGTCCATTCTACATTATTTGTAGAAAACTTAAAGAACAATTGTCCTTATTTCTTCTTATTCTATCTACAATGAAGGAGTACATCTAAATAAATAGGACCGGTGAAGTTCCTTATTAGGAAACAACTTACATGAAATAGAAAACAAAAAATAATAAAATGAAGGAGAATTATTCTATTTTAAAATAGAAACAAATTCCTAAAAACTTAACAATCAGAATAGTTGACTAAATCAGAAAAGGAAATGAGAAATATTCCCAAAATAAATTAGGAAATCAAGCTGCACTAATGTAGGAGAATCAGATTTCTACACTTCCCCTCAAGCTGGGTTATGAATGTTAATCATACTCAACTTGGATTTCAAACCACCAAAAATGCTTCTAGGAAGAGCTTTAGTCAAAATATCGGCAATTTGTGAACTTGTAGGGATATAGGCCAGTTTAACCAACCCATTTTCTATCTTTTCCTTTAAGAAATGTTGGTCCAACTCTATGTGCTTGGGCCTATCATGATAAACAGGATTTTTTGCAATACTTATAGTAGCCTTATTGTCACAAAACAGTGTCATAGATGCCACAGTCTGACTTTTAATTCTCCAAGTAACCTCATCAGCCAAATTCCTTCACAAATATCATGGCTCATGCTCTAAATTCAGCCTCAACACTGCTCCTAGCTACAACAGCTTGCTTTTTACTTCTCCAAGTGACCAAATTGCCCTAAACATAAGTGCAACATCCAGTAGTGGACCTTCTATTTGTTACTAATCCAGCCCAGTCAGCATCTGTGTACACCTCGATTGCCCTGTCCATTGACTTTTTAAAATACAAGCTTTCACCAGGCCTCTTCTTTAAGTACTGTAAGATGCAATGAACAGCCTTGAGAGACTCCTTGGTTGGATTATTCATGTATCTAATCCCCATCCCTACTACAAACCTGCTATCAAGTCGTGTATGGAAAAGGTAAATAAACTTCCCAATTGGTCTTTGGTGTTGCCTTTTGCTCGTGAGAGAGTTTCCATTTTCACTTCCAATTTTATTAGTTGAGTCCATGGGTGTATCGGCAGGTTTGCATCCAATCATACCGGTTTCTTTAAATAGATCAAGTACATATTTATGTTGAGACACCGATATTCTATTCTTAGACCAAGCCACTTCCATCCCAAGAAAATATTTAAGGAACCCCAAGTCCTTTATTTCAAACTCTTTTGCAAGGAGTTTCTTCAAATCATCTATTCCTTCCTTGTGGTCTCTAGTGATTATGATATCATCCACATAAACCATAAGAATAACTCTCTTTCCTTTATTAGTGAACTTAACAAACATAGTTTGGTCAGATTGACATTGAAGGAACCATACCTCTTCATTGCCTTGGTCAACAATTCAAACCAAGCCCGAGGAGACTGTTTAAGTCCATACAAAGATTTCTAGAGTTTGCACACTTTGCCCATGTTGTCTTGCCTTTCAAAAACAAGAGAAATTTCCATGTAGACATCCTCCTTCAAGTCACCATTTAAGAATGCATTCTTGATATCAAGTTGGTAGAGAGGCCAATCCAAGTTGGCTGCTAGTGACAATAGAACTCTAATTGAATTGAGTTTGGCTACTAGAGCAAATGTCTCCTCGTAGTCTATCCATAGGATTGAATGAACCCTTTTGCAACAAGTCTAGCTTTGAGTCTGTTCATACTTCCATCTACATTGTGCTTTATTGTGAATATCCACTTACATCCAACTAGGGTTTTCCCTTTAGGCTAATCTGAAATTTCTCATTTCCCATTTTTCTCTAGTCCCTTGATTTCTTTAAGAACTGCTGCCTTCCAATCTGGTTCATTGAGGGCTTTTTGAATATTTTTTGGAATTTGCACATTTGTCAAGATTAGTAGTAAAGGCTCGAAAGTTTGGATTTAACTTGCTATATGAGATGTACTTGCAAATAGGGTACCGGGTGCATGATCTCACACCATTTCTTAATGCAATAGGAATGTCAAGGTCACCAGTTGGCTGACAAGTTTCAGTTTCAGATTCAATAGGGACATTACCCGTGTTAGTTTCAGGTTCTTGGAGACTTGGATCAGGTTGATTTTTAGTGATGGGCTATGTACAGTTGTCCACTTCTTCCTGTGGTTTCTGCTTCTTGAGTAGACTACCCGTTCTTTTGTTTTTTCTTGCATAACCTTAAGGTTTGAAGAGTGAAGAGTTGTCTGAACAAGTTGGGTTTCGGAATCTGCATGGCTGATAGGTTGGGAAGGTTAAGAATTTGGTTTTGAAAGGGCTGGTTGAGATTTTAGTTTTGAAGGGGCTGGTTGCGAATCTAGTTTTGAAGGGGTTGGTTGGGAAATTGGCAAGTCAAGAGTTAAAAATTAATATTCCTAAGCAGTACTCTCCCCCTGAATATCATTCTTGTTGTAGTATGGAAGATTCTTAAAGAAGGTGACATCCATACCGCTATAGAATTTTTTTGTGATGGGTGAGTAACACCTATAGCCCTTTTGGTTTAGGGAATAACCAAGGAAGATGCATTTTAAGGCTTTGGGATCAAGCTTGCTGCGGTTTTGTTGGCTAATATGAACAAAAGCAATGCAGCCAAAGAGTTTGATGGGAATGGAAGAGATCAACCAAGTTTGTGGGTAGGAAGCAAGGAGAGTTTAACAAGGTGTTTTAAAGCCAAGAACTCGATAAGGCATTTGGTTAACCAAATAAGTTGCAGTGAGGACAGCTTCTCCCCAAAAATATTTAGGCACATTGGAAGTCAACAAGAAGGATCTGGTCACTTCTATCAAATGTCTGATTTTGCATTTGGCAACCCCATTTTGCTGTGGAGTGTCAACGCAAGAGCTTTGATGGATAATTCCATGATTGGTGAAGTAAGGGCCAAGAATAGAGTTGAAATATGCCCTTCCATTGTCAGTTTTAAGGACTTGGATTTTGGCTTGGAATTGGGTGTGTACCATGCTATTGAAGTTTTGAAAGATTTGGCTACCCTCAAATTTTTCTTTCATAAGGAATACCCAAGTGAGTCGAGTATGATCATCGATGAATGTAACAAACCACGTGTTATTGTTAACTCTTGACGGTCCCCAAATGTTACTGTGAATCATTGAGAAAGGCTGAGATGATTTATAAGAAAGGCTAGGGTAGGTATTTCGAGTGTGCTTGGAAAGTTGACAAATTTCATACTAAAAATCTTTAGAGATGTTGTTGAATAATGAGGGAAATAGCCTTTTTAGGTATGAAATATTTGGATGTCCTAATCTATAATGCCATAACATGATAAGGTCATCCTTACTAGTACTAGACGCTAAGGTTATACAAGAGTTTTGTGGTCTCTCAAGTGCATCATCTTGAAGAAGGTAGAGCCCTGCACACATCCTAGCACTGCCAATAATCCTTCCTGAGCCCAATTCTTGAAATTCACACAAGTTGAGAAAAAATTTAGTGACACAACATCTATCTTTCGTAAGCTTACTGATAGAAAGTAGGTTATAGCTTATATTAGCGACATGGAGGACAAAGTCGAGTGTTATGTCTTTCAAAACTACAATAAAATCTGTTCTTGCTACCTTTGAGAGAGAGCCATCAGCAATTTTTATAGCAAAACTATCATAGCAAGGTCTATATGTATTGAATAAGGATGCATCTCCAATCATATGATCTGATGCTCCTGAATCAACAATCCAAGATTGTGTATTTCCCCGTTGAACACTTAAGGCATTTAGAAATTACCTTTTTGTGCTAGTAAACTAGTTCCAAAAGTTGTAGAGTTATTTTGGAGGGTTTGTTGAAGCATCACCTCCTTGTGACTTTCCTCATGCCATACCTCTACAGAAGAAGAGTTCTCACTCCTGCTAGCTATAACAGAAACTTGTGTGGCTATAGTCTAATGGTTCAAGCCAACTTGCTCTGATACCATGCAGAAAACTTAAAGAACAATTGTCCTTATGTCTTCTTATTCTATTGACAATGAAGGAGTACATCTAAATAAATAGGAACAATGAAGTTCCTTATTAGGATACAACTTACATGAAACAGAAAACAAAAAGTAATAAAAGGAAGGAGAATTATTCTATTCTAAAATAGAAACAAATCCCTAAATATTTGACAATCAAAATAGTCAACTTAATTAGAAGAGTAAATGAGAAATATTCCCCAAATAAATTAGGAAATCAAGCTACACTAATGTAGGAGAATCAGATTTCTACATTATTCTTCAAAATGTTTAATAAGGCAATCCTAATTGGGCACATGAAGTATCAGATCATCAATTTAAACAATGACTGCTAGCAAGAAGTTTAAAATAATTTCTAATAAATGCCCACTTGAAATCTCATGATTCTAGCACAGTCAGGAAACCTTTCATGTATGATAACTCAATTAATTAACTTTATGACTATCTCCAATCCCCCCAAAAATGTCAGCATAGTCTTTGGGCTACCTGAAAAAGGATTAACACTCGTAGGCCCCTGGCTTTAGTCTCCAAAAGGATTTTATCAAGAATTTGCAGTTTTCCACTCACTTTTATTCCAACATCCAAATTTTCTTCTGCAGAAAGACTTTTTGCGGCAATACCTTGCAAAGATTGATCAAGAAGGTATGGGTGATCACAACACTGCAAAGAAACACAAAGAATGCACATGGTGTCATATTTACACCCCACAGCAATAAGTGCACACTAAATAAAAAATGGTAAAATAACAGAATGCAAAACAGCAGCTAACTCCGAGAGCCATGGTCTGGTTAGGACAACCTTCCTGATCGAAATAATAAGCTCACGAAGAGCATCAACTGGATCACTCTTCAAAGATGAAGAAAGAAGCATTGAGTTTGAAAGCAATGTAGCACAATACTGTTCAAGTTGCAGATAAGAAAGCTGGACTGGAACCCAATACTCAACAAACCTAGAGAAGCCTAACTTGTACTCAAATGCAAAATAACGCGCAAATCTTTCCTTTAGTTTGCAAACATCAGTATTAGAGTCAATCTTCACATCATCGCTGCTTATCTCACATCCAGAATCAAGGAGAGATAGTATGTTTTGATAGTCAGCAGAGCAATCCTGAAAAAGTGGGCAGTAGATGAGTATATCTGAGATTGAAGAGAAAAAATTGGTTACAAATTTAAATATACCTTGATTTGACCACTAACAAGAAGAAGCTTCATATCAGCTATTAACCTCTTGAATTGTTCAAAATATCTAGACATTCTGGGGCGTTGGCACTCATCAATTATAATAGCTCCCCATTCTATGCACTTTAGCATATCTAAATCCTGCATAACCACACAAGACAAATGAAAGTATTTCCTGTGATTGTCTCCTTCATACAAGAAAGTTCATATTTTAAGTTAGTTGTGGCATGAAATAAATAAGGATTGGAAAATTAAAAGAGAAGGTACCTCAGCAACAACATCAGAAGAGGATAGAAGTATCTCAAACATAATGGAACCACTTTCATTGTAGAATTCCAATGACCTAATACTACTCCAGACATCTTTGCTACCTTTATAAATTATGATATTGGCAGATGATGCCACGCGTAAGAACTCAGATTCCCATAAAGAAAGAGCAGCTGACTTTGAGATTATCAGAGAAGGTCTCCGTGCAGTAAATTGCAAAGACAAAACAAACAAAATCACCTTTATAACCCGCTCCTGAAAAATGAAGTTTAACTTGGTCATTTCTTCTGGTCATAATATATTTGTGTGCATGTGCACATGGGAATGAGTGTGAGGGTGTGTGTGTGTCTATCGGTGGGGGGGGGGGGGGGGGGGGAGAGAGAGAGAAAGAAAGAATCATCAAAGTTTAAGTTATAAATAAACTCACAACCAAACAAGCAACCCAAGACAGCAGGAAAATGAAAACCCGACCTATACTTTAAAGTGCAAAAAAATATTAAGAACATTGAGAGGGAAAGGGGTTAGATCTTAATCAGCACTATCAGTTACCATTATCTTAAATTCTTCCACAAATAAGAGTTGCCACCTGGCTAAAATTCATGATAAGCTTACTCTCTGGCATTGGGATTGATCCTGGGCACAGAAGATTCAATACAGACATTCCAAAGAATCTGTGCATATGTTACCACACAGCATCTGGAAAGTCTGTGTTGGAGATTAACACATAACCCTTTCTAGAGCCCTTAACAAACAATTTAAGCTCTTGGGTCAAGTAGTTCTTTAACATGGTATCCAAGCTGCTTTGATTAGTGACCTAAAGCTCGCTGGCTATCCCTTATTCTTATGAGTAAACACCAATACAATGTACTCATTAGACCAATGCATTGCCAATGCTTTTAAGCACAAACAGCACTTGAGGAGGCACATTAGACTATTGGTCCTTTTAACAACACAAAGTTCATAACAGAGAAGAACCAAGAATTGACAAATAGCATGTGGAGATAAATCCTAAATTTTCACAGCTGCAGTTTGTAAATGCAAAAATAGAGCCTAATTAATCACTCATCAAGCTTTGTCAGACAAAATGGTTGCATGGTCACAACAATAAAACTGATTTCTGGTTATGTGATTAAAACCTTAAAAAGCTGTTTATTTGTCTTTTACGCAATAAAATAAACAAGAAATAATAATAAAAGAAGAGGATATTCATGTTGTTAAAGTTCATCTATAATATCAAATACACACACAAATTAAAAAACAAAAAATCAAAGAGGAAATAATGATATCTATAATAGCAAATATATAACAAAAGTTCGCAGACACAATAAGCAAAGTGATAAAGGATGAAAAATCAATTTCATGAAGCATCTCAAAAACAGAAGCAGAAGAAAAGTAGGAATGGGAACAAGGCAAACAACCATCTACCTGATCCGCCTGATCATCATAGACAACAGCATTCTGATTTTTGTGCCAATGTGCAAGAAGCTTATTAACATAACTCAGATAATGATCGTATTCTCCAGATGAACCTCCAAATGACAAATGTGATAATTCAGAAATGGTGCAATTTTCCTTCTGTAAAACCAGTAAATTGTATACAAATAAATTCATAAATGCAAAATTAAAATACTCACACAGGTAGCACTAAATATTAAGGAACTGATGCAGAATAACAAATATCACCAGCTAGTGAACAGGCACGAGTACATATAAACACACAATATGCTGGTATGGACCATGACAAACACAAGCTCATATATCTAGAGAATAGTGGCATACTGCCTCAGAGTAATAATATATTGATATTTTAGGCCTGATACAGAGTGATTATCATGACAAGACTGAAGCACACGAGTATTAAACAAATGAACACAAAATCCTATACTTTGCAAAAGTTCATTTATCTAAGAACAGATCTCAACTGCCAGAGAGTAAACATACAGAAACAGAATAGGCATTTATATTCCTCGTGTTCTCATCAATTGAAGTTTTCATAAACTTTGCTCTCCAATTTCATTACTTAAGCCTTGATTTGCATGACCAAATCCTTTTTTAATTGAAATAAAGCATTCATCTCAACCATTAACATTTGATATTGTGATTCACAAAGTAATTCAAGATTCACCTTCTTCACTACCAAGAAAACAGAACCTGATGTCTAACAGAGACAGAACAGATTTTCATGTCAGATGCCTTACTGGGAAGTTTCGTTCATACAAAGCACAAGCTCAAGGAGAGCCAATGATACCAGAAAAGCACCCTCATATTATTAATTTATTCCTGCCACTTTCCAGAAATCTCAACTTCCGAGGAATCTCACTGACAGATAATAGTTAGTAGCTTAACAAACAACGTAGCAGGATCTTAGCTGTAACAAAGTTCCATAGCCTAATTGATGGCGTCCCATCCAGCTCTTATACTCTTACTTAGCACCCCAAGTTAAGAACAAATTTAAATATTAATTTCTAATTGAATGAAAAAACCAACAAGTATATAGTTCAACCAAAGATAAGAACAAAAGCGAAAGGAAAGGACAAAAAATCTAGCATTATCAAACCTATAAAACCACTCAGAACCAAATGATAAATGTCATTGCAACAGCTATCAAGCAAGCTAACTCCCAAAACCATAACTCCATGTTCACAATCTTTTCCTCAATAAATACTTTGATT
Source organism: Durio zibethinus (assembly GCF_002303985.1). The sequence goes on along the minus strand of NW_019168481.1, from coordinate 24,119,624 downwards.
AGCTTCTGCATGCCATGTCACATGCCTTTATTTAGCAAGACCTTTGTATGTTGAAGTGTGAACTAGTTACAGAAGGAAAAAGACTCCAACGTGCAAAAACATTGAATGAAAGAAAACATGTCTAACACCTACAAAGGTGGACAATAAATATGCAGTAAGTAATTAAGTACAATTTCAATCAATTTGCCACTTGTCAAATATTGAGAAACACCTCTTTTTCGGAATGGGAAGACAATCTTTCTGACTTTTTGTGCCGAATTTCAAAATCTCTTATGAGCTCCATAGCTTCAGGTGACGTCAAAAATAAAGAATTCTCCAATTCCCATGTAGCTTGCTCATAACCAAGGCCAGTCCATTTCACTAGCCACTCAGAAGTGCAATGTAAATTATTCTCATCAGAATTTGTAGGAAACAATAACTTTCTCTTCTGTAGCAAACGTTGTGGAACAGCCCATTCTGATTTCCACCTAATCACCTGAAAAAACTACTCAACCCCCACCCCATCCCACAAGGAAAGGGAAAAACATACATTAATATTGTTCTTTCCACTAAACTAGGAAGAGATATGCATCACTTTTTCCTCCGTTTGGGACTATATAAAGTTGAACATGAAAAACTAGTAAGAACCTGATTCTTGCTATTATATTTTGTAACAAGTGTTGGAGCCTCAAAAAGCAGCTTTTGTTCAGGAATCCAGCGGTTGTGAACATGAGCAAGACCTCGGTACTTTACCAAGTATTGCTTCTCACTTTGCATTGCTAACACCATAGAACCAACCAATCACTACCAAATTTGACATCCTACACATACTGTATCAGCTAAACATAAATGTGGAAAGTTTGCGAAACAAAGGTATAATGCATTGTACCTTTTTTATCAGAAACAACCTCTCTAGCATCCCAAATGGACTCTAATTCAGAAACAGAGTGCACACCAAGTTCTTTCTTCTTTTTAACACACCAAACACAGTGCCAAACTCCAGGAGGTTCATTACCTAGAGCAGGAACAAGACATGAAAGATGGAACTTCCTTTTGCACCCTTTTCCAACACAGGACCTGAAATTTAACAAATGTGATGCAATATTACTAAGATGCAATTGAGATATAACTAGAAGATGGACATAAGAAAGAAAAGATAATACTATAATTCTAAAACCAATTAATAACTTTAAATAAGTGAAAATAATATTGCGATAAAGTGGTGCTAAATGTATGTACTACCCACTCTAGGGCTATATTTTACAAACCAATTATATCATATTAACTAATCAAATAGCTTGTTCAGAAAAGGATAAAGAAAAAGAGGGTAAGGTTAAAAAAGGGGAGAGATAGGCAGCCGTTAAGAACAAGAAAACACTACATTATAAAGAAAAAGTAAGCAAAAGAAATTTTAATAACCATCTGCATTTATCACTCTGCACAAAAAATCGCCGACCAAACTGCATATGATTGCAAGATACATATAAGAAGACCATTCAATTAAACTTATTCAGCATACTTTGCTCCCCAGTTGGGACTAGTCGCATGCAATCCAATCTATGGGATGAGATATCAAGAGACTAACTATATTTGAATGACTCACAAAAGCTTTCCCCCAAGCATGCAGGTGACACATGCATTATGTCCACTGCCAGTTTTAATTTCTAACTGAGATTCCTTGTCTAACACATCACTGGAATATTCTTCAGTCTGATACATATTGAGCTCAGAAATCAATTCCTTTCCATCCTGGCATAATGGATAAGAAATGGTAAGAATAATAAACTTTAAGCTAATTGAGTCAGCAAAAACGTCAATGGAGAGAAAACTTGAGGGAAAACAAAAGATACTAAGTAAAAATAAAGAAGTTAACACAAAAAGCTCTGAATAAAGACATATTACATAGAAGTTAGTACCTCTACTATAGCACTTGCATTAGTTAAAACAATCCAAAGAAATTTGCAAGAGAAAACAATTATTTGTAGGATAAAATAAATAAAGATATGTGTAACAGCAATAAAATACTAAGCAAACGATAAATCATTTGTTCTCAGCTTTAAAAATAATGATGATGATTTAGAATAATACTGCAAAATTTAACAAGAAAAAGCATCTAAGTTCAGGAACTCTGGAACCAAAATATATGTTAAGGACTACAGTCTCATCCCTTATGTTATTGCATGCAGTCTCATCCTATTAAGGACCTCTTACAGCAAATGCTTCTTTCAAAATTGCCTAAAACATGCACATAAAGCTCTTATTTTGAAGCTAAACTCAGTAAAGCATGTGAGGGATGCAAATAGAAAGCTAGGCACCATTAAGTACAAAATATACAGCTAAATATGATGTGAAAATGGAAAACAAAAACTCATATTTTAAAGAATTTGAAGTAGATCTACCTGAACAGGAAATACACTATGCAATGTGTTCCCCAGTTCTGCATTGCAAGAATAACATTGTTGTGTGGAATCAAAATCCACCCTTCAAAGGTAAAAAGAATAAATGATTGCCATCAACATATAACAATATGTCTAGGAGTTTTCATCATCAAGTTTCTCACATAATATATATATATATATATATATATATATATAGACACACACACATTAACAATACTGGTGAGTTTTAAGACCGCAAAACAACCAAAATGAAAGTAGCCAAGCCAACAAAATGGAGGATAGGGATTTAAGTTAAGCAATGTTAAAGTAAGATGAACAATCAACCGTCTTACAACATTTCAGATGCTTAAATAAACGTAAAGCATACACGGTGGCCACTTTTCAAACACAGTTACCCTTTCATTTCTAACCATAAATGAATATAGAGCTCTATGCATGCCCTTTGTAGAATAGTCACATCTATCCTACAATTTGCATTATTAAACCCCTGTTCCATCACTAGCTATGGGACCAAAAATGACAGTGTTCTATCTTCCAATGAAGTAAGCAACCGATACCAAACAAGCTGACTATTTTAGAAATAAAAAGTTATAACAGCAGTACCTCCGCCTTTTAGTACATGAAAGGTGACTCTCAACAACTTCCTCCTTGACTTCCTTGCAAGCCTCAGCACTAGTGACACTCAGCCTTCCATAGGATCCTTAACAAGATTAACAAGTTAAAGAAACAAATAATATGGTAAACCAATTTGCAGATCTTAGCAAGATAAAGATTCTTTTCACTTGTAACGTCCATATGTAGAGAACTGAGACCGCTGCTACCCAATGACAACATTCTATAACTACGAGCATTTATAGACAACAAATGTTGTCTTTTCTTTTGAAAAGCAAAAACAAAAGTTGACCTTTTTTAAATTTATAGACTATAGTTACATTAAAACATGCATGATTGCAATAATATTTAAAAGCACTAATGACCTATTTCTACCTACCTAGATAGCCGTCCCTACATTTCCTTCACAAAACTAAATCCTCATGCCCCCCAAGACACACCACACAGAACAACTTGTTTCAACGAATTAAGAAAATACAAAGAAAAAGCAGCAATAAGGAGGTGGCAGGTCACCACTTATCTAACTTAAATTTGCAAAAATTCCTCAACACCATTTTAGATACTTATCAAACAATTGGTGGAATTGAAAATGGCTGTTACCTGACACCTTATCTTTGCTTGCTCCTGATCTCAGCCATTCTCTATAACTACGAGCATCACATATCATCCTACTAGAAGGATTATTTCCAGGGTCAGCAACCCGTTTTACATTGGTGCTGCAGTTGCCATCACGTGGTTTAACTACTCCCTGAGGGCTCACCAACTCAACTTGCTCGTAGTGAAATGAACTTGAAAGTTTTCCAGGCATCTTTGAGACAGAGAAACATGAGAAGTACTGATCATCTTTATCCGACCTTCTCATAGATCCTGTCATTTGTCTCTTATCAATCCACTTGGGGGTTCTCTTAGCTTTAAACAAGGGCTTCTCAAATATTTTTGTGTTTCCACTACTCAAAGTTCTTGGTGAAGCCGGTTTGTTTATAGACATTACTCTGGTTGAACTCCTTGAGCGATTTGAATCCTTCCTGGCTGAGGCCAACGAAGCCGAACCTTTGGCGCTAGTAGAAGTCATTTTTGGACTGTCTAAACCATTACCTTCGATACTGGAACCAGATAAACTACCACTACTTTGCATGACCGCAACTGCGAGCAATTAGATTGAATAAAATAAGATCAAAATCAAATTTTTAAAAATAAACAAAAACAAGCACAGACAGAGTTACAGAAGTAAAAGAGAAACTTCTTCCCCAAGTAATTATTAATCAGACACTATTAGTCTTTGCTTTCTAATTTCTCTTTTCTATTTTTTTTTTCTCAACTCCTTCACAAAATTCAACAATCAAATCAACACTACTCTTAATCAAATCTACCTAGAATTGTTAATTTATTCAGAGGAAATTATATATTTGAAACAAAAAAAAAGGGCACAAAGAAATTTTTTTCAAAAAAGCATATATACGTTGTAGGATCAAATCAACCGTCATCAACAACAAAAAATAAACAAATAAATACATTTTTCTCGGTAAAATTAAAAAAATAAAAATAAAAATGTAAGCATGCATACACAAAACACATATTTAAATGTAAAAAAAAAAAAAAAAGAAACAAAACAAAGCCGAAGTTCGAAAATTTTAAACGGCGATTTGTTTGGTTTTTCGAGTAGACAAATCACATTAGAAAGAAAGAGTAATGATTTTCGACACGAAATAGACGAAATTTTCCAGAGTTATTTTTTTTTTCTTTTTTTGGAGGCCTGGGTTTATGTGAAGGCTTGGAAAGCAATTTATTATGACGGTTTATAAAAGACACTGTACGGACAGGGCGGAGCTGTTCTGTTGAAGGCTGCCACCTGTACAAGTACACGAGATAGTTATTTGACGGTAATTAAGCAGGGTTTAGGCTTAACTAATTGTGATTAATTAATTTGAATATAAAGGAAAAGAAAAAAAAAAGGATTTAGGTTTGGTTTGAAACAAAATGTCAAATTTACCCTTGAACTATAGTGAGGATTCATTTATAACCTTTTACTTTTTTGTAATTTTATCACTTCTACATTTTATTGTAATTTTAAACACTTACGAATGAAAATAAAATTATTAAAAGTTAATTGATCAAATATCTAAATATTGCCCATTTGCCCAAATTTTTTCTAACGTCAAATACAAATTTCACTATAAAACATAAGCATTGGTTTTAAGGTAAAAAATTAAATACCACAACAATTAATTCAACAGAGATTAATAAAAAAAGTTTATCGGATTAATTAATGTGTTTGTTTTTAAAGTTTTCTTTTTTTTTTACTAAAACCCAAAATTTTCTATTTACTAAGATTTATATTATTGTAAGTGAAATTTTTAAAAAATAAAATTATAAATAATTTTTTTATCAATATGATATGAAAAAAATATTGTAGATAAAATATTTATTTTTATTTATATGAATAGAAATGTATAAAAAATTATAATACAATGGTAAATTTGTACATAAAAAAGGTAAAATGAGATAAAAATATTTCAAATCTAATACAATGATAAATTTGACATTTTTTTCTTTTTAATTTTTTAAATTTTGGTAATGAAAAAAAGGTTCAAAATATATTTAATATGCCGTGTTAATGTATATAATCAATTACTGACATTTTATCTTATTATTTAACAAATCGCATAATGCGAATAAAGAATTACTAACTCCTCTACCTCTGTAAGTAACTTCGTTCTTAAGGATTTAAAATAATTTGTTATGATTCGAGAGACCCAACAACTATTTATCTCGATTTTTATTTACAAAAATAAAATAAATAATAACAATGTATAATGTCTATTTTTCAAAAATAAAGAAATATTTTTTAAAAATAAATTAATGTTTGATAATATATTTGTAATTAATCGAATTTAAATCGATATAATATCAAATTTAAGATTTAATTCGATTCAAAATTTGAAACTTAAAATTTAATTTAAATTTAATTGAATTTTAATTTTTTAACTCGAAATTGATTTGAAATAAAAATTAAATTATTTGAATTTTTTTTATTAACATATAAAAATAAATTTAATTATTATATTTAATAAAAATTTAATTATTTATATTAAATTTAAAGTTTAAATTTGATATATTTTATTAATTAAAATATATTAAAATATAAAATTTTAATTAAATTTATGAGTTACTCGAATAAAATATAAAAAAAATTTTAAGTAGATTCGATCAATAAATTAAATTATTCACACTTAAACTCGGTTAATAATAATTAAATTAAATTTAAATTTTATTTAAATTAAATTTAAATTAAGTATTAATATATCATTAAATAAAAATAATATGAGTGAGTGGTCAAAATTAACAGTGATTTCACCTACCCAATGAGAGGAAAATGTCCGAACCTTGAAAAGTGGCAACACAAATGGAGACTTGAAAAAATAAAAAAAATGAAAACAGAGCGGCCATTTGGGCAATTGGGTTGGTGAGATGGGGACACGCCTAGCAATGGCCCATATACTTTGAACAACACAAATCATTTCCACCAACCAGGATCTGAAAATCTCAACTTCTTCTGCTTCTCCTTTTTCTTCCTTTTCTCTTTCTCGCTTTTCGCTTCACCAAACTATCACCGGCAACCCCGAACAAATGGCCTATGAAGGAGTTCTCTTGGGGATGGGCAATCCTCTCCTTGACATTTCATCAGTCGTGGACGAGGATTTCTTGAAAAAGTACAGTTATAACAGTTGATTTCATTGTTTTTGTTATGTTGGGATTGATTGGTTGTTGTTGTTGTTGAATCTGAGTTGGTTTTGGTTTTGTTTTTGGTTCTGATTACAGATACGATATCAAGTTGAACAATGCAATCCTAGCTGAGGAGAAACACATACCCATGTGAGCAAAATTTGTTTTGGTTTTAAATTTGGTTTTAAAGATCTAAAGATTTGTTTTTGTTTTCTTATTTTAATATGAAACCTGATCAACTGCAATTGTGATTGTTATTTATGGTAGTGTTAGTTTATGTATTAAGCACTTCCTTATTGGATCTACTAGATCAAATTTTTATTCATTTCCGTTATGACATTGATATGTTCTTCTAATCTTTTTGTTCCCTCAAATGTCAAATTGTTGATTTGCTTGTTTAGCTAGTTATGCATATGGAATAATTGATGGTTAATCTACGTGCAAAATTGTTTGTGTCCCTTCCTAGTTTAGAGCAAAGGTGGAAAGTTATAAACTTAAACACCTTTAGTATAAACAAATTTGGACATATGACGAAAAAAGTTTCAAAGAATGAGTTGCCTGACATGCTGGACTGCCAATCTTTAGGGCGAATGTGACTTTTTGCAATGTAGTTTAAGATGTGAAACTGAAACCATATCTCATTTTAGAATCAATTCCCTGAAGGAGAGGGTTAACTCTGTCATCATTCTCCTTCAGAAAGAAGATAGAGTATTTAGTGTCTCGCCTGACCTAATAGGTTCAGAACGATATGATCTGTTGGTTGAAAACTTGAGGTTCCAGTGTGTTGTTGAGTTTAATATTACAGTTTCGACCTTCCCTCTAGCGAGATACATTTGTCTTGTTAATCACACCTGTTTACAAGCATGGTATGCACTGTTCTTAATGGCTTTCTATGACAGGTATGAAGAAATGGCTTCCAAACCTAATGTAGAGTATATTGCTGGAGGTAATGCATGGACTGCCTTGGTATTTGACATTTTTTTAAAAGAAAACGAGAAGTTGGATTTTGAATTTTCAATCAGAACTTGGGGGATTTTAATGATTCTCAGTTTTATTATGTGCAGGTGCTACTCAAAATTCAATCAAAGTTGCACAGGTATATCGTGGTACATTTTATTTTGGCTAGAACTTTGGAAAAATGAAATCATATCGTTTATTTCTACCATAGACTGAGTTTCTTTTTGCCTTATGCAGTGGATGCTTCAAATTCCTGGTGCAACTAGTTACATGGGTTGCATTGGGAAGGACAAGTTTGGGGAGGAAATGAAGAAGAACTCCACAGCTGCTGGTGTTAATGTGAGTACTCCTAAAACATTTACCCCTAACCTCTAAAAGAATTGAAAAGAAAAGTGAGAAAGGAAAAACAGAAAACCAAGTATTGTATTTGTTCTTTTATTTCAGTTACAGACTGCTTTAAGCGTAATAGGTTATGCTTCTTTTTTTATGTCCCTTCACCTTCCTATTTCTCAATGCGAAATTATTTTAAGTTGCATTTTCACATTTCATATGGTTTGGAACTGAAAATAATAGTATTATTGATGTTGTATGATGCATATTAATTAGGTTCACTATCTTGAGGATGAATCTGCACCAACAGGAACTTGTGCTGTTTGTGTTGTGGGTGGTGAAAGGTCAGTTTGACAACAAGCTTTATTTTTCCTTGTTTCTTCTACACTGCCAATTTATTGTTTGTTATGTTTGCTCCAATTATTAAGATGTTATCTAAGCATATATGTTTTATCCACCGGAGTAGCAAGATTCAATGTTAGATCTATTATAGGTCACTCATTGCAAATCTGTCAGCTGCAAATTGCTACAAGTCTGGGCATTTGAAGAGGCCAGAGAACTGGGCATTGGGTACTCTTTTTTTCTTTTATATTATTGGATATGGCTTTCTTTTTGTTAGTTTGGTCTAATTATACATTAATTGAAATGAACAATTTGATGTCACTCTGGTTATAGCTTCTAAGGACTAATTTGTTTGTAACATATTTTAATGCAGTTGAGAAGGCCAAGTACTTTTATATTGCTGGATTTTTTCTCACCGTATCTCCAGACTCCATACAGCTTGTTGCTGAACATGCAGCTGCAAAAAACAAGGTATATTACGCCACACACAACTGAAATCCCTCTTTATACTTCTGTTCCTGGCTTAGTGGACTGAAACATTTATTTTGTCTGCAGGTGTTCTCTATGAATCTTTCTGCTCCATTTATTTGTGAGTTCTTCAAGGATGCACAGGATAAAGTTCTACCGTAAGCATTCTATCATATTTTTCCAGGGTGGAATAAATGTACACGTACTGAAATTAGTCTGAATTTCATTTCTATTAGGTATATGGACTTTGTCTTTGGCAATGAGACAGAAGCAAGAACCTTCTCAAAGGTTCATGGCTGGGAGGTAATAGCTGTTAAATATCAGATGCTATGGGGGATTGTTTATGTTTTGTGTTTGACCTGTTTGGCTATTTTGCTGTCCAGACTGATGATGTTGCAGAGATAGCCTTGAAGATTTCTCAGTGGCCGAAAGCATCTGGAACATTCAAGAGGATTACTGTTATTACTCAGGGTGCTGATCCGGTAGTTGTTGCTGAGGATGGGAAAGTGAAGCAGTTCCCTGTAATATTGTTACCCAAGGAAAAACTTGTTGATACAAATGGTGCAGGTATATGTTCTTTCCCTCTTACCTCCCAGACTTGACAACTGTAAACGCTAAAATCAGCTACTGTCTGAGACACATATGTAGAAAATAGAAGAGTAGAGGATGGAGGGTTTGGGACGGTGGGCGAGTGGATGAATGAAGAAATAGTTAGGATTAGTTGTCATATGATCTGACTTTGATCCCATTTGGCATATCGGTGAGTCTAAAGCAGAATCACAACCATGTAATGGAGTCACTCTTAACAATTGAATGCTATTTTCTGCAGGTGATGCATTCGTAGGAGGCTTTCTTTCCCAACTGGTTCAAGGGAAGCCCATTGACACATGCGTAAAAGCTGGTTGCTATGCATCCAATGTTATCATCCAAAGGTCTGGGTGCACATATCCAGAAAAGCCCGAGTTTAACTAAGCTATTCTACTTAATTGGTCTCTCCAACGGTGTTGTTTTAAAATTTGATTGTTGAGAACACTTTGCTAGTATTTGATCTTTGTATTTTGCTTTTATTTGCCGGCCATTTCCATGGCTGCATCCAGAAATAGCCTGAGAAACTCTATATAAGAGAATGGCATTCCATCCCTATGTCAACTGAATGTAGTCTGTGATGTCCTTTTCATCTATCTGTTTCATTTCATAAGCTCATGGTTGAGACCATGTTTTCAGCTTTTTCTACGTTCTTGCATTAGAGAGCAGGCCAGAAGTATTGTTATAACTTTCAATTTTTGTTACATGCGCTTGCATTAATGCTTAAAGCACCCATCAAGACCTTAATTACAGCATGGAGTAGAAAATCAAACCATACCATGCTATTATACAACAAACAGTGCTCGTTGAAGCTAAGCATGGCACCTGAGGTTGCAGAGTGTATCATCAACCAATGCCTCCATGGGAGGTTAGAAACCAGGCGATAGAGCAGACATTGCCCGGAATTCTTTCGTTGAAATCGAAGGACACATTGTGGTCAGTGACACATTTAGAACCCACCATTTCTCCACCATGAGTAAGTAGAAATGATCTGGTTTGGTTGTATTTGTTGAATATAAATAAGAGCATCAAATCATTAAAAATTAAAATTTGTAATAGTTATATATTTTAATGCGTTTGATAATTTGTTTTACAAAATCCACTTAATGCACTAAGCTAATTTTATTTAAAGAAAAAATGTTAGCTAATTGCTTTAATTTCATATTCTTTCATTTTAATAAGTTATTCTTTTCTTTTTAACTTTTTTCAATTAAAAATAATTATAAAATTATATCTTTTTTATTAGAAAAATAAATAAATTTTTACTTAATATTTAATTTTCGGTAACATACCAAATAATTTTTATATCATAAATTTAATACGTAGTTTGTAAATATCTCTTTACTTTTCTTGGATCAAATCAAATTACGCCCAAGTTGGGGCCCAACTACTAAATATCCGCCCATCAATGATTTCTAGGCCCGGATTTTTCCAACACCCGCGGTTCTTTCCTCCCCAATTTTGAAACAAAAAAAATTCTTCTTAAACCAAAAAAGGAAGTCAGAAAACCGGAAAAACAGAAGCCCTTTCTCTATTCAAACACCAATGCTTCACATCCCATAAATCTGAACCAAAAAAAAACCGCCATGACCGATCACCGCCACCGGTTCGGCCAAATTCGGTCTACATCTCAGATCTTAAAAAAGACCGCCGTGCATTTCACCGCTCACCCTTTCACATTCCTCTTCCTGTCTTTCCTCCTCCTCTCATTCCGTTCCTTAGTTGAATCTGGTTCCCTTCTCCTCACTTCCTTTATCGACCGTGATCCTTCTTTCAAATCCCTTCTTTCCCGCCTCGACCTCCATCCTTCCCAGCCACACGCGCGTATCCACCCCTCTCGTCGCCACACGCGCCGTCCTTTCCTCCACCTCACGCGTGTCGGTACTCTCGACGACGACTTCTTTTCGTCCGACGATGATCGCCGCGGCCGCTCCCTCTTCGGTTCTTTCACTAACCGCCCCGTCAATGGCACGCCGGTGATTCTTTCCAACTTCGACTCTAAATTGGGGTTTTCGCATTTCGTTGCGGATAACGGAATTCTGCTACCGGAAATTGTACGTTACGGAGTCAAATTCAAAACGACCTCGTTTGATTATGAAAACAATGAAAGGGAACAACAAGAAGAAAGAATTGTGGATTTTCAATTCGTTTATAAAGGATTGGACTTGGGCCGCCGTGACATAGAGGCGCTTTTCTTTCTCGTCAGCATTTTATCGGCGGCGTATGGATGGGTAATTCTATTGTTTACAGCGATTTACTCTTTGGTGTTGGGTGTTCTTTTTGTTACAATTGTTAATGACTTGATTGGAAGATTTGTTTCCCTTTCTGGGGCTTTTTGGGGTGGGTCAAAAATAGGTTTGAAACGACTCACTGGGTTCGTTTTAATGAAATGGGCGGTGAGGGACGCGGTGACTCAGCTTCTTGGGTTATGGTATTTCGGAGAAATTGAGGATCACTACTCGTTTTTCAAGCTTTTTGTTAGGTTAAAATTGATGCCTTTTTCGGTTATGTCACCGTGGATTAGGGGTTTTGAGAAGGAAATTTCAGGGTTTTTGTTCACGTGGTTTTTGGTGGACACTTTAGTTTCATTTGCATTCTCATTAGCTGCTTGGATTGCCATTGTGGATTCGAGAAGAAGCGGGAGGGAAGTTTTTAAAGAAGGTTTTTATTTGATGTCAACAATGTTGAACCAAGCGATACAGATTAAGTGTTACGAATCTATCTTTGGTGGGTCTCTTGCAAGATGGATTTTGACTCATATAGGTGGGGAATTTTTTGCTACGGTTATTCAGGCAGCTTTGGAGGTGTATTTCATGGTGGCTTGGTTGATATTTTACTTTGTGGTGAGGTGCAAGGAAGCAAATGCAGAGGGTAGGAGGTATGGGAGGAGAGAATTGGAGGTTTTGATTGATGGACTTAGATGATACTCTAGTGGGAAAGAAATGGGTTGAAGTTACTTTTGCTACTAGAATTTTCGATTGTGACACTGAAGATAGCTGAAGATAGTGGCAACCTTTTCAAACTCTTTGAGTTTTCCTGTTTTTGCAGCGCTAGTGATGCAGTACTACCATTGTTTGGTGTAAGAACCTGCCAATGCATTGCATGTACTTTTATCATGAGGCAATATATTACTTGTGTATATTTTTCACAAAATTGCTTCTGTGTATATTCTGTTGCAATCAATTGTTTTTTACTGCCTTGCTGTCTTGCTGGTGTCAATGAGAATGGTAATGGTTTCTCATGCTTCAAATGTTTCTAATGCTCTTATACTTAGAACGTTACCTTTTTTGGTCTGGCCTTTTCCCCTTTCCTCCTTTTGCATATGCTAATGTTCTGAATTTCTCTATTAGCACTGCCTGAGCCTTTTCTTGTTTTTACCCCACTTTTGATTGATAAATTTTGTTAGTAAGATGCCGACAGATGTTACCTTGCAGTCCATTGGATTATTGAATGAGGAAACAATAAAGGCTTTTAAGTTGTGGAATGCTGGATAGTGAGTATACATACTACTGTTTTATAGGGTTAATTTGATGAGCTTTAGGAAGGAAACAATCAGCAGACTGAGAAAGGTTATATATGTAATGAAGGTGTGATGAATGTTATGTTAGTTGGTGAAGAGAAGAGAAAAAGAGTTTATTCATGAAACGCACACCTCAGGGCTCGCTTAAATATCCCATACACTTACTTGATTTGGCTGTGAATTTTTTGATTTGCCATTTTATTGGAGTGAGGAAAAGAAGGAATTGTAGAAATTGAATGGGAGGCATGCTGTGTTACATATGCATTTTAAGCTGTAATGGGCAGATAATTGGGATGTGACATGCAATTTTAGCAAATATTAGATGATGTTTGTATGCCAGGGTATCAGAACAAGAGAAAAGCATGCAACATTGCCTAGATTAGGGCAGCTTCTACATTTTTTTAACCTGTTTGTACTGATGATTTTTAAAGGTTATGGAAAGTTGCTAGTAATTGTTGCCAAAGTTGCGGAGTCTAGTGGAGTTCAATTAGTTGGCTTTGTGAGATTTAAGGGGATCTACCTTAACAACTTAATGTGACGGACTTTAATGATGAAGGCCCGCTTGTCTTCACAAGGTTCAAAATCTCAGATCACTAAAATGATGTAACAAATAAATTGTGAAAATTATCCTCAAAATGGATTTTGCTATTCCAATGTTTTTGGCTATTGGGTAGCAGCAGTAATGAAGCGGCTGATCTGCCAATGCCGTTGGACAGGTTAAATGGTACTGGTTTTGGATTTTAAAAGTCGCTTATGGGCTTTGGCCTTCAAAATTCATTTACCTCCATCCATGTTAGTGGCAATCAGAAGCTTTTGGGCTTTGGCCTTTGATCTCTTGTGAAGGAGGATTTTATCATAAGCGTTATCTATGGATTTCTACTCACTAATTTTTCTGATAGTGTTGGTTGATATTTTTATGATTTTCAGATGCAAATGCATTTTAGTCGGTAGCATTTCGTCTTTCTGTTGACTCCACTAGTATGCCTTATAATTTTTGGACAAGTTTCCTTTGGTCCTTCATGTGGAAAACACTCAATTTTATCAATATTTTTTGGACACTTGAGCAAGCGTGGATGAATGACGTGTAGATTTATTGTTGTACGAAGAATGAGTTTCTGTACCTTTTCACCTTGTTATAGACATCCAATGCTAATGTGCAAAGAATACAAAACAAGAATCAACCATATGTCAAATGGTGTATGATTCTTATTGGCCCAATATTTGAGAGATTCAACCATTTTCACTACTGTTCCTGTACTTTTAGGATGTCAATTCTATCACTTGCCCCGTGCAGAATTGTTGCTCGCTGGTTGATCGCCTTCTCTGTTTCTCTTTTAGTTGTTCATTTTTGTTTTACCGAGTGTCTGGTTGGATAATGAATTACTCAATGTTGGTTGAATGAGAAAGTTGGGAACCTGGGAATATGCAGAGCTACTGGAGATTATGTCAGTGTGAATCATCATGTGGAATCTATGAAAATGTGCAGGGTGCAGCGCATAAGTGATTTGTAAACCTATCTATCATCATGCATATGAGCATATATATAAATATATATATATATATATATATTCCACGCTGACATTGTGTAACTGGCTGGGATTCTATTATTGTCTTGAGTTTCAAGCATCATGCTTGCCAATCGAGTCATAATTTGATTTCAAGCATTTGATCTCTAAACTTTTTTATTCTTCTTGCAGCATTAGCTCCCGAAATTTAAAACATATAGGCCAACCTCAAAACAATTCTGCTCTGATAATCTTGGCACTGTCAGATTCTTCTTGATTAATTACCTGCCTTTTCCTTGTATCTTTTAGCACCTGAGATGGGCTCGAGGAGGGTAAGGAACTTGCATCTTCAGCTACAGCAAATGTTTTTGGTACTACGGTCTAGCATATGGTCCAACTGGAAACTCTCAGGATGTTGTCAAATGGTGGGGTCTGGTCCAGCTTCTTGTTCGGTGTTGATCTGGCATCTTATTGTATTTACTGGGTCCTACTTGGGCCCAAGAGCTTTCACATGCCTTGAGCACTTGATGCCCTTAGAGACAGAAATTACAAGGGAAAACAGAAGTTAAATATTTTTTTAAATTGAATTACATTTATAGGCTACAGAAATTATGTTACAATAGTATACTCAGTATACTACATATATTAAGCATTCTCATTAGGACTTGAACCTTGTGAATAAATCAAATTTCTAGCATGAATTCCTAAAGACACTGGGAGAGTCTTCGATCTGGGGGATAGCTAGCACAACGAACAACATCGAGGAAGAGGCTTTCATCACAAGGAATGCAGAGTTTGGAGTCAGTGGTAAAATCATATTCATCTCGAGCTTGATCCAGCAATGACTTGAAAAGTGAGTGCTTGAGCAAGGTGATTTTAATAACAAACCTCTTATAGTTTTCACCAACATACACTACTAAGTGACCCCTTGGCACATCTCTTGGGATTGAGCTCTCTTCATGGCGCATGGAATAATTAGGCCACTTTGCCCACTGATTACAGTACTCACAACTTCTACAAGGTATGACTCTACTCCCCATCTTCCTCCATTTGTTTAGGCATGCCTTAAGAAACTTTCCCTTCATTTTCTTCCAAGGAAATTAAGTAGATATTGGAGGAAAAAGAATTAGTCGCATATATCTGAAATGGAGATCGAGTTTGGTTTCAATGGTGAAGCAGATGAAGTGAAAGAAAGGGTTATATAAATATAAATATATATATATATATATATATCAGTAGAACTGAAAAAGAGACGGTGTCTTTGGAGGGAGCATTAAATGGTTGATATGACAGGTACGTAGCTGATCGACTATAGAGAAGGTGAGAGCTCGATCAAGTCTTGGTAAATATGTAGTATATATTTGTAATGATATTTTTCTTATTAAGCGCAAATATATATATATGACAATTGAGATGGTTGCCTCGGTTTGCCGGGCTGTACCCTTCTTTTTCCTTTCTAGCATTTGTCTTTATACGAAATTGTACGAACATGCATCTCATGACGTAAAAGCTATACAAAATTATTGCTTCAAGGTCAGACAGGAAGTCTCTCTCTCTCTCTCTCTCTCTCTCTCTCTCTCTCTCTCTCTCTCTCTCTATTGCTCTTTTGAGAGAGAGACAGAGGATGGTGGATGATCAGTGATCTTTGAAGTTAAGGCCCCACAAGTTGTGAGTGGAAAAGATAAGATATGAAAGAGGGATGGGATGAGCTTCTTGGGCAAAGTGCGATCCCACTTAAAATTTTGTTGATATATATGTGAATGTGAGTAGTATTAAATGGATATTGTAAAATATATTAAAGGAAGGGAAAACGAAAGCTTTTTATTAATCCTTCCCATTTCAGTCATGTTCATGTTAAAACCATTTACTTTAATCCAAGCACATACGTAAACCATTGCTTGGCTGGAATTCACATTTGGCCAAAATGTTGTCAGCAGCAATTTGTCCAGATTTTCTTTAGATTGAAGCAGCAATTTCTTGTTTTTAAGTTTCCTTTAGGTGGCTATAAGTTATTGTAGATCTTGGATTGGAGGGTCTGGAATAAAAACAAAAAACAGTGTACAATTTTCGTCCATAGGCTTTACTTTAAAGATGGCTGCTTTGTTCTGCGGCTGGATTCGGGATAAGTTTTGCGTATCTCTGCACCCTGTCTGTGCATGCATGTAATGGGCTATTTGCTGCAAAACAAATATGGAAAGAAACAACTTAGGTTGCAGTCTTAACTTGCCAGAGGAAAATAAAAGAAAAATAATAATAAAAAAGGAAGCAAAGGGAATGGAAGTCGCATTCGAATCTTGCAATGATCCTTCCTTCCCAACGGTTGATAGTTGGAAACATTCTATACTTGGCTCCATATCTTACGGACCAAACCAATAGTTTATAGGCTCTTTTAGCATGAAAACATCCCCACATTAATATATTCAAGATTTATTTTAATTAATACATTTTATGAATTCTGTAAACTTCCAATGTTAATGAATTCCAGACTATGGAAAGAAAAGGAAGAGAGATATCGGTCATTTGTTCAACTTTTGTTTCCTGAGAAAGATGATTGAAAAGCCAGCAAAGGGTTCATCCCCTGAAGACAATATGTGCTGCACTCGGTTGCTGAAGGAAAAAAGGAGCCTCTCAATTGTATACATCATTCGGATAGAGCTGCCAACAGTTTTGCAGACATGGTGAGAGAGAGTGAGATAGACAAGAGAAAAGGAGTTAATACTAGTAGTATTGTGGAGTCCATTTCTCTTCAGCTTCTCTTTTTAATGAAAAAAATATACATTTTTGTTTTTTAATGGTGGAACTGTGGATGAGATAGTCTAAAAAAAACACAAGATTAAAACTCTGTATAGTTATATTTTACCTAGCTAGACAGCTAGTTTGGAGCTTGGACTGTGAATAAATAGTTTTTAGATGTTACATACATGAATGAATGAAGTCAACAAAGAAAATGAATATGATTTCCTTCAGTGGAATTTCATTAAATGAGAAATGGAACAACTTCATGTTATCAATGCATTGCGGTGGCAGTACCAAGAAAAGAAAAGAAAACCAACCTAATTTTTTAATGGCTAACCACTATTGGAGTTTTCGTAATGGTGTATTAGGCAGGCAATTCCAATAGCCTTTCTTTGACTTGGGATTCGGTGCCAACTTAACTAATTCTTCATCACAATTCACAAGGCTATTTAGATTTTAGATGTAAGCCAATTGGGACTCTGAGCTCCAACCTATTCTCCATCTCAATCAATGATCTCATCTTTCTAAGCAAAACATTCGTAGAAATGAACTAGTTTTAATGTTAGAAGCAAATCAATCCTCTTCAACAATTTCCCTTTTTTAAAAAAAAATCACTAATGATTATAAAAATTAGAATGTAATCTCAAAACTGAAAGGTTTGAATTTTTTTTATCCATATGTATAATAATACTTAAATTTTCAATCTCCTCCATCATTGATTCCTTATATATCATAAAAGTAAATTATATATACTTGCAGACTTATAACTTTGTACCTATTTATATGCATTTGGAATATCTAACATGTTTTCCACACAAAGCTTCACTTCTATATTTATTTTGAACTGTTCAATACACATTGATCACTAGAATATTAAAACAATGAAGAGTTATTGGAACATGTAAGTTCTAGTCTGGATCATAGCAAGCAACCTCTATGAAAGTGTGACACTGTCTGAAAAATTAACTCTGGAGAAGAGGAGGAGGAGGAGGAGGGTGAAACATTGTCTGAAATTGTAGGGAAGGATTGTAGTTAGTGACAGAGTCTCGATAGGTTGGGGAGTGCTGTGTAGCTGAGAAGGGGACGTGGGTGCACAGGAGGGCCGGGCCACCACAATTGTTGATGTCCAACTGCCTTAACAAGAGTAAGAACCTGAAATTGTAAGATTAAAGGTTGATTAATGGTAAAATAAAAAAGTTTTTTCTGCGTTTGTATTTTAACATTTAAGTTAATATTCAAAAATAGAGGATGAAAAAAAAATGGTAACAAAAACCAAAGAATTGAAGAAATAACACCTGAAAGAAAGGAGCTATTTACACTTATAGGATAAAAATATCAAATTCGAATGATTTAAAGTTAAAGTGATGGGATTAGAATTGACATTGCTAATTCAATTTAATTTAGTGGTCAACAATTGAATTAAAAGATAACAAATCAATATTTTAACATATTTTCAAATAATAAATTAAGATGATCAAACTAACATAAATTTTAAAATTTTAAATCAATTTGATATATCAATTTGAGTCAAATTAATTAAATTGCTCGCATCTTATCTGTAGCTCACACTCTAAAACAAAATATCCATGTTACCTTTTATACGTAAAATGCCCCTATTAACAACCAAACCCCAAGTCCAACCAAAGTTCTTTAAAAATGGTTCAGTGGCTCACACAACTCACCAGAGTTTATCGAGATACACCGAAGCAAGGAAACAGCTTAAACCGAGAGTTGGTGACGCATCAAACCGCAATCATATTATGCCTCGGTCTGGGGGCCGCCAAAAGCTTACCAAGTGTCTTCAAATTTCCAATGATTTGATTAGACTTTCTTTCTCCATATCCCTCAGTTTTTTTTTTCTCAGCTCCCTGAACGACTGCGCGTGCATTCTCCTGTTTCTATTAGCTGTTCCCCCTCGCCTTCATTTGGATCTATTGTTATTTATATTTTTTTATTCCCTCAACTGCCTTCCCATGGTTACTCCCATTTCCCATTAATTCCTTCCCATGCTTCAATCGGGAAGCAAGAAGTTCGAAGATTTTTTCCACCCTTCCCTTGCTTCCTCTTTTGGCTTTGTTTACTTCTTTTAACGCTACTTTTTTTGATTCAGAGGGTTACTTGTTGGGAGTTCATTCATGTCCTCGACATAATATTGATCTATACTCTCGGAACTGGAAGAACAGTAGAAACTTAAGCCTTGTATTTTGGTTATGGTTTGTACTACGCATATGCAGGCGGCAGCCCAAGCTTGTTGACCAACCCCGACTCTGTCATGCCTTTTACCCTCCCGGCTAGGGGTAGATCTGAAGTTGGGAGATGCTACCTTTCTTTTTACGTAGAGAAACTATAAGGGCAACATCACAGTTCCACAGGAAGGCTCAAGGAACCCTCCAAATGCCCCGTACTTTACGCCCTCTCTAACTCTGGCCAAGGCTTTATTTGCCTTTATTATTTTTCCACACGTGCTGAAAATCTTCTGAATGCCCCCATACTTTAAAAGAGCATGGGAACCTATGTCCGTTACTGGAAAATACTACAATATGTAAGTTGGATATGGGTAACACTCAGAAAGTCAATAATGCTAGCAACAGCCAAATAAACGTCAGTTAGCGATGGCTATTAAAAATGTAAAATTTGTTTTCACTTGTGCAACATTTACCAGATATTTCTAATGATCTGAGAACATTTATATGTGCAGATCGCGGCAGTTGTTAGGGGGACTGTAGGGAAGAACACAGCTTCTTTACAAATATAATTGGAATTTTGCTTTACTGCAAATTACAAATGCTTCTTCAGCTACACTTCTTCCTACGTAAATTTCTTCCATGAGAGTAAACTGAAGCACCTTTAGTTGTCGGTTGTTTGGATGAAGGAACATATTCAACAGGTGAAATTTTTGGGCTGCGAACCTTTGGATATGGGTGAATGGTGGCCAGTTCACGGATGCGGCATACCACAGGCTTTGGTAGGGGGCGTACAGCATGCTTCAAATTAGTCTCAACCTGCAACTAACATTTTAAATAATGATTATACTATAAGATACACTATAAACTACTCTTAATGAACATACACTGCTCATTCCTGATTATGCAATTTGACAAGCAGAAGATCACAAGTAAACATTTGTCCTAATGATATACATTTAGATGGTCAACCCTGCATCGGTGCATCCCATATCATTTCATACTTTACCAAAAGGGAGAGTTTCAAACATGCAAACCTTAAGAATCCAGGGTCGGCAAGGACTCCAAGCACTTGGAATTCAAAATACATTCTCAGTAATTTAAGAGATAATTGCAATCAAGGGACTAGTATTAAGCAAATAGAATAATTTAGAGATACAAACAATTGAAGAGAAGACTACCCTATTCCGGTGGAAGCAAATGAAACTGCAAATGAAGCCGGAAACAAAAAAGAAAACAGAAAGCTAACCTCTCTCCTACTGTGCTTATGTGCAGAGCTAGATCTTAGAAGATTTCGCCATTTATCCTGTATAAAGCATTCATATTTAAAAATAATTCAAGTTTTAAAACAAGAGGGGACCATATTGATTGGATAAAGCAGAAAGGTACCCTCAGATCAACAGGAGTTCGATGAGCAGATGATGCAAATAGATGCCTTTTTATATCAGTCCATCTTCCAACACCATACTGAGCAATTCCATCAACCAACTTAATCACCTCCGAAACAGTCCACATCCTTTGATGCTTCCTCCTATCAAAAGCTGTTTTGGTTCTTTTGGTTCTCTTACGCTCATCTTCACATTCAGATGCAGAAAGCTCACAATCAGATTCAAGCTCCTACACAGAAAACGAGTAAAAATAATCTTAAAATTTTAAGTTATCATGCTTAAGAAAGTAGTAGGGTTCACTACAAGACATAGAAAACAAGGAACAAGAATGCTATCTACTCGTGCAACTGAAAACAAAAGTATCACATCCTTGATAGTCACTTGTCTTCTGTTTTCTCACTCATAGTTTTCATATAAGAAAACCTCACATCAATAATACATGCCGTACTAAAATGCAGCCAAAAAAACCTGCCAAGAAGTCAACATATATGGGTTACCAGTAAGCACAGAGGAATACGAAACAACCATTTCCTTATGCCTAATAATTTTAGATGCATTTATGGCAAATATAACATATCTGCAGCTAGCATCCATCTTTCCTCAATGCTCAATAAGTCTTTCTGGTTGTCATGGCCACCACACGGTATTCAAGGCCAATACCTAAATCTAAATAAATGAAAATGATGAATAGAAACATAAACAAGCTAGAGAAGAGAGGAAGGAGAGAGGCTGGGAGGTCCGAGTAACCTATATCTAGAAGGACAATCTAAAAGAATATAATAACTGGGGCAACAATGGAACTTCTCCTACCAATTTTGGCACAATTTTCTTGGGACGCCCTCTCTGTCGCCTGGATTCAGATGGCACTTGAGGAAGTTCTTCTTGTGATTTGACTTTAAGGCGCTTATTCTTTCCAGAAGTAGTAGAATTTCTAGAAAACTCTTCAATATACCTCTTAGTAGGCTTCCGCAGTCTCTTCTGTCTGAGAAGTGTGCCACCCTTTGTTACTTTAACAGAGCTTTTTACCTTTTTAGTAGACAATACAAAACTTACTAAAGGTTTTTCATCATCATCAGACTCATCAAAATCTTGCACATGTTCTATAGTAGGATGAATGGTGCCCATCACTGGAGCCTGACACCCACATTTGTTCCTAAAGTTATGATGACAATCACATCTGAACATCTTTCCAAGCGCACCATTCTTGCCGTTGGATTCTTGAACGGTTGCAATTGATGATTCTGATATGCCACCAGCACTATTACTAATTCCACTAAACCCAGGTGAACGACTTTCTGAACTTGAGTTACGCAAATTTGATCCTTTATGTGGACTGCAATCCAATTCAGAAAACTTTTCTGGAAATTCAATATCTGCCCTCAAAAGGAAAACAGAGAAAGAAAAAAGAGGAAACACAATACATGAGCATCATGTGTTATAGCACACAACTGGTAGACAATTAATACAAGCACAGACAAGACTCACCCAAAAGAAAATCTTCACAAGCACCCGAGAGATCATTGGCTGCATGAATATCATCCACTTCATCAACTTCATCCAGCAATCCATCAAGAACCTACTAAAGCAGTATTTCAACAGATATCAGCATATACCCTATGCATGTTTGCATATAGTGACTACAATATTCAAAATCAATGTATAAACAAAAAATAAAAGGAAAAGCAATAACAACCACATACAAAGCATATGACAGAAAAGTTAAAGAAAATAATGCATCAAATAATGACTTGGCCGTGACATGAAAGCCTCAAAAATAAGCAATACATACTTCAAGCTTCAAATCATCTCCTCCTTGACCATGGATAAAATCCAGCCCACCTTATCAAGAATCACAAAAGATATAGCAGCATCAGAAGAATAACTATAGAAATTGAAAATAAAAATCTGAACAAAAGCATTCTTGTGTTCAACAAAGGAGTTGTAGGGTTAGTGTCTAGTTTCTACTATTTCATTGTCTCATCCTTGTGCAATATTTGAGAAACATTTGACAACAATAAATAGCATCAAATCTTAGAACACTACCCAAAGACTGTCCCTGCATCCCTGTGTGACTCATAATTTTCATGTCTCGAAATGATTATGACAATTCATTACTTGAAATCAAGTCTTAGAACATCTAGTCCAAAACTGTCCCAGCTTCCATGCACAACTCATAATTTTCAGGACTTTAAACAATTATGATAACTTTTGAGTTATGCACACCAACTGATGGGGAAAAACAAAAGAAGACAGTTACTAAGCAGGATTAGATTTGTTCAAACAATTCAGAAGTAAAAAGCTCAATATCACCAGAAACAATTATTTTAACCGGTTTAAAGCACAATAGATGTTGGTTGTGCACGTGCAGAACTAAGTACAGAGCAAATTTGTGCACAAATCATTCTACAAAAGCATGTTAGCAAGTTCATGCATATAGAACACATGGTCTTTGCTCCTACTATATTGTTTTGATTTTTACTCCCCCTGTAGAGGGAACTACACAGTTTGGTCTTAAAGGGAAGAGACAGACCCATTGTAGAGTAGTTATCAAACATTCTAGATGCTTCTGCACTCTACCAGTCACAAATTAGAAGCACTTCAAAGATCATTTTCTTTTTCTTTTAAGTTTTGAAACAAAAGCATCAGCAAAAAGCATAGTGACAAGCTGATAAGAGTATTACCACAATTAATTTTCCAGCCATAATCAAAAGCACAAGAGAAATCCTCCATTTTCAAGTGCTTTTCTAAATTTTCCTTCCCAAAACATAGGACTCCGTTTGCTGAAACATGCTCACTTTTAGGTTCCGCAAGTAAATGCTCAACCTCAGTTGCTTCATCTCCCACACCATGAACAATGGATTCATCTACCTGCATCCAGAGAACAAAAGCAGGGGAAGGAAGGCAGGGAGCAATGTAGAATTTATCAATTTTACATGCTTATTTAAGGAGAATGCCATAAGCAAAAGATTTTGAGGGGAAGCCAGAGACTGTAAGGCGCTTATAAATCAATGAAAAGAGGCAGGAAAAACAAAGAAACATAGAAAGAAGGATGAATTAACCGAAAAGATTAAAGAAAAGTTTCTTACCCTTTGACATTTCATATCAGCAAGCTTTTTTATCAAATGTGGTTTCCGATCAGTTTTCATTTTATTACCTTAACTTGTACTACAATTCCAAGCCCCCATTCATGTGTCCACTTTTTCCCTATAAACAAATGGAAAGAAATTTATAAAATTATTGTCTTCTTGTGCATCAGAAAATGGCTGGCTTAATACACCCAGGCAAACAAACATTTGTTCTTCCATTAATTAACCCAAAGAAGGAATTTAAAATAAAGAAACAACACTTTTGGGCGTAATCATCAATATAGAAAATTGATAATCGAACTTATTTTCTCACCTTCATCCAAATTGGTAACTTTTCAAGGGACTAAGAGTACCATAAAATATCAACGATTCGAGCCATATTACAACTAATAATCTCAATTCAAAGACAATACTTATTTTCTTCCTGCCTTTTTTCTTTTTTTTTTTGGGGGGGGGGGGGGGGTGGGTTTGTCAAAATTGGCCTTGAGCATACAGTACACAATAATAAAAGTATCTTAAGTTCTTCATATTCTATTAACATTCTTTTTATGAGCAAACTGCATATCAGCATAGCCAATTCTAATTTCAACTGTATAATACTCTAAGCTCATAATTCCTTCTACTTTTTAATACCGAAAGAAATGAGTGACAAAAACTATGAAGCAACGGATACAGTCAATTTAAAACGCCAGGAAACAAACCCCATTTCTTTTTTGGGGGATAAATAACAAACCCCATTTCAAGCACGCATCCATACAAGATTTTTCAACAAAAAAGACGAGAGGAAAATAAAAAAATTTCATTTTAATGTAAAAAGATGAAAAGGGTGAAAATCAAGTATACGGAATTTCAATTAGGATTTAACGTTAACAAAAAAAAAGAAAAAAAAAGTTTGTTTATGAATTGCAAGTAAAATTTTATTTAAAAAAAAAAAAAACTAATTTTTCAGTTCTATTACCTACATTTCTTAGGAGAAATAAAAAAAAAAACATATCTTTACAGTTAAGTGGGCCTACTCTAGCTGTTCAGTTCAGCTAAATTTTTTCTTTCTTTTTAATTTCTAATCTCAGCAAGAAAATGAGAAAAAAAAACTTGGGAAAAGTTTATCCATTTTAATGAACATAAAAAAAGGACAAGACAAAAAAACCAAAGATTTTTCTTTTCCCGATGTTTTCTCAGGAACCAAACAGACACTAAAACACAACTCCAACTACAGAGACACAAAACAAAACAAATGGCAAACATACCTCATTCATCCGTAAACCAAACGCCAACCACTTATCACTCTCTGATCTACATAATTTTCAGCTCAAAAGAAAAACCTTAAAGAAAGTAAAAAAAAAAAAAAATCAAGATCTGGTAAAATCTAGAAAAACACAGATAAAATCTAAATTAAAAAGAAAAAGATCTGACCTTTAAGAGATAAATTGAGAGTGTTAAGTTGAAAAAAAAAAGAATTAAGCGAATGTTCGAAAGAGCACAGCTCAAAACCGCCAAAAAGCTATACCAGATGATGAGATGAACAGAGGGATCGATGCGGATTTATATTACTAAAAATTTTATTTTATTTTATTTTCCTTTGAGGATATATTTTTCTTTCGTCTAATGTGTCTGTCATGTCCGGGATACCCTGTCTGTGACCTAAGACAGGCAGAAAAATCGAGGAATATATAATTTCAAAAAATGATTTGATTGCGTTTGCTTTATTGTGGATTGTCCACGTAGGAGTCCTTTGTCGGTGATGTAAGGGACGTTAGATACGATAAAGGGGTGTTTGGAAGGGGGGTAAATGTGGCAAATTGTTGTGTGTTTGGTTATAGGTTTGGGATTAGCAATAAATGGGTTGGGTCGGCCCACGGATTCTGATTGGGGATAGCTTTTCTTTGGATTCCAAACCTGACCTTAGATATGGCATCCACTAGGTGTCGCAGACTTAAGGAAGAGTCTTGAATCTCACATTAAACATAATAGGAGGGTCACTGAGATATATAAGGGTTCACACTATCTTCGTCTTGTGAGACGCCTTTTGTAAGACAAAACCGTGAGGTCAGGGAGCCTGAGCGGACAATACCTCACAAAGGTGTGAATCGTGACGGTTAGGTTGATCCGAGACGTCGGAAGGGTGAATGCCCGAGTCCAGGAGTCGCACGGGTTCGGAGCTTAAGTCTTGACCCGAGACAAGTGGTATCAGAACCAGCCTTAAACCGTTCAATCCATGCCAAATACCTCAAAGGGAGGTAGCCAGGGTGGTCAGCCTCCGTGAGGAGAGCGTCACGATGTTGAGTGCAGAAAAATGTCACGGACCTAAGGAAGAGTAATGAATCTCACATTGAACATAATAGGAGGGTCACTGGAGTATATAAGAGTTCACACTACCTCCACCTTATGAGACACATTTTGTAGGACAAGGACATCACGAAGTTGGGTGCGGAAGAATGTGACAGATCTAAGAAAGAGTCCTGAATCTCACATTAAACATAATAAGATCACTGGAGTATATAAGGGTTCACACTACTTCCATCTTGTGAGGTACTTTTTGTAGGATAAAACCGTAAAGTTAGAGAATCAAAGCGGATAATAACTCACAAGAGTGTGAACCGTGACAGTCAAGTTGATCCGAAAAGCAAGAATAGTGAATGTCCAAGTCCCTGAGCCGCACGAATTCGAAGCTTAAGTCTCGATCCGTAACACTAGGCACTCACCTGCGGACCCCTCTCAAGGAACCTAAGGTCCACGTATTGGACATTAATGAATATGAGATTTTTTTTAAAATATTTTGTCCAATGGCTTGAAAAATATATTATTTATGGGAGTTTTTACAGGTGATTAATAAAATGATATATGTATTTTTAAATATATTTAAAAAATAAATATATGTTTTTTTTTAACATAAGTTACTTGATTTTTTAATTAATATATCATTAAAATTGTCATTTGAAAAGTATAAATTCAAGAGAATTTATCTATATAATATTTTCATATGAAATAAATTTTAAAGTAAATTAAAAATTTAGAAGAGGATTAATCTATTCGACGGGGTTTGATCCTTGACTGTTAGCCATCAATTCCCATTTTCTTTATAGGGAATTCAATGCTGAGTTTGTTTTGATACAAATGTATGGACTTTACAGATTTGTACACCAACAAAAAATCTGACCCAAAAAAAAAAAAAAAAACCAAGAGAACTTCTAACTCATTTCTTTCTGAAGGTTATAAGTATAAAAAAGGCTATGATGCGAGCAATGATGCCATTGATAACAAGGATGATTAGACATAGATTCCAGTCATGAAGATCATAACCGCCTTGCTTCAACGAACCACAACGAGTTATCAGCCACACTCCAGAGTACCTGAAGAACAAAATATTGAGGAAGGTGAAGGATGGTCTGAATGGACAATAAGTGTTATGCTTTATGACTACTCTTGAGTTAAACACAGGAAGAAAAAGAAATATGGGAAGAAATCAGAATGGAAA
Organism: Durio zibethinus; assembly: GCF_002303985.1. The sequence goes on along the minus strand of NW_019168481.1, from coordinate 24,092,336 downwards.
AATGAATCAGGTAGTAGGCATTAACCTTTGGGCATTTGCAATGACAAAAGCTTCTAGAGCCCACTTTGTATAGCAAAAATTCCCAAAATATTTCACAATTGCACTATCTTTATCCTGGTTTGCAACTAGAGTCAAAACAACAGGAAGAAGCACTGCCCACTGAAGAGGAAATCATGAGGCTCATTAGCTAAAAGAATTCAGAAAATGTAGGTTAATATTTTTATGAGTTGATGAATGATGAGTTTTAGTACATACCAGTTGGGCAACACTAGGTGCAAAGAAAATGGCCAATATGTAAGCAATGCCTGTAACACAGTAAACTAGGCAAAGCAAGACAATGTAGTTATCTTGAAAGGTTGATCTGGGATTGTTGAAGAAATAGAACATGGATAAATATGCCACTGGTTTGATAATTGTATTGAACTGATCAACCGTATCTTTCGATAGAAAATAAGCTAGACTGCTGATCCCAGCTGCGCTCTCCCTTTGATATTGTAATTTATCCAGAGAAAATGATCTCAATGCTGCGATCTTGCATAATAGTGCTGCAAATGAGGTGATTAAGTTTATATAGAAAGACATGGAAATATTGTGTCTCCCTGACATCTTGCCTATTGCAAGTATCTAACTCAATGACAAAATGATTATGTCAGCCAAGCTTTTTTTATTTTTATTTCAACTTACAAATAGCAATGACTGTATATGTGTAGCCAAGGGAGCCAAATGTTTCATCGTTCACTTTAGCAAGTGTCCCTAAGCAGGCTCCGGCAAGTAGTAGAATCATTAGATCAACTGCTTGCATCTGAGCTTCTCGCAGTCGCTGTTTAGTAGACCTGAAATCATTGGGAAACAAAATTTAAAGTTCATGTATTTTCCCCTGAGCGGAGAGGAAAGAAAACTCGCCTGTTCCAAAGTCAAAACTTTAAGAAGTTTAATCTACAAGAAGACCACTTTTTGAGAAGCAGGTGTTTGGACTAAGCTCCAAAAAATTGGTCCTTAATAAATATTCATATATTCTTATGGAACAAGATTAGGCAATTGGGAGAGATCACTTTGCTACTGTGATACTAAGGTGCCTTAACTGACCTACAAAAACTGGCCCTCTCAGTAGTAGGTTACAGGCTGTAATGTGAGCCTAGGGAGGTTCTCCAGGCAACAATGACTTTTTTGGAAATACTAGCAAAGCTTCCATGAATGTGTGAATGATTTAGCTACTTTTATCTGGGATATATTAGTTTATTAGCCATTAATTATATCAGAGAGTAGAGGAAAAAAATGTTCTATACGCTTCTGAAATTGGAATACCGGTGTTGGCTTATACCTGCCAAGGAAGTATCTGTACTGGCGAAGTATACCCGGCGTTCTTCTGTTCGACAAGTCATGAGATTTTGAGTAACGGTCATGCTTTACTTCATCACTACTCTTTACATCCTCCCACCGGTCTCCAGCAAATGATTGTCCAACAGCAGCAGCACCAGAAATATTTGGGTTTGAGCCAGAGGCTGTAGAAAGTTCATCAACCAAATCAAGCATATCTGCGGGTATTGGGTAGCCATTGTGCAGCATCCATCTGATAGGAAGCTGTTCACGAGTCACTCCAGTGGGCTTCACAATACCTTCCAGAATGTCAATTAAGTGGTCCGGAGGATTGACACGCTCTGGTACATTGATCCCCATGCCAGCAAAGTATTCTTCAACTTTCTTCACAGATCCATGATACGCAATGAGACCACCTTTGGCTAGAAGTATTAAATCATCAAACATCTTGAACAAGGTATAGCTGTATCAGAAGAAACTAACAATTACCTTCAGCCTTCAAGAGCTTTGATATATATAAGAAGCTATAAACAGACAAGCACACACTTTTTTCCAATTTATCTTTTCCACTAAAGCTCAGTCCTATCAAAATACTCGCACTTAAATTTTATAAAAGCCAAAGTATTGAGCTTTGTCAAATTCTAAGCACTCAGCTTGACACTACCGCCAAATGAAACTCTCAATGTAGCAGCAACATACATATCAATGCACTATCATATCATAAACAATCAATTTGCTGTAAAAGGTAGAAGTAACTAATGAGAAGAAGCAACTCTAATAAGCACCCACTGGGACCTGGTTTACAACGATACAGCCGATTAAAAGCTTATTTTGTCTTTGTTCTAATTTTTGGGTTTGATTGATTCTCGTCAAGTTGTTCAATTAAAGGCAACAGGAAAATCAACAGCCACAGACATGGAAAGAAATATTCCTTTCTTCGTAATTTATCAAATGAGGCTATAAGTCAAGATCATAGCTATTTTGGGGAGAGAAAGAGAGGGAGAGTCATACCTTGGCTGGTGAAGTACCATACAGATATTTACTCCTTCAAGAGCTTCACGTCGAAGTGCTCGAAGGAGCAATTGTGATGATGAACTGTCTAAACCAGTAGTAGGCTCATCCAAGATCAATAGAGAAGGTTCCATAACCATCTCTAGTCCAACATTTACACGTTTTCTCTGGCCTCCAGAGATCCCTCGCTTCTCCACTGTCCCAACAAGTGAATCCCTTACTGCCTGTAGTCCCAAGGACTCAATAACCCTTTCAATAACCAAAACTTTATCGGGTTTTGCCATGTCAGCAGATAGTCTTCAGTGTTATGGCATCCACCAAAATAATAAAGTTAGAATGAAACTTACAGGATGCGAGGTACCAAACATAAAGATAATAAATTATGTTCTAGATGGATGGTTAAGACTACAAAATAATTTCTGATTTATCCCCAGGTGCCGGAAGCAGGGAGGACTTAAGGAAAGCATGCAAAATACATAGTTCTTTACAACTTGAGTCTTGACCATTGGCTAAGTAGTCTGTCGGAAGTCTAGAATGTTTTTCTTTCGTATCATGATATGCTTGAGCTAACAAGGTACTTATTATCATGATTTCATAAAAAGTCATGATTTTCACATTTGTCTATTACTTTAAACTGCATGAAGCACATATACTGCATAAAACCTAACAATCCCAACTAATAGCAACAAACTGAGGCCATTGAACTTCTAATTATAATTGAGGCAAGGTTTCTTAAAATAACATAAAATGTGAGAATACATCTAAGAATTCAATGATCAACCAGCTATAAGAAAGAGGTCCTGATAAAAAATGAGCTGTCTAGCAAACCAATCTTATAAAATGATGAGAAGATGACTGCAGTTAGCTTGTGTCACAAGTTTGAAACCACATACCTGCACCTAGCGCTGAACCGAAGATTCTCCTCTACTGTCAAGTTTCCATGCACTATATCATCTTGCGGTACATATCCAATAATTTTCTTATATGATTGGATAGGTTCATTTTTTCCATTCACAAGAATTAAACCTGTTACATTGCATCCAGCAGCAGTTTTTCCTGTCAAAGCAGAGAGAAATGTAGTTTTCCCAGCTCCTGATGGGCCCATAACTGCAGACACTCGACCTGGCATGAGTTTCCCAGTGACACACCTGAGCAAATGTTTGTGTTTCCTCTTTAAAGCTAGGGTTAGATCCTTAAAATAAATCTCAATCACAGGCCTGGTCCTGATATCATTATCCGTAGCCATTGAAATTATTCCTGAGAAGGTCAAGTTCTTGTTCTGTTGTGCTTTCTCCTTCTCAATTTGACCATACGCATACTTAAAAATTTGACTCTGAGTATGCAATTGTTTACCCTTTGGTGCTTGTTTTTTTATATTTTTATCTCCAATATTCAGATTAAAACCTTCATGACTTTTGGGATCCTCTTCAAGCGAATGCAACATCTTTGTGAGGCTGCTTGGTTCCTTTTTCTTTGCCTTTGAATCTGTAGATGATTGCTCAGACACCCTAGGTGGTGCTGGTGGCAACTGAGTATCAACTTTAACAGATTTACCTATACCGAACATCTTCTGCTGTTCAGTTCGCTTATGTGATTTTGCCCGAGAAAATGTCCGTGAAAGCTGTTGCTGCCAACCCCCCTTCTTGGCAATATCTTTTGCTGCTTTCCATCTTTCACGTGCTTGTGCAGTTTCACGTGCATGTCTTGCCGCTGCCTCTCTGGATTTAGCCTGTCTTCTTTCCCGAGTACTAAGAACTTGATCAGAGCAATTATAAATAATGAGCAGCAGAAGACTCATTCCAACCTACTTATGCAACAGAAAGTACAAAAGTCAACTGGTTGAAACAAGAGCAACAAGAAAGCTAAATAGATCATATGCAGAGAAAAAGAAAACACAATTTAATTTTGCATAAGCATGCAAAAGAACTCCTTCAGTGGAAATAATCTGCATGTGGAATGCATGAAAGAATTATCTAAAATGCATATAAATTGACAGACGTGGCTGATGAACAATTCCATTTTACCATTAATAAGGCACTGAACCAGCTCAAGAATAATAATCAAATTATTGATCTATGACAAGTTTGGAAACCACTTACAAAAATCATAACTCCATAACCGTGAATATTCTGGTTGGAAGTATTTGGATTGCAGGTAGTTAACTTGAAGCAAGCTGAAAAGTATCCATAAAAATCACATAAAAAGGGATATCCATTCCTTTTAAATGAACTAAAATGCACTGAGCAAACTTTGCTGCCTATGCAACAACAATAAATAAGACACCTTGAGGTTACGAGAAAGGAAGGTTGGTAGAACAATGGTAAGGAGTTGCAAATAAATTGTGGTTCATCATATCATTTAATTGCAATAAATCTTCCATCAGGTGATTCAAACAATCTACTTTTTGAGGCACTTTCATTCACTGAAAATTTACACAACATTTTGATATTTTCACATAGGTTGCATGGAAAGTTTTTGCATACATTGGATATAATACACAGAAACTGATTAAGCCATTCCATCTAGTCCTTTTGATTATAAATTTGGTGAATTTCGTCAACTAGACAAAATGCATTGTTAAAATTTTATCTGTTAGCGTTCCATAATTTTTCTTCATAACCCTGAGAGTTCTCTAGCTTTAAAATATATAAGTTGTGAGTTTTGTAAAAATGTGAACAAATTCCAAGCAAGCTTCCAGGAAGTCCAACTGATAAAAAAAACTTACACAGTTGAGAAGTGGAACCCATTCTGCAGTAATGTCTGAAATTCCATCAAAAAAACTTATCAGTAAACATAAACTCCGAGCATGGAGTACGCTCATAATTTCATCAAATCATGCATGCTATCTTGAGATAGAATACATGTTCTGCAAACACTTTTATTAATGCTATGAGCTCTGGGATAAAAATCAATACCCAGTACTGCAAGTAACTTTAGTTATGGTAGAAGGGCAGTATGATCCTGGTGAACAGAAAATCTCACTACTACTTGCAACATCAGCCCAACTATCTGCACCACCACAACTGTGATTTGGCTGTCCAGGAGGAATTTGGTAATTATATCTGCAAATTTTCTCTACCAATAAATTTTAATGCCTACTGTACAGGATATGCTCGTGTGAGAGCAGAAGAAATTTGTTTTTGAAATATTGGATATGAACTTACGGGTCACAAACTCCAGTTGATGTATTCAGCTTTGCAAGCGGGCAATAAGAGCCTAAAGGGCATGCTTCATTTTGCATGAAAATGAAAGACAATAAATGCATTTCATTCAGTTCCACTAATAATTCAATATTTTGAAATTTCCACTAGTAATTATTAGCTTTATGCATAATTCCATTGCCTTTCAAACAAGAACTAATTACATGACCTTAAATCAATATACGAGAGAAAGGAAAATAGATTCATCTGTATCAGGCTTGTTTTTCTTTTCAACAAATAAATAGATTCATACCAAGAAGTCAATACTAGCATCTAGGTGTGCTTATTCACATAACTAAACTTGTAGGTATTTTGGCCCCAAAAAAAAAAACCTTAGCAGGCATGAATATTGATGCTGTACTATCCACATCCTCTCAATTTTAGAATGTAAAGGAATATCTACCCTACTGTTCGATTTATCATGGATTTAGCGCAAAAGATTTACTTTGCTTGTGAACAGATGTATTATTGAATGAAATATAAACCAATTCTTGCATTACAGAATGGTATATTACTGCAAAGATTTTGAGCAAGTTATTTCTGATTAAACGATCCAAGACTTATTAAAAGAAGTTTTACATTTTTTCCTGTGCTTATTTACTTTACATGTACAGATGGGAAATACTTTTTCTTGCAATGCAATAAGGTTAAAATGCCCAACTGGTTAACCCACCCCATTCATATGCCTTTTCCAACCATGTTATGCTATCAGACAAGACCAACATCATTTAGATTTCTGGTCTGCAACTTTTATAAAATAACCTTTCCATTTTCTGATTTGTACAATATTTAAAGTGTGTGAACTTCTTCTCTAAAAGAAAATTAGAATAAAGCAGGATTTGCTTTTACACATTGGATTACTACCATAGACTAGTGTCAACTTTTTACATTGCTAATTAACATACAAACAGAGAAAAGAGAAAGTAATCAACCCCACATATGTTGTAGAAGAAAGAGAAACACCAAACATCTGCCTAAAAAATGTAATTGAACAGTTATCAAGTACTTACGTATCATGCAAGCAAGACCCCTAGGGCAAAAGAATCCTTCACAACAAGGTTGACAGTTTTGAGTCCTGGAAGGCATGTAAGTTGAATTTTTGAGTTCAACATGCTGGTTTTCGTCAGCATTACAACCCCATCCCGGTTCACATCCAGAGACCCAAGATGTCAAATTGCAGTTCTTGTTTGGTTTTACATAATTGGTAGCTCCTGTCCCCTTTGCAAATAAACTACTGAAGTAAAATTTTATTTCTGCTGCTGTACATAGTCTCTGGGTGAGATCTCCTGTTAAATTATAGTTCATAATCAGGTCCTAGGTGACAAATATGATGATAACACATTTTAAGGATGGAAAAATAACTCCAACAGAGAAAACTTGAATCTTGGTAAATATTGCTATCAGATAATTCACCTATTAACTTTATGGCCCATTTGCTACTTTTTTTTATCATTTTTCAGCTTACCAAACGGTTGAGAATTTAAAAGGACAGAAGTATCTTCTGATTTATCTCATTTATAATAATAATGGAGTTATAGTGAAAAACATTTCTACAAACTATTGGCATGTTTGAGTGATGATCTTTGTTTTTTCAATTTTAAATATCCTTAAATTATAGAAGTTAAAGAAAATCCTTTTATTCTTAGGATAATGCCAGTATGAATTATGAGTACATATCGAGTCAGAATTTTTCAGTAGACATAAAAACAAACATCCGGATCATCACAATGTCACCAGTTCAAGTAAATATAACATTCACTTGGCTAAAGCTTCATACCTTTTGTCTTCTTGACACAATTACTCAAGAAATCCAAATTTCTTGAAAAATTAAATGCTCCATTCCAATCAGCTTCCCTGAAAAGAAAGAAGACATGCATCAATTCACCACTTAAAAAAAGGTCATTCACGAGAAAAATAAAGAAGGGTGACGTGCATCATGCGGAGACAAACAGAAGAAAATTGCAAAATACTTACGCATCCTTTATGCAGAATCTCATATTATGACTGATATCATTGCTTAATATTACAGTAAGATTGGAAAGCCGTTTATAGATGAGGTCTGTTACAAGGGGAAGGTAGGCAGGGTTTTTTGTTTGACTGTAATCATCCCCATCCACAGACCGTGCAAAAGGAAACAAACTCAAAACAACAAGAAGAAAAAGCAAAGCATGGGGTTTAATAACTCCTCTCATATTGGTCAAATGATGAAGCTCTACAAATCAAAAATCCTAGAAAGAACATAAAACAACTAACTCTAATTGAATTCTGTGAATGAACCATGGCATTGTCAATGGTAAGGTGCCTTAATATTTCATGGTCTTGAGATTTTATCCTTCTTTCAAACAAGACCATGAACATTCATGGACCAAAACCAAAAGAAAAAAAAAAAACTTGCAAATAGGGTAGTTGAAAATCTGCAGAAAAACAATGATGATTGACCATAGGTGAAGATTTGGGGAGCTGTAGACCCTTGAGAGAAAACAATAGATTTTGGGTCAAAAGGTTGGAGTGAATGTGTGTTTGGCTTTGGAAGGAGGTCCTTGGTTTTGGGAATGAAGAAATGGCGAGGAGAAATAGGTGGCTACATTCAAGGTGAAAACTATACTCCTACTACAATAATTCTGTGTCTGCATTACACGTTAAATAACTAACATTACCATGTGTACGTTTGCCATAACAGATCATTTACACCTTATAAACATTACCTTTCCACGTTTAACAGATAGATTATTATTTTTTTTGGACTACTGCTAAATTCGAAGTGAATACCTTCAATTCTGAAACTAGTATCATTGAACTTAACTGTTCTTCGATAACTCAACTGAATAAAAATTAAAGTTGTAGAAGATACGAATTTTAAAGACAGGTTTATAAGATTTTCACACCTTTCTTTGTTCTTCCAACTGAACACCTTCTTTATTCCGATTTTGTTAACCCAAAAAAGAATACTTCTAAGAAAAAACAGAGACTTAACGTATCAGCCGATGTTGCTCCGCCGTGATTGGCCCTTTTAATCTGTCATGGCCCCGCATAAGTGAAAAACATTGGAAGTCAAGTCAAGTCAGTAAACAAGATTATATGTTTATCGTGTTTCAACATTGTCGGTAAAGATTCGACATATTTGGATGTTGCAAGTACCATAGCAATGAGTTCATTTGTTTCATCGTAAAACTAAAAGGGTGTGAAGATGATGCATTTAATGACTTCGATGACTCCCATCTTTCCATCGTCAGCATCACGGGACAAGACTTTTCTGCTCCCCGTATTAGACGCTAAAGCAAAATCGCTGTCTGCTGTTTTTTGTCTCTCATTCTCAAAGCACCCGTTCACACTTGAGGAGCTTCTCCTTAAATAATTGGATTTTGAATAGAATTAGTAGGTTTTTATTCTTGTGTTTTTTTTTTCTTTTTAATAAATATTGGTTGGTCAGATGACTTGTCATCCCAACTGCTGAGCTTCCGTGTACAGACTTCTTATATATAATTGAACACCGTTCTTCCAAAATACCAAGCATTTTGAGGTCTTTGGGGGGCATTGGACTAATGGGTTGCTCTTAAAATCCATAAATTTGGAAGCTTTTTAAAGTTTAGTAGCCAAATTTCTGCCTTTCCAACCAAGAAAATTGAAGGTAAGCTCAAAGGCAACTTTCTTCATTTTGGCTTATATTCAGATTTTTTTATTTTTAGTAATGATTTTGTTACGAAAATAAGGAGGAAATTTTGTGGTTTTTTTTTCTTTTATGATCCATAAAGGCAGCGTTTGAAATTTGGGTTGCTCAGCATATTGATGAGATCTCTAAAACTAGGATTCCTTGGAATTATTAGAATTTAGAACCTTTTTGGCTGTTGCTTTCTTTTGCCTTTTCATTATGTATGATATAGTTTTGGAAACTATAGGTTCTAAATTTGTAATTTGTTTGGTCTAGTTGGCTATAAACTCATGCATTTTTCAAATCTTCTCCATGACTTAAAATGTGAATTTGACCTTTCCTTAGAATTTGTTGTTCACGGTATATCTTTTCTTATTGGCATGTAAAATCAACTTTGGGTTCCCTGGTCTTCAAGTTTATAGCGTCATATTTATTCTTCTGCAGAAATGAGCTTTCTTCTTATATTTAGCTCTTGACTTTGCAGGATTTGTTGGTAGTCGTTGTTTTGGTTCATCATACCTTTGTATCTCTTTCTATCATCTGGATCTGCACTTTGAGGGCTATGAAGTGTTTTATATTCCCCAGTTGGGATAAAAAAGATGAACCAAAGACCCCCAAATCTGTTTCATCTCGGTCTATGAATTCTACATTCACTGATCGTGAAGTAGGGCGGTCTGGGTCTGAATTAAATTCCCAGAATGACTCAGGCATTAGTACTGAGTCTATGGGGAGGTCCTCTTTTCCTAGCATGTCCCAAAGACCTAGCAATCTAAGAGTATTCACGGTTTCTGAGCTTAAGTCTGCCACCAAGAATTTTGGCCGCTCTGTCATGGTTGGAGAGGGTGGATTTGGTTGTGTTTACAAGGGGTTTATCAAGAATCCTGATGATTCATCTCAAAAGATTGAAGTAGCAGTGAAACAGCTTGGTAAAAGGGGGTTACAGGCAAGTCTCCTTCACATGACAACATATTGAAAGTTTCTCTTCTGAATTAACTTGCCTTCTGTTTATTTATCTTTTGAAATATCAGAGGCAGAAATCATTGATATTGCGAGTTGTTATAATGAAGAAGGTTTGATATCATAAGCATATCCATGCGTCTGGATACTGTACAAAATAGGTTCCAGCCAAGTTTTTGTACTTTAGTGATCTTACATGTTGACAAGAATCTGCATCGTTTATGTCAATCCAAACGAATTCAATTTGCTGGCCTGGAACATTCTTCGTTTTCTTGTAATAAATTTAGCAGAAACAAGTTCTCTAATAAATAACGGGTAGAGATGGAGGTTTTAATCACTCAATGAATTTGACCAAGTAATAATCAAAACTGATGTTTCAGTTCAGTGTCTCAGTAATTGTATTACACAGATATTATGAAAAGTGTATATTTCTCCAGAAATCCTGATTGAATTTACTCTGCTGTTGGTCCTGTGCATATGAATTTTGCCCCTTCCATAAACTCTATTTAATGCTTATGATGCATGCATCCAAAATTCTGTTAAATAAGATGGCTCCTGTGACTTTGAGCTGAGAGTCACTAACTTTTATAAACTTAGCCATCTACCTATTAATTGACAGGGGCACAAGGAGTGGGTGACAGAAGTAAACGTCCTTGGTGTGGTTGAGCATCCAAATCTAGTAAAGCTAGTGGGCTACTGTGCTGAAGATGATGAAAGAGGAATCCAAAGGCTTTTGATATACGAGTATATGGCCAATAGAAGTGTGGAAAACCATTTATCTATCCGGTCAGAGACAACCCTTTCCTGGGAATTGAGATTGAAAGTAGCTCAAGATGCTGCTCGTGGGTTAGCATACCTACACGAAGGAATGGATTTCCAGGTATGATGCTATTAAGTTTCCATCTACATTCAGCATTTGAATGGTAATGGCTGTACTTTTTACACTTTTTCTTCTTTGATTTTTTTTTCATGAAATCCCCTTCTTAGGATAACTCACTGTTGTCACAACCAGTAATTATTACAGAAAAAATTTCCAGACCATTTTGTATGATACTAATATAGATTTTCTTGATCATATTTGATTACAGATAGTCTTCAGGGATTTCAAGTCTTCTAACATCCTTTTGGATGAGCAATGGAATGCAAAGCTGTCAGACTTTGGATTAGCCAGGTTGGGCCCTTCGGAAGGATTCACTCATGTCTCAACAGCGGTATGTTCAGGCAAAATGATCAATCTATTACTTGAAGTGTATCCCTTTAGTCATTGTTCGATTATAGTACTCTAATAATGTAAATGAAGGTTCAAACAGAGGTGGAATTTTCTTATCATCTCTAGTAGATGTCTTACGGGTAAAAACCTCCAAAAGTTTCTACTTCTCATGCACCAAAATGTCCTGTGATCAGTTGTACATTTAATTACTCTACTGATGTTGTTAGATTTGCCCTCGAAGCATATGTGAAACAAGCGGATGGCTTCAACCTTATAAGAATATGTAACTTGCCTTTAGATGATGAAAATACAACAGGTTCATTTCGAAGTACATGAGAAAGAAATGATTTTTGTTTTTCGTTAGGTGTTTAATATTCAGTTTATGCAGCTAAAATGCTTGTTATAGTCATGGTAATATTTCCCTATCTATTCATCAATCTATTTACATGCACCAAACTGGTGGTCTTCAACAGGTTGTTGGAACAATGGGATATGCCGCTCCTGAATACATCCAGACTGGACGTCTCACATCCAAGATTGATGTGTGGAGCTATGGAGTCTTCCTCTATGAACTCATTACTGGTAGGCGCCCTGTAGACAAAAACCGCCCCAAGAATGAGCAAAAGCTTTTGGAATGGGTAAAGGCATACCTCTCTGATGTGAAGAAATTCCAGTTGATATTGGACCCTAGACTGAAAGGGAAATACCAACTCAAGTCTGCCCAAAAGCTTGCAGTTGTGGCGAACCGATGCTTAGTCAGAAATCCAAAGTCACGCCCTAAGATGAGTGAGGTGTTAGAAATGGTGAACCGGATTGTGGATGCATCATCCAGATCCGGAAGTCCTGAGCCACCATTGAAGACTTTGCCATCTATGAAAACCTCCAGGGAAACAGAAAGAAAACACAGAAGAAGGATCACAGATTTCAGAAGTGCTGAAAAAGTTTGTTCGGCTGTTGACTCCAAAGCTTGTAAGAACATGTTAACAGCCGGTAACTTCAAGCTCAAGGTTTAAGCGAACCACGCCTGCAGCATTTTCAGTTGTTTAAATTTAACCTTAAAAAACCTCATAGAATTTCAAAGGGTTTTAGCATGAAAGTTGACTGAGCAATGCAATCAAAGTTCCTATAGAATTATGCAATCAAAGATGTATAAAGCTGCTCTATAACCATAGATGTGAAGAAGCTTTCAGATACTGCAACTTCTTATGGGAAAGGAAACCATTTAACATCCTCATTTTGGTATAAGAGGCTAGCAAAGTTGCTCAGAAGAAGATGCTTAAAACAAGTAGGATTTGGGTGTCGAGCTTGTTTTCTTGGAAACCTTGATAGCATACGAACAACTGTACCAAAGTCCTATATTTATTGTTGTATTACGTCATATATGCTCAGTTTAGGCTTGATTTAGCGACTGGTACATAATATTATGTTTAATAATAGAATAAATAAAAATATACTTTATAGTTTTCATATTTGGATTTTGGTTTTCATGTCTTTGTTGAGACTCTGACAAGAATCAATAGTTCCTTCTCATAACACATTAAAGCCTTTTCATATGATATGTTAGAAAATAAGATTGATCCTTTGGTCTCTTTTAAAGAAACCCTTTGTTAATTTCATATTTAAAATGACAATGAAACAGACATTTGGACAATAACAAGTACCACAAACAAACTTGATATGAATCTCAACCAACTTGGTTATTTTCTTCAAATGATTAATTTTTGTAAATTTAAAATTTGATCTCATCATGTATAATTTTTATTTTTTTATATATTTCACTAGGACTACCATCAAATTCAAGATCAACCGTAATATTAAAATTTAGTTCAAAACTAAATAAATAATTTTACTATCTTTGGTGGCGGTAATTTTTAAGTATAATATAAAATAAACCATAATGCATAATTTAAAATTAAAAAAGTAATTATGTATTAAAATATTAAATTATAAATTAATTTATAATTGTTCTTCTAAGAAAACGTCAGAACCGCCATTTTCTCAGCAACTTAATTAGGACAAAATCAACGGTCAAAAAAATCAGGACGAAAAGCACGCAATCACAGCCGTAGATCTCGTAATTTCTCCATTTAAGAATTAAAAAAACATTCAATGAAAATAGAAAATGCCGCTTAAAACAACGGAAAATCACGTCCGCTCGAATTGCGTATCCAACGGTTGAAAGGACTGTCCATATGGAATCGGGTCGGATCGGGGCTTGCTTGTCGTTTTTAACCTCCGTGGAAAACAGTTTATTTATGAACACGTGAATTGAGGCATGCTGTTTTTTGGTCTTTGTTTTTGATTTGGGTTTCAAAAATTTCAACGTTTGATCGTTACATTATGTCACTCGTGTACTCCATTAATGCAACACTAGTTCCGTGTTTGCTTTTCTGTCTTTTTTTTTTCCTTTTGAAACCAATGTTTCAAGCTTTCTAGGTTTGGTGAGCACCTTAAATTCCATGTCTTTTTTCTATTGTTTTGATTGAATTGGACTTGGAAAAATTATATATTACTGGGTTTTATGGAAATGCACACTTGCCTTTTATGTATGTTTTCTGGTCATTCTGTTGGTATCTTTTCTCAAATATTTTTGTGGCAACTCCCTAAAGACAAACAGCGGACTGAGAATGGGGCATCACTTCATGAATAGAAGACCAACTACTTTGGCCAGTTGGGATTCGAACAGCAGTTACTCCAGTGGCCTGATTGAAGGCAATTGTAACTGAACTAAATCTCATTTATTGCTTCCTGCATCAATCCTTGTGACTGTAATGCTTTCCCCCTGAATTCCATCCCCATGCATTTCTTTAATTTTTTTTCATCCCAGATTGTCACTCTTGGAATTAGGGGAAAATCCATCATCTTCCTTGAATATGCAGTCTGTTGCAGCTGATACCGAGGAGATTATGAATGTTGACCCAAGTAATGTACTTCCGCTTGCAAAGAAGGCTTTGTTAGTGTCTAAACAGGCTGCATCATTGGATGAGGACCTCAAATTAGATCTTGATGAGTCACTTTCTAGTAAGTTAGTTTCTATCTTGTCTTCCTAATTGCATTAGTGTTATAGTTTAATCCATCAAGGACTGATATCTAATGCTATTGCAGTTTGGTCGCTGCTATAATTCCTCTACTTTGCCAGTTGAGAAGGAGGAAGCAGTTACAGTTAAGTCAACAAGACGTTTAGAGAGACGGTCTAAACAAAGGAGGGTGCAACCTAAAGCTACGATTTGTGAGACCTACAGTTATCGAAGGATTGATGTAAGAAGAAAGTTGTTTGCTTTATAGGGAGAATGGAATGATGAAGTAGGATCTTTTATCTTGGCTTCGGCTTGAACTTAAGAGAGAGAGGGTTGGATCCAATGTAAGATCTTCGGTTGGGCCTGAACTCAGTCGAGTATTAAGAATTTTGGAATAAAGAATTGCTTGAATACAAATTCACACCCCTTATGCTAATGATCATAAATGACTTGTTGTCATTGAGTCCAGAGAAGATGGGTGAAAAGTTGTCTATGGACTATGATCATGAGCCGAATTAAAAAGGGAGGAATTTGATTTCAATCTTTTCACCATTGGATGCTAGGAATTTTACTGATCCATAAGATCTATGCAAAAGCGCTTGCCTTTTTGAGATAAAATAAAAAGAAAAGAAAAGAAAAAGTTGGGAAAATATGGAAACTCTACCTCTCTATACAAGCTCAATGATTGTAGCAAAAGGTTAGAATAAAAAAAACACTGCAATAATGATGATAACATTTTGGTGGTAAATCATGAAAGATGGCGACCCATAAATGAAAAGTTATCCTAAGACACAAAAAGACGACTTGAAACTGGCTTAGCACATGGCTGGCCCCATATACAGGATCTCTGACTCTTGACTTTCTTCTTCGTTCGATGGTAAAAAATACCAGCATCCCAAACATTAATAATCACGGCAAGCATTTCACCACCAATGAAAAGCTTGACAGGAAGAAACCATCCTTCCTACTGTTGGTCAAGCCTGTTTACTTTTTCACCTGTTCATCACTTTAGCAAATATCACTTTCTTCTAATGAGTTGTCCTGCCCCCTCCCCGGTTCTTAGGGAGAATGATGCTTTTACCTCTGCAGAAATAAAAGCATCTCACATCACACTGTTTAGGGTATATTATTGTTGTTCGTGTGGCTTGGTCTTGTAGCATTCAGATTTAGCCTTTTCTTCTTTTCTTTTGGTTTCTCTGTACCAAATGAATACTGTTTATTGATTCTTACTTGTACGTTTTACCCCCCAAAAAAAGTCTACATTTAGTAAGAGAATTAAGAACTCTACTCATGCAGATAAATCCTTAACATCAAGAAAATGCTTGATATCAAGAAATTAAATGTCCAATTAACACTTAATTACCGTATTCAGTTGTCATAGCATATATAGAAGTGAAAGCATTTATAAAGTGAGGACACGTGCGCTACTCGAGCTAGTAACTTTTCAGGTGAATTTGGCAAGAAGACTAATATTAGTCCATACTGTATCTTTTTTTTTTTTCTCACATGCTGCTCTGCTCTATCCTCCCTGACAGCTGGTGGGTTGCAGTGGCTACAGTCCATACCTGATTTAGAGGAGCCCTACCCAGAATCAAATCATAACACCTCAATTCAAAGTATCTCCTTTCTATATAAATAACACCAAGCTCATTCAACCTCTAGCCCTTTCATATTTACTGCTTCTATTAGTAGTAGTAGTAGTAGCAGCAGCAGCAGTGCCAGTAAAAAACAGCACTAGACACAGCAGCTCAAGCAAGAAAAAGAAAAAGCTTACTCATCTTCACATGGCAGGCAAAGAAAACGACACAAGATTTATTAGTAACAAGCACGCCTGTGAGCCTTGCAGATCTTTTGGTGAAAAGTGTAGCCATTTGGTTAAGAAGAAGCGAGCAAAATTCTACATCCTCCGGCGTTGCATAGCAATGCTTGTCTGCTGGCGTGACCGCGGAGAGCATTAAAAGGGCCAGCCTGGTTTTATTGCCTCTACTTGTATAGGAGTGTAATTAAAACAAGTACTTTTGATTAATATTAGTAAAATTGTAGCTCATTATTGATTTCAAGGATAAGAAAACTTATATAGTGTTGCATTAGTTTTATCTAGCCTTCTAAAAAATAAAATTCTAGATCTGTTTAAGTTTTGGATATTCTTCTTGTTGAAAAAATGAGGAATGGTTAATGTCTTCAGTCCATGTAATTGTTGTAATGATTGCTCTTATCTTTCTTTTTGTTGCTCGTTTTTCTTTGTTTCTTACTTTGGTTTTCATGGAATGCTGTGAAGTTCAAACTTGCTGTTCAGTTGTCAAAAGGATTGATGGGACCGAAGGGAAATCTGGGTTGTCATCAAAATTCTCTGGAAGGGTTAGTTTTGTTATGCAATAGCATATCCATTTCTCATAGGTGGAAGAATGAAAATTCCATTTTTCATTATTTTCCTTGTTGCTGTTTCCAACTGATACTTTTACCGTTTCACATATGTTTTCTTCGTTCTTTCTAGTATTATTTTTCTTTTCCAGTCGCCAATTTCCACTGACAAAAGGAAATTTGTGAATTAGACCAGAATTCTCTATATTGGCTTTGTATATCATTCAAGAGTTGATAGCTGTAACTTGGCCTTTGCTGATCATATTGATTTTACAATTAATTTGTTCATTTTGAACAGTTTGCGTGCTATAAATAGAAACTGCAGGTTCTTGCTTTTTCCTCAAGTTCTTCACATGAAATCATCATTGGTTAGAGAGAAAAAAACAAAGAGGACAGTTGTTTCTACTTTCCCATATTTCACTTTTCCCTTTTCACTGTCAGACTCATTAAACTGAACTAATCTTTCCCTTTTTCTTCGTTAGTAACATGTAACTATCATTAGTATCGGTATGTTTTCGTTAAATTTATATATAATTTTTATTAAAATTTTAAATCGCGTTTTTTTTATATATGTCATCATAATATAAAATGCAAGAAATAAAGATAGAAACTAGTCCTAGCTAGTTTCCTTTCATTTCCATGTCAACAGAAGGAATGCCAATAATTCTAACAAAAAATTTTGTTATAGAATTTTTTGGGGGAGAAAATGTTGTCAATTGAGTATTAGACAAGGAGAAATAATTATTTTAGTTTCATGTTATAGAATTATGAGAAACATGCTCCCCATGCCTCTAGATGATTTTGTCAATCCTGACAATCTATTTACCAGGTCCTTCTGCTTAGGGAACATCAGACAAGAGCAATAGCACTAATTTTAGAATTATTTTTCCTGGAGCATCCTCCAGTTTCAACTTGTTTATATTTTTTTTGTTTTGTCCCCCAATCCCACCATGTTCTCGTTTAATGTTCCTTTACAAGCAACACAAATCCATCGGCTTAGATTCAATGGAATGGCTGACCATAGGTAAAAAATATACACTATAAATAAATTGATCATCACGCACGAATACAAGTTATTTCCTGTGACAAAACCGCTATAATTCCAAATCCGGTAGGTTTCAGTTCTAAAGTAAAACCTCAAGGTGACTAATAAATGAACACTTGACCAGCCAGCATATTGGTTATACCCTTTATTTTAGGGGTTGTTGATGATTCAAAACATGTTCACTATAATCAACATTGACATTAATTTTCATCTGTCTGTGGCATGTTTATTATAGTAGCTTTCAAATGATGATCACATAACATGACAGTTGCTGTCTGAAATTCACCCTCGATCCTGAACTAGATGAACATATCTATAGCAGCTGGTTAATGCAAGTGAAATTAATTCTACTGGCAATTAAACTAATTAATCAATCAGTCAATCTTATTTGTAAGACCCTCAAACTGTGTATTCTAAGGCATAAACTTTGCCTCAATTTCAAAGAACAATGAAACCTAACTTTGACTATGGTAAATACCATAGAAATAATAGAGGGTTGTAAAGGTGTTTTCCACAAAGAAGAAAAAAAAAAAAAAAAGGCCGGAAAGTTGATGTATCATGTATATACTTCCAAGCAACAGTAGAAAAGATACTACCAAATTAGGCTAGGAGATAGGATTAGAAACTAGCTAGGCAATAAAAGCCTATTTTGATACCAATGATGTGAATTCAATAGATGATGATTTTCGCCGGTAAGTGTAATTTTTCTTTATTATTTTCTTTGGTTTTACACTTGTTACAGTACACTTTTCTGGTGAAAAATAAAGGAATACTGGAAAAGTAAGGTGTCTGATGAATAAATGTTATCCATCAAAGTCGGTAGAAGAGATTGGTACAATTTGATTCCTTTCCATGTTTCCATTGTTATGAAAAGCTTTTTGGTCATCCCAAAACAAAATAGATTCAAATAATGTAATGATATTAAATCGTTTTTTTTATTGCCTTAGGTACTAAAAAGTGCCAGTATAATTCAAGATCAGCAGTCGGCACCAGAACCAATTTGCTATGGAGTGCAAAAAATATCAATATAATAAGAAGAATTATTAAATCATATGGGAAGGAATTGAAAAGAAAAGAAAAAGAGAGCTTTTCATGAGATGAGAGAGCGATGTGAAAGGGGCCAAGAGGTGATGTGGGTGGGTCGATGGATGTGTTAGCCGACAGCGAGAATCCTTGGAACAACCCCTGCAGCTATCCCTCGTGCGGCCCTTTTACACTTGTTGTATCTATTTATCCATGTTTTATGAAAACATGCATTCAAATTCCGTGGTATTTGACATTTTCACCATTGTTGTAGCTAACTGCAACAAAAAAGACCAGAGTTGAGAGATGGGATGGGGGACCAAAGTGTGGAAAGAAAAACTACTACTACAACGACTAGGGCAAAGGAAGGGACCCATAAATGAGCAGAGGCAACACGTGCATGTCTGACAACGTTGAAATATAGGCGGGTCGGGGTTTGGTAGCTTTTGTGTTTAACCGTTGGGGTTGGATTTACTACTGATACTGCTGCTAGGCGAATTCAATCGAATCAATGTCTGGCAAAGCTGGTCATGATAACAACAGCCTGCAGCACCAACAACAGAAGCATTCAACAATGTCGTTTCCGTGTAGTTGCCTTTCAAGACTTTCCACGTGGACATGCACGTGTGGGTAACACCAAGGAAATAAAGAAAAAAGGGAATTGATGGGAGGAAGAAAATAGTATTGTTAAAAAAATAGAGTTTGGATGGTGATGGCTTTAAAAGAGTGATACCTCACACACTTTTTCTTCCTTTTTTCTTTTATGTAATCTTGTGAAGGTTATCTTCTCCAACCATTTGTCAGTTGTCCCATAATTTAGATTCTCATGGGAATTGGGGTTTCTTGTTTATTTTTTTCCCTTTGAATTCTAATCCTTCCTCCATGGAATAATGTTTGTGTTAATGACTAATGTTTGATCTTCCAAGCTTACAATTCTTTTTTTCAGTTCTCTTAAGCTTCAACCTCTTTTATATATATATATAAAAAAAAAGATTTTAAATAAATGAAAAATAATTGTGCATCCCATCACAACTATATGTATTGAACTTAGAAAAAAAATATGCTATATTCAACTTTGAAATAAATTAACTAAAAAACAAGAAAAAAAAAAAAAAAAAACTCTGGAGTCAAGATTACCACAAGTACATAAAATATGCACGTGTCCAGACAATGTTCAAAGTTTCTTAATAAATCATTATGACCATTTAGACCTCATTTATGTTATATAAACTTAAGCTACAATAAAAAAAAAATAAAAAAAAAAAAAAAAAAAAACCTCACAATGACAATTATCTTCATCACTTTTTCTGTCTATTATGCACTACTCTTTTTCATGCACATATATTTTATTAAAAAAATTAAAGAATGTATCTCTAATAATCCTCTGTATAAATAACCAATTAGTAATTTATTTATCTTGTAGTTAAAAAAAAATTAATATTCCGTTTAATAGATTTTTATATATTTTAAATATATATTTTGTTTTTTTCTGTGTTTTTTACATTTTTATTTTTTACAGAAAAAAAAGGGCATTTACCAAGAGACTAAATAAAGCATACAATAAATTTGACATATTGGTTGAACCCGTAATTATATAGTTTACTGTAGGTTTGTAATTGTTGGAAAAAAGGAGTAAAATGGTGGGGTACTAAAGGTGTGATCCTAGACATGATTGGCATCTACATGGATATCGATATGATATGATATGATGTGCTTTCATCACCATTATTGTTATTATTAGGTAAATGATATGATTTGATATATATTTTTATTATTATTGTACATGTTAAATATTTCAAATTTATATGATGAAAATTGCCAACAATTGATTAATATATTATTTGTGCTAACAAATATATATAAATAATATGTGTATGATCTTATGAATGTTGAATGATACAGATAAATAAATAGATAAAAAATATTCTATATGATTAAAGTAACAATGAAATTTTTAAATAAAAGATTTCATAAAATTAATTATAGATCATTGATTTATTGAATGATTGTCACAAAGGTATAATAATTTCATGTCACAAAGGTATAATAATTTCATAAAAATCAGGTCATCACGTCTATGTCAAGAGTGTGCTTTAATATCGTCTTGAAATTCCTTGTGACATGAGTAATTAAGTGCCAATTGCCAAAGTGTCCAAACTATTTCGATTATATTTTTCAAGAAGGGAGAGGGGGGAGCTTTGGGTCACACTATTGTTGGACTTGACAACCGACGTGGGGTTATAGAATCAAAGATTGCAAAGACCAAACAGCAAAGAAGTAGCCTAAAGTGCGAGGACAGGACACGTTAATCTCCATTTTCTCATGTGGGGTTGTCTCCCATAAAGTGGCTTAGTCTAGTCAATAATTTCCACCCACGTCTATCTTTACCAAAATACATTTCCAATAATAACATGCTCTGTTTCGAGGAACATGACTCTTTTTCCCCAGCAGCATTGGGCATGCCTAACCCTCCCTTGGGCTGGTTTTGGCTGTAGCTCTAAATTGTGAGGAACAAGGCCCAACTTTTGCATCCACATGAAGAGACAAGGTTTTTTTCATGACTAATCAATTATACTAAACACCAAGAAATCATCATTTATGCTCATCTTACCGTGCTAAACGAAGTTCTATTTAAATTGAAATTAAATCTTGTAAAAACTTTGAATTCCAAAATAACAAAAACTGTTTTTTGAACTCAAGGGGGGTAGCCAGGCTCCCTTCGGCTCAACAGTTGTGCAAATGAGCTTTTAAATCATACAGTCAATAATTTAATACTACATATATAAAAGATAAATTGTCACCATAAATTAGGCAAACACAGATGAAGGTTAATTTAACTGTAAAGGTCATCTTCATCAGCTCCTCCAGCAGAAGCTGCAAAAGGATCAGATGCTGCAGTCCTGGAACCAGTTTCAGCAAACCTAAATTCACTTCCAAATCCCCTTGACTGCTGCAATGTTTGAGCAAATGCCTGGTATTTGCGGATGTCTGCGTCACTCACACTCCTACGAGCAAACTTCATTGATTCCTCAAAATGGGCAGGCTTGATTTCTGCCACTTCATCCTCAACATCTTCCTCCATAGCTTCAGGGTTCTCCCTCCTCCTCCTTTCTTTCTCAATATCCTGTAAAAATAAAGATATCTCATGTTACAATCTCAAACATCATGAAAAAAACATAATATTTTGAGAATGCGAGAGAAAATAGTCATAACCATACCTTTTCAATGTTTTCTCTTATGGCATATTTACATGCACGCTGACAAATTTCTGTAATATCTGCCCCACTAAAGCCTTGAGTATATTTGGCAAGAGCTCTGAGGTCAACCTCTTTTGCAACAGGTGATTTTCTCAAGCAAGCCTTAAAGATCTGATGGCGAGATTCCTCATCAGGGAGAGGGATATAGATCAATTGATCAAGACGACCTGGACGCAAAAGTGCTGGATCTATAATGTCAGGTCGGTTGGTGGCTCCAATGATGAAAACAGTTTTCTTGGCAGACATGCCATCCATCTCAGTAAGAAGTTGGTTCAAAACCCTATCAGCAGCCCCCCCTGCATCACCTACACTGCTTCCTCTCTGCAATATATAAACATGAATCAGCATTATATGACGGCAAGCCAAGCAACACCAACTATGTACAAAGACAAGCATATTTTCATTGCAAGAATAAACACACAGAAACCCATATTGCTCCTGCTGCTAAATAATCCATAAAGAAAGAATTCAATTGCCTTGAACATACCTGGGTAGCAATCGAATCAAGTTCATCAAAGAACAGGACACAAGGTGCAGACTGGCGTGCCTTGTCAAAAATTTCACGTACATTGGCCTCACTCTCTCCAAACCACATTGTAAGTAATTCTGGACCCTTCACACTAATGAAATTTGCCTGACATTCATTGGCAATAGCTTTGGCCAGAAGAGTTTTCCCACATCCTGGAGGGCCATAGAATAGTACTCCCTTTGAGGGTGACATCCCGAACTTCTCAAACTTCTCAGGATGCTCCACTGGATATTGAACAGTCTGCATACCAAAGTCACAAATTAATCCCATTTATTGAAGAAATTTAAAAAGATAAAAGGAAAGAAAAAGGAGAAGTAATAAAAACCAGTACACGGCATTACCTCTTGAAGCTCCCTTTTAACATTTTCAAGGCCTCCAATATCTTCCCAACTGACATTGGGCACTTCAACAACCTGACCAAGTGTAAGAAAAATAATAATTAGAAACATAACTGACCCAAGAAATCATAATCAGGAAAGAATCTGCTATCACACTAGAAGTATCTTGGTTATACTCACAGTTTCACGCAGTGCAGATGGATTGCTTGTTCCAAGAGCAGTCTGGAAGTGCTCATTTGTGACTGCCATAGAGTTGAGTATCTCTGCATCTATTGACTCATCTTCCAAGTCAATCACATCCATCTTTTCCCTGATGCACTGTAATGCTGCCTCAGTACAAAGAGCTGCAAGATCAGCACCAACATAACCATGGGTGTCCTTGGCAATTCTTTCTAAATCAACCTGCATTAAGTCAGGAAAATAAATTAGATTCAGTGCTTCATTTTTAGCCAATAAAAATAGAAAAAAGATTTTTGAGGAAAGAAGAAAAGTTTATAGTTTTTGACATTACATCTTCAGCCAGCTTCATGTTCTTTGTGTGGATACGAAGCACCTCAAGACGGCCAACTTCATCAGGGACACCAATATCAATCTCCCTATCAAATCTTCCAAACCTTCTAAGAGCTGGATCAATGCTATTGGGACGATTTGTGGCCCCAATAACAATAACATGTGCACGGGATTTAAGCCCATCCATCAATGTCAACAGCTGAGAGACAATCCTCCTCTCAACTTCACCATTGGTCTTCTCTCGCTTGGGAGCAATTGAATCAATTTCATCAATGAATATAATAGATGGTGCATTCTTCTCTGCTTCCTCAAATGCTTTTCTGAGATTGCTTTCACTCTCTCCAGCCAATTTTGACATGATCTCTGGACCGTTGATGCAGAAAAAGAAAGCACCAGTTTCATTTGCAACGGCACGAGCAATCAAAGTCTTTCCAGATCCAGGAGGTCCATAAAGCAAAATTCCTTTAGGTGGCTTCACACCAATGGATTTAAAGAGCTGTGGATGTCTTAATGGAAGCTCCACTAATTCCCGAATCTGAGCCATCTGTTTTCTCACTCCACCAACATCATCATAACCTACCTCATCTAATCTGTTCTCATCCTCCCTCCTGATAGGTTCTCCCTCACAGAAAATCTCAGTGTCCGGTGCGACCACACAGTACTCAGCAGGATCAGTCTCAATAACCTTGAATTCTACACTTCTCATTCCACCTCTCACAAGGAAGAGATCACCCTTCCTCACTGGGCGGTATGCTTCCAGAAAATAAGCTGTAAATACAAAATTATCATAGTCAGCATTTATGGACTACATTGTCAATAATTCAAAGTTAAACCCAGTCCTCAATTATGTTAATAGGAATTTAGTCCCAGTATATGCTAAGTCATAGCATAGAGTGTGGTTATAATGCATACATGTCCATGCATATAATTGAGCCACCTATGATGCATGTATGAAGGTAAGAGTCCACCCCAGATGTATAGATAAATCAATACATAGACAGTGAAAGAGATTAACACAAAGAAAAGGCAGCCTATAAAGTATTTTTAACATCAAACATGCATAAAAAAGCAGAAAGACTAACCCCTTGAAAGCTTAAGCCCATCAATAAATGCCTTTAAAATTAACAAAATACAGGAAGTCTACTCCATAAGGTTAAAAATAATATATCAATCAATCAATAATAGTCTTATTTATATTATTTAATCAATCAGTGAGCTGATGATTGATTAAGGATAACAAATTATATTCTTCTCTTATGATTGATTAACAAAAAAAGAAACTGTTTTACCTCTTTACCTGCCTAGATAACCAAAACCACCACAAATAAATTATGAAAGACCATTCAACATATAAGTTGGGAATAAAAAATTAAAAATAAACTCACGTTTCAGATAAGCATCAAAGAGATTTCCAGTAACCCCTTCAATTGTATCATCCACAGGTAAGATGTGAACACGTTTTCCATACTTAACATCCGGACACTGGTGCACAGAGACAACGTCACCAAGCCTAACCCTCAAGTTTGACCTGACAACCTTATTCATCCTGATCTTTGGTTCATCACATGTTTCATCTGCAAGAGCAATGCAGATAGTATCCTTCCTCTTTTTCCCCTGTGGACAGTATTAGCAAGGATATAAGCCTTACAACATTGAAAAGTGAAATACATAAGAAGAATTGCAATTCAATAACTATTCATGCCACATAAAAAGCAAGCTTCAATCCCGCAATAACAATGCCCTCTAAACTAAAAATGCACATTCCTCGGTAAAGAAACAATCTTTACGACAGGCTTAACAAATTAGCCTCGTCACCTTAACAGAAACTAGAGAAATAATATAGACCCTAAACAACAAAATCATGTAAATAGCCTACGACAACTTCCATTATACATCCAATCTACCACAATAGAGACCCAATTGAAGACCAATACAAAACAACATAAAAACGCAGGAAACCCGTCAAATAAAGGACCATTTAAACCCTTAAATTTAACAAACCAGCTAAAATAAACAAATACCTAATAAGAAAAAATCAAAAAGCTAAAATAGCCCAATAAAACAATAAATAAAAGCCAAATCTAAAGTAGAAACCTTGATCAGGATAGTGTCACCACGAAACAGCTGGAGCTTTTCCATGGTATCAGGATGAAGAGAAACAACAGAGTTATCATCGTTGATTGCCTCATCGACAACAAGACGATTCGGTGCCTTCTTTCTTTCCAAGATCGCCGTACTAAAATCCCTCTTAGTCCCCTTCCTGAAACACAAAACAAGAATCATATTAGAGAAATCTAAAACAAACCCATATAAGAAAAACGGAAAGAGAGATCTGGGTAATTACGAGTCAGACGATTCAGCTTGGTTAGACATGGTGTTTGGTTGATGGAAGAGTCGAAAAATCAAGAAGAGCTTTAGGGGGTGTTTGGTGAATGCGTGGGATCTGTGGAGAAAGAGAGGAGAAGGAGGGTTGGGTTATTTATAGAGGAAGCGAATCTCCCGTTTCTTGTTAGGAAAGAAAGGGTTGTTTTGGTCAGGCTACTTCTTTGCTTTTCGACTTTGGTGTTCGGCCTCTAAAAGGAGAAATTTGCTTTTTTTTTTTTTTCTTCTAATCCGATCTAAACCTGGAAAGGAGAAGAATTTATCATTGATTATTTTTAAAGCTTTATTTGTTTATTATAAAGAAAATAATATTAGAGCATAACTTTAATTGTATTATTATTTTTTAAAAATATCATTTAATTAAAAATATAAAATTAAATAAAATATAATAGATTATCATCAACACTTCAAATGTACTTTCATATCATTTCATATTTTATACTTTTTAAAAAATTTATTAGATAATTGTTAATATTTATTTTTGTTTATATTTTTTAACAAAATATTATTTTATAGAGCCATTTATTTATTATTTGTGACATAAATTTTAAAAAAATGTACATATTAATAGAGTAGCATTATTAGTTTAATCACTCGTTGCTTTGCTTGGTAACACTAAATTCTAGAACATTTTTTGCATTTGTATCTTCAATTTCCCGCCAAAAAAAAGGTGCTAGGGTGCAAATTCCATCCCTTCACCCAACTCAAAGCAAGTAATTAAATTTAACTAGAGGTAGAACTCCTGATGATCTTTAGTCCAAAATCACATTTCAGCTGGACCACGTTTTGACCAAGTAAACAACCCACGACAAACATGTGCTCCACTTCACACAACTGGCCCTAATATATGAACAACCATTTTGGGCCAAAAAGAAGCAGTTTGACCGAGTCAAACTAATTCTCTAAACCTAGCAGCCAACTAAGAATGGAATCAATCAATGTTTGACTGAGATTCTTGTGATGTTTCATTGTCAAATGAGCGAATAGATTAAAAACTCAGATTGGTGTGATTCAGTTCTAAGTACTTTTAAATCTTAAGGCAGCAAATCATACAGGATTATATTGGTTTTGCTTTTTTGTTCCTTAGGGTTGTTAATGATGGCTTTAATATAGTCTCAGTGATATACGAGTGCAACTTTCCACAGCAGGAAGGCTGACTCTTATTAAAAAAAATGCATCCAATCACCACATAGCAATTGAACAAAACCCATGTCAAATAAAATAAATAGAACGGCTCTGGTGTCGTCCATTTGTGTTGCTTGGTTAATCATCAGACTATAAACAAGTATAGAGAAAGATATAAAATGAAAACAGGTCGCCACCACAAGTGTAGGAAGTGAAAAGTGCTTTGTAAAAGTTGATAAGGTTCGTTCCTCCGGGAAATTCTCTAATTAAAAAAGCCAGAATTCTCCTGGCTCGCACCAACCTGTGTCTCTTGCACTTTCAGGTCAGAGTCAGACAAACTTGTTAGTCGCAGCCTTGAAGGTTTCCAGCGACAAACTTTTTACTCTCAAATAGTTTCATCCTGAAATCGAACTTGATGAAGATTTCAACCCTCATTGTCAAATTTAGAAGCCGAGGATGCATTGTCCCGAGCTTCTACTGTTGATATCGATTCTTTCTTGTCGAACCCAAAAAATAAGCAATTTTGAAATGCATCCAGACTGCTGGCTATTAGTTGGTTCAAACCTCCAAGGTTATCACCTAAAATCAAATCTTCACTATGATATTTACAAGATGGTACATCAAGATCTAGTGGTCCTAAAGAGTCAGGCTGCAATGTATAGAATAAGAAAGATAGTCAGTTGTCTAAAGAATTATGACTTTACAAACCCTTATTAACAGTGCTAGCCCCAGAGTTATGCCTCAGAAAAACAGCCCTGCTTTGCAGATTAATGCAATCAAAGGTTTAGTAAAGCTAACATACCCAATAAATGTCAGTCAGCTCATTGAAATCCTTTTCCGTAGTATCCATGATGTGCATATCAGATGGGCACTCATCCACAAGCTCTTCACAAGCAGAATTTACCATTGGCTCCTCAGGATCAGGTGACTTCAGTGGGAGCAGCTGAAATGACATTATACTGGTTAGTTAACTATTCCTCCACCTAGACAACCAAATTGCCAGGATGGAATTAAGATATACGTTAGAAAGGGTGCCAGATGCCGCAGATTTTGATCTTGCAATCTGTTTACAGGCTGCTTGGGAAGTTGCACTGGAGAATCTAGAAATTGCACAAGGAGTAGGATTCTTTGAAAATGAGAAGACATCGCAAGTTTCTTCAGCATCCCAAATAGAAGATGCATGGGATGCCAATGATGGAAATTCCATCTTGTTTTGATGCCTAGATATATGAGCAGCAATAGCTGCGTCAAATGAATCACAGCTGAATGGAATCTGCTGAAGACATTGCAAGCTTTCTCCAACAGGGTGGTCAACACAGTTACTGTCCAAGTCGTGAGGCACTTCTGCAAGAATATCTCCAACACTTATGTTTGTAAGACTGTCAGCCCATTCTCCAGCAGATACTGCAGCAGTACTATTGTTCAATCTCTGATCATCCTAAGCAAACAAAAAAAAAAAATAAAGTGTCAGAAATATACGGTGGATCAATCTGAAGACCATTCGTCAATGGTAGATCTAAAATGCCAAAAGTGGGCACTAGTATTCTTTAAAGAAATCTAGTGAACCAAGTAAGCCCCAGCGGGCAGTGAACAAAATGTAAAGTTGCTTGAAATCTATCATGTTGGTTGAACAGGGAAGCCAAGAAACAACTGTAAGGATAATGTCAAAGTATCCAAAAAGTCATAGGAAAAGAGATTTATGGATCCTCTGATGCTAATGGTAAAATTCAGAAGAGATGATCTCTTGATCTAGCAGATAACTAGGCAGTCATTTGCAGAAGACTATTTTTGTAAAGCGCAAGGTAATGAATAAAATTGATTGATAAGTCTAAACAAAGGCTACCAGATTTAGATAATAGGCAAAAAAAGGCACAGCTTTGGGACAGAACAAGTTGGAAAGTTTTAAATAATAACTGCCAGCTGAAACTCTCGAACAGATTCAAAGTCTTTGTAAAAGGGATGGACACTTACTGCATCTTCCAACCATCCCATAATAGCAACATTGCAAGTTTCACTTCTATCTGATGATGTATTTGTTGCAGGAATAGGGGAATCCCCAAGATTATCTTTAAGACCAGTGGTAAGGCATCTATTCATCTCATTGGGGAAATCGGTTAAAGAAGATTCAACAGCATTATTTTTATTCTGTAATATTGGCTGATTCTTGCAAGGATCATCAAGTTTCTTAGGCTGATCACCGGTAGATGAGACAGATACTTGTACTTCTTCCACAACACAGCCCTTCCTACTTTCAACATTCATATTATGCATGCTAGGAATGTAGGGTGGGGAAACAGGTGCTTGCCAAGTCAAAGATGCAACTTCAGTATCAGAAAACCAACCATACCTTCAGAAAGAGCTTACAAATTAGCAATTGTCCTTACAAATATAACACAGAAGATAGCAATGAGGCCAAAAGGATACAGGAAAGTACCTTAGGCGAAATACTTGGGGGCTTCCAATCATTGCATATACATCTGATGCACTGACGATGGATGCTTGAGTCCATCTCTGATAACCCCTAAGATTTTCTCTTTGAACAACATAAGGGAAAAGCATAAGCTCTCCTGATGCTATAGTTGAGTTGCCCCATTTTCGATTCAGGTGCTCCAATACTGATGATATCTTCTTTCGAATACTAAGAGTGAGTTCCAAGTGTGGGTTGTGTTTATCCTGACAAGAGATGAAGACCAGTTATCTCCTTAACACTACCCAACTGGTAATACTTGATGCTACACCAAAATCATCAACATAATTTCCTTTTGGCGCTCACCATTTCCAAGGCTCTTCTAGTACTGTCATCAATTGGAAACAGTTGGAGCTTAAGCTTCCCAGCAGCATGTACATTGCTCTCAGCAAAAGGATTTTGAGAGAAAGCAGGCAAGCGAAATTGATTATTTTCAATTGGGTCAAGAATCTTATGCCCTGGAACTGGAGTGGAAAAAATTGGAGTTGAGGAAATTTCCAATTTTAATGGTAATTTCAATTCCTCTCAAGGAAATAACTGATAAATTGATTAATTTCAATGTCACCTGGTGTATCTTGTTCTTGCTCAATGTCTTTATCATTAGTTGTTCTCTCCAAATGCTCAGCAGCATCAGCCACCAAAGAAACCCCAGCAATTGCAGCCTTTTCCCATTTTTTGTATGCAGCTGATGAGGCACCTACCAAGCATTTTATAGCAATACAGGTTTAATTTGAATGGAAAACAAAAACATTGAATTGTAGGAATGCCCATACAATACCTTAAAACTTTAAGTATTAATAGTACAAAGCAAGAACAGATAAACATCAGCCATGACATCAACAACAATGTTTAGTACAATGCTCAGCATCTATAATATCATGGCAGCAATACATGAAAGTAAATACATACACGGAAAACCTTATTGGGCTAGAAGAATCTGGAGATATAGTTTATTTTATTTATTTGGATGGGTAAAGCTACCTGGTTTCCGCCGTTGCCTTGCAGATTTCATGGTGTTTGACTCCCCTTTGCCATTGCTACGATTGACACCTACACTGGTATTACGCTTAGATGACCCTTTTCCAGGTCCTAATTTTTGAATATTTTGACTGTCCACAAGAACCAGTTTGACCGTACCAGCATCATTTCCTGAAGCCCTACTCTGATTTGCGACACTGTTGGGGGATGTAGGTGAACTATTCTCCCCTTGAGAAGGTCGTTTTCTTACATTCTTCTTCCGGTCCTTCACGAGTTGATGCTCCTTCATTGGGACCACAGATCAGTCAGTCCAACACAAGCATAAAATGTCATATTCTATGGAAAGGAAAGCAAACTAGCGATATACAAGATTCTTTTGACTAACCAATGCTTCAACAAAAATTTTAAATCTTCGAGGTTTCAGATGAAGTTTTGAGGCTCTGCAGCTATACTTTTCTAGTAGAGACCACCTGTAAAGAAGACTTGCAATTTGAATAAAACAAAAAAATATTCAAAGGGCACATAAAGGAAATGCTTGTGTCATATGCCCTCAAATGGATATGAATTGAAGATTCAACATGGTTATACACCTAACATAATCAAAGGTCATCTAAGTCTTGCTGGTAGGCAACCTATTTCACTGGAAGTGGCCCATCTCAGCTCAATAAATCTGCTCTAAATAGATATAAATGATGCCTCTAGATTGACTTAAAACTTATATTAGTTAGCAGAGCTGTAATAATGCATCCTCCACATAATATAATTGAATTTATCTAAATGAGGTTTTTTTAAAAGGCAATTAGTTCCCAGCATTACCAGCGAAGCATTGCTGCATTAGTATCTTTAGAGTTTTTGGCATCCAAACATAATCCTGGTCCCAAAAGCTTGTTCATGCGCCTCACAAGACGATAGTAATAATGTCTGACCTATAAATTTTAAAAGAAAAAAACAAATCAAAACATTGACAAGCGAATGTAGTCAGACTTGAATCAATAATAAAACAATCAGATCATATTCTAGTAGCAAATAACCTGATCTTTGTTTTTACTTTGCACACGACATGTGATCTTCTCAAAATTCTGCAAGTAATGCAGTGTCAGGAAATATTATATAGAAAAAGTTAAAAGCCAAACTCACATGTAAGATTGACATGCCTTCCCAACTTGTCGTAATGCAGTGAAGAAACTCTCTTCCTCTTGACGTGTCCAAGCAGCCCATTGCCGAGTTGGCTTTTTAGCTGCATTAGGCATTCAATTCATACAACAATTAAAGGCACAATCACTCTTCTCCATAGATGGAGATGGTGCATGGACTGAATCAATGAAAACTATTATAAGGAGAATTACAAGTGCATTCACTTACCAGGTTGGGCTGGCACAATATTATCTGAGGTGAATGACACTACACCGAAATCTCCTACCTGAATAGGAATATTTTCTTGATTATGTTGTGCCTCACAGGCTAAAGAGCCCTGTGACTCTGTCTGCATGTTGACAGCATCACATGACAACTAATGCCTCATCCCTCTTCAAATTTGTATAAAATCAAGTAGCCCTATTTATCACAAGGAAAATAAGTTTAATATCATATAGAAAACTGGGAAAGGCAAAAATTAGAGGAACACAAGCCAATATATAATCATAAAAAAAAGCTGACAACACAAGTGTAAGTACACTTATGCACAAATATCCCCCTTCTTCAAGAAAATAGTGAAAATAAGATGTTTCCTATCTTTGACTCTCAACAAATACAAGAGATTTTTATTGAAAGATAGGATCATGAATTTTGTGGCCAAACGGCATAGAGCCCATCAACAACAATATAGCTTACGGTTTTTACAAGATCAGCTTCCTGTTGTCTCCTATTATGCTGTAAATATTCACGTTAATAAAAACATTAAACAATGTTTTCTTTTTGGTGAAAGGTAGAAAAAACTTAATCCAATAATCAATATTTGAAGACCTAACCATTTTTCTATTTATGATCAGAAACTTGTTTTCACGGTTAGAAACAAAAACTTCAAGCATGCAACTATGTGAATACTAAGCACCCTCGGTATCCTCCAATGTGACTACCATGGCCAATGGGTTTAATAAATAAAGCAAATGATTATTCATCTTTTCTTATTCATCGATTTCTTCTTTCAATTTCACTTTTTCAAGGTCTAAGCCAACCATAGTTGTCTTTGTCTCCTCGGTACCCCCTCCCTCTTCTTCTTCCTCTGTAATAGCTGCCTCGCTAGCGAAGCGTCTTCCAAGCCCTGCGCGAGCTGCGTGCTTAGCACTGAATTAATAGCACCACTTCTACCACTTGCATAGCATATCGGTAGTAGCTACAAGACAAAAAACTAACTAAAAAATGCATATGAATTCATCACACAATCAAACTTCATGTAAGAAATTAAGAATGACATACCAAATAAAACAATCTTCCCAACCCTACATTATTTATCCCGATAACATTTCAATTTCCTTATACTAATAAACCCTAGAACCAACAAATTCTATCTCAAATACATCTGCTGACAATAAAATTCAACTACAACGAAAAAACAATACAGCTTTAAAAATATGCAGATTTTAAACAAAATGAAGAAATGTGAGAAAGCTTAATTTGTTTCAAGTGCATGAGATCCCAAAGAGCAAAAAAACAACCTACAGTCAACTGTACGACTAATTGACCAAATCGAATTCCACTTTTTCACATCAAAATAAGTTGAACAGAAAAGAAAACACACATAAGAACATACAATTACTTAAATTTTCTCGACATCCAAACAAAAAACTAGGGTTTCAAACTACAGTAAAATTTGATCAGCAAAAACCTAATAATACTCAAAAAAATAAAACAAAATAAAACAAAGAAACTGAAGTTATTCTGAAAATACCTGAAATAGAAAGAGAGATTTGGAAGATTCGAAGGAGATCAGATTTTGACCAAAGAAGAAAATCTATAGAAACCGGAAGAACCTTCCGACAGACGTCCAAGATCAATAAGATAGAAGAAAGAAAAGAGACCAGATTTTTTATTTTTTCTTTAATTTTTTTTCTTTTTCACTTTGAAGAAAAGAAAAAAATATTTATTTGGTAATTTGAAAGACAAAGAGTACAAAAATAAATAAATTGAGTATTGGATTTATCAAAAAGCAAATTTAATTTGGTAGCTTAAAGTTAAAACTGAAAGCCGGCAGAAAAGAAAAGTAAATTAAAATAAATGGACTGACCAAATTTATTTCTATTTTTATAATTTGGACTTGTGGGATACCCTGACCAGCTTATCTACCATAGAAAGGGCACATGAAGTGCCTAAATGAAGTAAATTTTATTTTTTATTTTTTATTTTTTTTTAAATATGGCAAGTAAGAAGGAAATTTTAATTTTATTCAATTAAAGCAAAATTTAATCAGTGGCATTTTCCTTTGTCTAGGTTGGCATTATTTGTTAAAAATTTGATGTCAAGTGGGTGATGATATAAAATGGATCGACTTTATTATTGAATATTTTTACTTTGGTCTTTTTTTTTTAATCTTTTAATCCAACATTTGAAATTTAATTTTAATACTTTCTTAGTTGGAATTATTCTTTTCTTTTTCTCCTAGGTTTTCTCTTTTTATTTTTTATTTTTTTATATAAGTTGACGTGTCAAAATTTTTTAATTAAAAAACTTGGTTGAAGAAAATTATTCCATGAAGGCAGATCAATACTTAAACGAAAACTCCTTAACAAAGAAAGGAATTATTCTTTTTAATACAAAATGTAGTCATAATTTTAAAATAAAAATAAAAAATTACAAGTGTTAAAATTTAAAACAAATATATTTAAATGTTGTAAAGTGTTTGACTTTAATTTTAATAATTAAAATTTCAATTTTAATAATTTCAATTATAATATATATAAAAAAAATGAGAGAACAACTTACATAGTATAATTTTTTTTAATTTTATGAATTTTTAATTCTTAATTTTAATAGATCTTAAAAATAAGATTAAATTATTTTTTATTTAAATTTATAAAAATCAATTATTAAAAAAATTGATAAAATTAAAAAGTTTTATATTGATGTAAGTTGATCCATTCCTTATATATAATATATATTTTTTTTATCTCTTGGATTTATTAAAATCAATAATTAAAAAATATGCAAAATTTTTTAAAATGTAATTGGATCCCTTTTTATATAAATAAATATATATATTTGTATATATATTTACACACCCAAGTTGCATGTGAGTAACAAAGGGAGAGATGCTTTTGCCAATTGCCACTTCAATTTCCTTAACTAAAAAACTACTTTTGATTATTTATTTATCTCTTTTTTGGGGATACATTACTTTAAAGAAATCTCCCAAGTTAAAACCAACACATGTTTTGATTACCACACTCAAATGAATTTTGTTGCTTACCATCTGACAGAGTGCTTTAATGATGAAAACTATTTTGCTTTTGACTAGAACTAGAATTTGTGTGACCACTGCAATCCAAGGAAAAAAAAAAAAAAGTGTTAGGTCAAATCATCATGTCACAAGGGGGAGAGGAATAGGTGCCCCATGTTCTGATAATGAAACTTCACAGTGAAAAGGAAATACAAACTCAAACTTCAAAATGAGGAACCATTCATGATTTCTTTAGTGCTTTTCCACATTTTATTCAAAACTGATTTTTTTTTTAATTTAAATTCTAATAATTGAAATTAAAAATTAACAACTTTGTTAAGACGGCTCAAAATAAGAAGCTGTTAGCTCAAAACAAGACTAAAGGTTCCTTTTCAAGTGACAAGTTTTAACATGAGTTACAACCTCCAAACCACCCTGCCAAGAAAGGAACTTTAGAGAAAACAATGGAAACAAAAAAACAAAAATTAAGCCATTAGTCTCAAATTTCATAACGTTCTTTATGGGACAAGGGCATGACCCATGTTGAAGCAACTTCCATTCTTTCCTAAGATAAATGTGGAAACTTAATTTATGAACAACACAGCTCTGCAGTGCGAATTCAGGACTAAAATTTCCTCCTCTGCCCATACATACTCTTGCAACAATGGCAGAGTAATCTCTTTCATCTGCCAGTTCACAAACTTCGTTATCAACAAGGATAAGAGGTGCCAACGAAACGCTGCGTTTAGATAAAGAACGAAAATAAACATTATTTAGAAGAATACTACAAGAAACGACACCGTTCCTTAGAATCAAGATTTTATAAAAAAAACAAAAAGATAAAGTGCTTTCTTGGGGTTTTGGGTCGTGATTTGTGAATCGACCGAGGAAAAGCCGATCTTCAACGATGGGATTGGGCTTCATAGTCGGCGTTTTTGGAGTTTTAATCCTGTCCCACGCAGCTTATTCCACGATTCAGTGTAAATTCCCACAACTCTCTATTCCTTTCTGATTTGATTTGATCGATAAAGTTTTAAAATTTTCTTTTTTCAGATAGGGGATTGTTGAAGATTATGGAGGAGGAGTTTTCAGGTCCACCCATGAATGTAAGTTTTTTTTTTTTAATTTATTTGATTTGTTGATAAATTTGTGTTATTTTTTAATGCAAAATCTAAAGTAAAGACATTGATGTGAAAAGAGCAGGTGGTTTTAGAGTTGCTTCTAGGGTTTGTTTTCTGTATTTGGGCTGCCCTAACCGTGCCCGGGAATTTTCACTCGATACATCCTGATTCTGAGGAGAATAGGTACGTGGAAACTATATATTTCTTCAATTCTCAGTGTTTTATAAAGATGAAATTGTTGTTAATGTGTCATTCAATGGCTTAATTTTAGATTAGGGGTCAGTTTAGATTATCCGAAGTTGATGCTACATTTTATTCATGTAAGATTGGGGGAAAAAGGTATACCTAGAGAGAGGGAAAGTGTTTGGTACTAATTTTGTGGTTAACTAAAAAGAAGGGAATTTTTCTTATTAGTTTTGCTGCTTAAATCATCTATATTGAAAGAGAGGAAGTGACAAATTAAACTGAAAATGCTGTTGGCGTCTTAGGGATCATAATCATGCTCTGACTGTCTTTGACATCTTCTTTAGTTGAAACAAGTTTGTTTTCCCCCCCATATGATGGTGTGATAGTATTTCATAAATTACATTTATAGATTTTCAGTTTGTGAGCTAGCATTTGTTCCTATTGAACTTAAGTTGAATGTTAGTTCGTAATCATAGACTAGCGTGCATCTTAGCAATTTCACATGGACAGATATGACATAGAAGGTCGTAGTGTGTTTATTCTTGTCTCAGTGTGTTTAATCTTTGATTAGTCTCCCTCGAAAAAATTTCTCTCAACGCTCTTTTCCTAGTAAATTTACAATCAGCTATATCTTTCGAATAAGGAGTTTGCTGAGAATCTGGCGAATTTGGTTTTGACTAATCATTCTATTTAAATACTGCACACTTCTATGGTGATTAAAAGATATGATGCTTGTTTGCATTTTTAATAGGTAGAGAATATAGCTGCTCTTATGAACCTTTCAGCCTCATGTTCCCATGCATACTTATACTTAAAAGCTCCCCATAAATGCTTTATATGTTTTTTAACTGTGCTTGCCAACTATTGCTGAAAATGAACAAGGAAGCCTAAAATAGACTCCTGACCTTGGCTGTGGCTTATCGTTCTTTTCAATGTTGGTGGCTCTTCCATAATATACTTTCTAGAAAAAGTTTGCTAACGGATCTTTGCATCTGTCATCCTTAACTTGCTTTGAGTTAGTAGAAAGTGAACAATGTAGAATAACTACTATTATTCCTGCTAGCTTTGTTGTTTGTAGTAAAAGTGTATGGGTCACTAATGTCACGAAGTATAATCTGGAATGCAGGATTGTTTCTTTGTCAGCAAACTTGGACTTCATGATCTTCAATCACAGAGCCAAAGCATTTCCGTTAGAAATTGAGATGAAGCTGAAGCATTAAGATCAATAAGCTTCACATATTTTGATTAAGGAAGTGCCATCGTTGGCGAGTCTGTTGATCTTAAGAGCTAGAGGGCATGGTTGGAGGTGTACTGTCTCGCATTGTACTTTTTTATTTTTCCAAAGTGGTAGCGATTTTAACCAATCATCAGTTACTATTCTTCTTGATTTGGCATTCTTGTTTGCTTTTATGTTATATTGTCTGGCATACCGAACCTCAGTGTCAGTTTGAATCATAGACACGGTTTCCAGCAGGTCAGCAATTCGAATCATTATTCGACTTTTCATTTTCTCCTGTCTGTGGTTCTAACCTGTTTCATGTTTGACATGGAGCAAATATTTTAAATTTGCAGTTATAACCTAGTGTTAAAGTTAAAAACTGCCTCTAGTAAGTGACTTTGAATTTAGCCTTAAATATAGCATGGAAGAAATCTTACATATCAATAATGACAAAAGGGAAGGTTACTTCTACCGTCTCTGTTACAAGCAGAAGCAACTCCATATATTTTAGACGGCTGCCCTAGACAGTTGCGGGCATTGTCTTACCAGAATTCCCTGGCTCTAAGCTATATACTATTGCGATGATTTTGAAATTTGCATAAAGAAACTGACTAGTTTGATTACTGATGGAAAATTCCAATTGAAAGTGGGGAAATTTTCCTGACAAGTGATTTCCACACTAAACATCATAACACGAAGTAAAAGAGAATCATATAAGAGAGACAGAGTTGTTAGGTTGGACATTTTCCTTGTTTAAATTGAACAGCCGAGAGTAAAACTGTGCAAGAAAACTTCCTTTTGCCAGATGCATTGTCGTGGACAATTTATACGTGCTCCTCTCACCCTTCTTTTGGAAGCTCAAATCTAGCGACTCACCCAAGATTTTCTTGCCAGTTCGAACTTGAAATGAAGAGCAGGCCTCTTTTCAGGAAGGAGAGTCTTTCACCATCCAATTCATCAGATGGCCCACATTTCATTGCTTCAATGACAGGAGCAAATGCCTGTAGCACAGAAACATGATTGCCCTTGCTCACTTTATCAGAAAGACCAGTTGGCAAAACAACCTGTGAAACATTTTTCTCCCCAGGTTGCATGGGGTAGCAAGAAAAGGGTTACTTCCAGCTTCTTGTAATTTTTCCCTTTTAGCATCGATGAACGCAGAAACTGAAGTTCCAGTAGAACCGTTACACACCAGTCTCTGCCCTCTCAGCCTTTCTCTGCTGCCTTGCTTGCTCAATCTTATCAGCACAAGGATCAGATGCCCTCTCTTTCCACATAGGTGTATGAATATAAGTGTGAGGATCAGGCAAAGCAGGCAACCAAATTGGGATATGCTTGCCAGGTGGGGTCCCATTCATATGCTCAAAACTTTGAATCAGGTTCCTATACTTAACAACAGGAAACTTAAGCACAGGCTGAGCAACCAAAATTTCATCCTTCAAATTCACAAACTGAATTATTTCCCTAATTGTGCCAGCACCTACAACACAATTTCGAATCTCCGAAGCACCCGGAAACCCATGTGAAGCTCCCAAATCTTCCAAAGCCCAAGTTATATTAAACAGATTGCATTATATCCTACCAGCTAAATTAGCATGAGAACTTGCATTTTTTCCTAAGTCACAGAGGTATGGAATTGAGATATCAGTAAGAGCCTCCAAAGCAGACTCTTTAAATCCCTGATAACCGACACTCTCGCACATCTGTACCACTGCAGTCTTTGAAACCGCTCTCCCAAAGTCATCAGCTTTCGATCTTCCCAATGACAAGCTACGCTGACCATCGCTCTTTCTTGTATCTCTTGTATTCCCCACACCGCCATGGCTCATGTTCAAAACCTCATATCGAATTTAACAGTATTTTCCCCCTAAATTCTGACATCATCTATTCTTTCATCCCTTTAATCTCCTACTAATTACTCGTAAAAAAAACTAGCCGTTACCCTCTATTTTGTTAATGGGAAAGTTTCGTTTTCTACGAAGAAAAACCCAGGAACTAAACAAACCCATTTTTTTCTTTCTACATTTTTCTCGGGAAACAAACAAAGACAGAAAATTACAGCTGATTCCAAGATACCTAGAAAGGGTCTACACTTCTATTTCTACAACAAACAAAAAAGGAACAAAATAGGGGATAAAGAACAGAATTTGAAGCCTTACCAGTCATGCAGGAAGTTCAAATCAACTGGGAAAAAGAACGACTTCAGTCTTCAGCTGAAACCAGAGAAACAGGCCCAAATTTTAAAACGCACCCAACCAAAAGCGAAACCTAAGAAACACGTTCCTAGAGGTTTTAAAGGTTTTTAAAAGGTTAAATGCTCGATTAAGATCGAACCATTGTGTATTTTTTAAGTTAAAGATTTCAACTTTATTTTAATTTAATATAGAATGTAACGTTTTCAATTTTATTCAAATAAAGATTAAATTAAGGCTGTAATTTATTCGTTCTGTTAAATTTATTTTTTGTTAATATTTTTCATTAAAATCATTAACTTTAATAAAAAAATACAAAAATTAAATACAGTAGCAATCGATAAGGTATAGAGTAAAATTGAGCACAATAATTAACCTCAAATGATCAAGCAAGACAAGTTGGATCGTAGCAATTCACAATCAAAGGCCATTGAAAAACAAGAAATTTGTGACCAAATTTTTTAATTTTTGAAGAGGTAGAAAAATATACGGTAAAACAATTATTTTGAGAAGGTTTTTGGGAAAAAGAAAATTTTTTGTTAAACAATCAACAAAATAAATTTATCAATAAGATTAACAATCAGTAACTAATTTTAAT
This sequence comes from Durio zibethinus, assembly GCF_002303985.1. The sequence continues at coordinate 24,052,272 of NW_019168481.1, read as the reverse complement.
TAAGTAATTGATAGAATAAGAAGGTTTTAATTCACAAAAGCAGCCATGGTAATAAGATTTGATAATTCATCAACAAAGTTTTTTTTTGGGTTTGATTTTTTTTTTTTTTTTTTGAATTTTAAGACAAAGTTAGAAAAGGAAGAAAATGCTGATCGATCGACGGTACAGTGGATGGTGAGGAAATTTCATGATTCTTGAGTTTTTTAATTTTTGGATTGCAGTTGAGTTTTGATTTAAATATTTAAAGAGAGAATAATGGAGAAGAAAAGTTGAGCCTGAGATTCTTATTTCAATCACGAAGACGTGTCGTCGGTGAAGGACAAAGATCGACGATAGTCATTGGCGACAAGATTGATGAACAAAGAGGTTGATTTCTAAATATTATATTACAAAATAGTGATTCTTTTAAGGATGTAAGTCACAATCATAAAGGAATGCTTTATTTGAATAAATTCAAAAATTTTATTTTAAATTGAATCAAATTAAAATTAAAATTTTTAATTAAAAATCACATAAATATTAAAATTTTAATTGAGTACTTTAATTTTTTTAAAAAATCAAAGATAATACAGGAAAATTTGAGAAATTAAAAAAAAAAACTCTATTTGGGCCTATCAAGCCGGCCCACAACTATATTTCACTTAAAAAAAGATTTTTTTTGTTGGCCTTATCCTATTAAAGATAAGAGTCTGGGAGGAGAGCTGAAGAAAGAGAGAAGCTTTGGCGATGGAGAAGTATTTTGGGAATGCATATAGAGGGGACCCCGGCGTGCCGCATGCGGGTCCGGATCGGTTCATGAATATATGGATTGGGTCCTATGCTTTCTCTGCTCTTACTTGGTTCAACCCTTACATGTGGCAGCTTGCTAACCAATTCAAGTGATTTTCACTCCTTTTTCTGTCTTTAAATTCTTTTGTTTCATCTGAATATTTGGCTTTGAGTTTTATGTTTATTGGACAGTTTCATATATAAGCTGTGATTTTTATGTTTAGTTTCCTCAGTTGGTTTATTTTAGGGTTTTTGTGATTTTGGTTGCCGTTTGAAGTTAATGAAAGATGGTTGAAATTCATTAGCATTAGGATTAATTGTTTTTCTTTCTTTTTTTTAATTTCAATATTGTAAGGTTGAGATTTTGATTCATTGTCTCCATATATCTCGTGGTCTGGTTTGATTGGGATGGGAATGCTGGATTAGGGTTGGATTGTAGCATAGTTCCCTTTCTTTAATTAGGAATATTTCAAATTGCAGTTGGCATGACCAAGCAATGATATTTGAACACTACCATTGGAAGAAAGCCAAGGCAAGGAAGCAACGATACAAATTTAAGGTATGTTGTTTGATATCACTCATGGGCAAGCTTTCTTCAAAAGCAATATGGAAAGTCCTTTTAGATGCCTTATACAAAGTGGACATGAAGTGTTCTCATGAAACCTTCACTTTTTTGTCTTTGCAGTGGAATGAGCGCATGGACAAGGATCACAGGGACTCGTATTATTTCAACTGGCCTGTCTACTTCCCTTAGTTTCTCTTTTGTGTAGGCATGCTCTTTGATAAGTAGTTTGGACAAAGAAATTTGCACTGCTGAAAAGTTTGTGTATCTTTATTGCTTCACCCCTTCTTCCGAACTCATTATGCTGTCTTAACTCCTCCCTCTCTTATTTTGGTGGATCTGAAGTCTTTCAAGTAATATTGGGATCTTTTGTGAATGTTTCTACATATATTTGTTATGCTGTTGAGTGACTTATACCTTTCTCAAATATGCTAAGTCGGTAATGATGAAATTTTTCTATGGAAGAGGGTGAATGATTAGTTGTTTGTTGTCTGAAAGATCAATGAGAATTGGAAACAGGAGAGGTATATTGTTGTTAAATGCTAGGTTTAGCTAGTTAAAAAGACTTGTGCACATCCTTGAATATCTAGTTACTAGTTGGTGAGCAATTGACTTATGTTCAAAATGCCCCAGTTACTGCTAAGGCAAGTTTGGGTGGTAGGATGACCAGTGCCTTCCCTGGTCAAGCCTTTTTGGACTTACATACTTATCAGATTGAGCTAGTTAAGAGTCATTTTCATTTGGCTCAATATTATTTAGATGTCACTTACTTCCCTGTTGTGCACCTCTAACTAGTAGCTAACTTCGATTTCAATGGGTTGCTGTTGAACTCAGAAAAGAGTAAAGTCTTTAACTCTTTATTGATCTTCATTTTGATAAATATCTTTGCGATAACTGTGGCAACTAGCCTTCTGAAAGTTGTCAACCAACTGAAAAAAATCCATCATTATCTCAACTCAGAAAGCACAATTCTTCCACTATGTCCACTATGGTTTTATGTTCTTATTGGTTTCAATGTTGTTAACCTTAGGTCTGACATTCCTTCTGAAGAGGAGGTCGGTTATGTTCATCCATCAATGCAGGTTCCCCAAGGTTGTTGGCCTGGAACTTGATTCTTGGATGCTGGTCTTTATTCATGTTCCTGAGAAAAGGAACTGTATAAACATTTAATTTTTTATAATTCAAATTCAAAAGTAAAATGATGAAAAAGAAAGCAAACAAAAAGTGTAGACTCTCCCATGACAGAGAGCTTATAAGCCTGGTATGTACTCGAGCACTTGGAGACACCTTTGGCCAAAACACTAGAGAGCTTGTTAATCCTACCCTGAAGAAAGTTTCACTTCACGAAAACGAAAAAGACCATGGCGTTTATGCAATATCCATCTCCTTCTTTCAGAACCATCTTACCTCCTACTTTTTCTGTAGCCATCACATCATCTTCTCGTCTCTCTCTGCCAACCACTCATAGCATAAAACTCAACCAGTTCCACAAATTGGGTCCCAGATTTTAGAGCCAAGTCCATTAACTTGGTCATCTCTGGTGCTTTTGCTCTTTAGTTTATCTCTAACAGGCAAGTCAAATGAACCTGCATTGAATGGTGGTTTGACTGTTTTCAGAGTTATATCGAAGCTCTTAGCAATGCTTTAGAATTAGCTCTATGATTGCCAAGAGCTTGACTGTTCTACAGTCTTTTACTGTCGAGACTGATAACCTACAGATCGCAGAGTATAAGGTTTAACAGTAAAAGACTCCATTAAAAGTAATTTCTCTAACCATATAAGTTCTCATTATGACCCATATCAATGGTTCCAGGCTTTGGTCATTTGTTGATAAGCTATAGAGCTTATACTCAAAAGTCCAAAGGGCAAGAGGGCTAAACCCTGTATGGTTTTCAACTTTAGGATTCCATAATGTGCGGCTTAATTGTTTCTGTTTAGTCACTCTTGATCTGAAACACATTACACACTGCCGATTTCAGAGGATATCTCAAGCATATAGCAGTGTAGAAGAAGGTTTATTCTTATGTAAACAACAAATTCTGAACCCAAATTACCCTGTCGTTCAGCTCACCAGACGTGTTAGATATTATGTTAGCTATTTGGTCCAATTCTAATTACTTGGATATGAATCAGATAGGTTCAAATTTGAAAACAAAAATCTAGTGTTGTAAAATATGAAAGATAAATTATAACGATTAAATGGAATGTAAATACAAAGCTAAATATAAGTACATATATGCAGGTATGCAGGAAAGGGAAATTTGTTCATCCTCTGATGTTGATAATAACCTTTGTTGCACTTAATATAAATGTCATTTTAATCAAATTAAAACTCGAGTTCCGAGTTAGTTGGATTCAAATTCAGATTCTATTCTTATTGGAGTTTTAATACCAGTATGAAGTTTCATTCTACATTTTTCTTAATCAGCTGAAATATCATTGACGAGTTACAACATTTAAACTATTTCCCCAAATAAAGGTGAAAAAAGGAACATCTTAAATATTTATAAAGCTGACTAAGGAGAGATCCAAGAACTAACATAAGAATTTGTAACACAAGCTGATAAAAGCATACCAGTTATCACAGAAATAGCAAAAGTTGTCAGACAAACTAGTCAATGGAAATACATGTTATTTTAGCCTAGCAAGTAAGCTAAAGTTTTTATATGTTTAGAATTCTCCGTAGCTCATCTGGTCCACAAGGAAGTTCAAGGGCAGCCTCTTGGGAAAACCCGAATTCTTCCCCAGCTTTCTTCAACAACTTCAGGAAATCAGGATTGTTGAGATGATCTAATTTGATGACAAACCTCTTTGGTTCCTGACCTTCGCAGCGATCACCACAAAGTGGCCATCCCGGATCCTCTTGGACAGGGAAAGACTGCTTTGCAGCTTCCCCGCAATGAACCTTAGCATTCCAATGCTTCCCTTCTTCAAGGCCCCAAAATTCTTATCCTTACCCATGGCCAAGTCACTTAGGTGTACCAAAATTTTGCACGATCAATTTTGAGGCTCTGTGTAGGCAATGCAGATACATATATAGCATTTTGTACCTAGAAAATGGTAGATAAAATGAAGGAGAAGTTGTTAGGGGACCATAGCATAGGTGCTTTTCCCATGTGACGCTTCTTAAATTGTCAGCTAAGTTGCACCCCCTATTTTTAGTTGAATGCAATGTGCTTTAGAACCTGCTAATAAGTATGTGCTGTCTTAGAACCTGCAAACACAATCTACTTAGAACAGTCTGCTTAGAACAGACTGTCTTTCATATGCAATGTGCTGTCTCTTGACGCTTCTAACAGTCTGCTCTTAGAACCTGCAAACACAATCTACTTAGAGACAAGACAAAAGATTCATATGAAAGAAAGGCACAGCTTTCCTCCAACCACTTCACAGCTAATAAGTATTCTCATTCAATCAGCAAAAATTTCTAGGAATGTTGTTGCTAACGGGGCAATAAGACAGGAGGTTTACCCAGGTAAATTATTACGTAAACACATACTGTTCGGTCAACAGTAAGTAAGCAATGACAGTATTCTCTCAGGGCGATGCAATGAAGACAGCTAAACAGATGGTATATGTCTACAATAGTTCTACAACTCAAACCTTTACACTTGAGCCAAGAAAAAATGGAAAGCTTTAACAATAATAAAATTAAGTTATACACAAAAGTTAGACTATTCTTAAGAGCAATGAGCAAATCAAGTTATACACCAGCTAGAACTAGGCGACAGATCCACCAGATGAGTCAAGAGAAAAAAGAAAACATAATAAGACCGCTCTTAAATTGCCATGGGATTATAAATCCTACCTATATCCTAGGCTCTGAAGTGAACTAAAAAGCTTGCAGCTATCCAATGAGAAACTGCTTGGTAACCCACCAATAGATTGGTTAAATTAGTTACATCCTCTTTGGAAGCCTAAGGTTAAGATCTAGTGTTCTTAATCAACCAAAAAAAAGTTTTTCAGTCCAGGGGAAGATCTCCATGGTAGCTAGTTAGGCAATAGAATAATATCTTATCAGTTTATTGATTTTTGGTCTCTAGGGGTATTTTGCTAATTTCTGTTTAACTGGAATCAGCCGTAACCATAGTCCACTAGATCTTATTTTGGGCTGAGCTATTATGGTTTAAGTAGTCTTTCAGCTTACACTAGTTGAGTTTTATTTCCAAGCCTAATTATTTTGGCAAACCTAGAGCAAGTAGGATAAGTTCATGTGTGCCTATTGCATCTCTTTGTCTTGCTAGTATAGGTAGAATGAATTGTAATAGAGATTTGAGTTATTAATTGTTCTTAGAGAAATCGATATAAGACCGAAAATTCCAGCTAGCTTTCCCTTGCCTTCTTTCAGACCAATATCAGGTGAATCAAAGCCTAGTTAATTCTCAAAACTTGACCCTAATTTCAATCATAAGCATAAAACTTAAGATCCCTAATTTTCCCCAGCCCAACTTCATAACTTTGTCCGACATCACTCACACTTGCATTAAACTGCACAATAGACTCATCTTAAAGTGATAACCTTATGCTGGATAAAACATACAATTTTAGCAACTTTGTTTGGAACATGCTTGCAAAATATCTGAAAGACAGAAATGAAACAACCATTGCACCATGGCTTGATGCACGTAGATGCACAATTCTATTTATGAAGCTTCTATTACAATCAGGTGAAGTTGGCAATCCTAAGCACCTCATGCAATTGAAAAAAAAAAAAAAAAAGCTCAAATATTGTGAGGAAACTGCATTTAACATGTCTGGAACAGAAGAAATCATCATAACAGACAATAGAGATAAAGAAATTTAGTACGCTGGTTACATCCGTCTCAGGGCAGACAGAGTTCACAGATTATCACATGAATGAAAAGAACAATTAAATATGAAAGAAACATGAATCAAGCTCATAGGCCCACAAGGGACAGTGAGGCTGACATGTACTCAACATACAACATGCTAGGAATATTTAAGTACAATACCTTGGAAATTGGAAGAATGGGGCTCATAGGGGCACTCCAACTTGTGCAAACCAAAATTCCTCTATAGCCTGTTCTTACAATTCTAAAAATAATTGATGAACTAGATGATAGAGTTTAAACATCCTCCAAGTTTTAGCATACCAGGCCATAAACATGCATATAATCCAGTATATGCTTAAACAGTCAAAGCAAGAATAAGATAATCAAGTTTAGCAAGCATACATAAAGTTATACATAACTCATTTCTCCCTTCACAATCAGACATTGTCATTCTGTGAATTAGTAAACAGAATACTCATCAAACAAAATTCATTTAAATGGAAAAGGACTGTCATAAATCATACTTAAGAATTCATTAACATCAATACTATTTAACCATAAGTATTTCACAACCGCTCGGTTATTTTATTCCTCAAAGAACAAGATTATATATCCTATAGAGAATGGGGGTAATCTCTTTACTTATAGGATGATCAGACTGTTGACTTCCTCTCAAATCCGGTGCCAGGATCATCATTGGAAGGGAAAACCTGAAGCCCGGTAACCATTGCAGCTGGTGGACCACGACGGCACCTCTGCTCCATCTCCTGAACAGACTCTGGGCTCCCAGAGAAAAGAGCTTCCACTGAACCATCCCTCCTGTTCCTAACCCAACCTTTCAAGCCCAGTTGAGTGGCATTCTCTATTGTCCAGTTCCTATAAAACACGCCCTGTACCCTACCCTTTATGACAACCCGTACCTGCACATCAAATCCATAGTTCATTACAATTCATACACAGAGATTTAAAAACCTAAATTGCACAATCAAATCAAGAGATGTCCATTACTGACAGGAAGTTAACCTTTCCAAGGGAACATCCAAAAACCATTATCAAAAAGCAATAAAGTGACATAAAACCCTAATTGGAACAAACAAAATGGATAAACCTACAGAAGATTCCAAAGATATGCCTATTATTTATGCAAATTTGAATTTTCCAAGGGAACAACCAAAACCAATTATTAAAACCTAAGGAAGACACGTATAACCCTAATTAGAACAAACTAAATCAATTAGTACCTTATATAGACATTACAATAACTACAATGCACCAACAAATCAAGATAAGCCCATTATTTACACAAATTTGAATTTCAGAGTGAACAACCAAAACGCAATGTCAAATATATACAAAAGAGACTTAAAGTTTAAACCCTGATTAGTATATATAGACTTTAAACTTTCAAGTACCTAATTTGCACAAACAAATCAAGAGATGCCCATTATTTACACAAACTTGAACTTTGAAGCCACTGAAGAAATAACCAAATCCCATTATCATCAATAACTAAGAGTCATAAAAATTAGCACAAACTAAACCCTAGTGTTAGCTAGTTGCTAATTCAAAATAGAACTACAAAATCATTACTCAAAATTAACAGAAATTTCCAAGGAAACAAACAAAACCCACTTTCATTCTCCTTTACTAAAACTTAAACCGTCCCATTAATCCCATAAACATAGCCACAATCTTGACAGTGATGGTTGGTTAAAATGAGTCCCTTTTTTTTTTGTTGCCTATTACAGAATTATTCACTCTAAACTGAACTTTCCAAGTAAAATAACCAAAACCCAAAATTTATATCTATCATTAATATATGATCATTGAATAAAAATTTAACCTTGAAATCTAAGGTTGGTCAAAGGAATCATTGTATTTTTCCGAAAACCCAATATTCAAATAAGCAAAATATCTCAATTACTCTTAACAAGGATAATAGAGAAACTTACGGTTTTGGTTTGGGAAGGCTGAGAGGAGTCATTGGCAACTTGAGGAGCGGCCATTGAAGTTAAAAGAAATCGAAGAGGACAAAAACTAAGTGCAAACAAAGAAGGAAGAGGAGGGTGAGAAAAAGAAAAACGAGAGCAAAGCGATAAAGAAGGATGAAGAGGAGCAGAGTTAGAATAAGATAGAAAGGCGAATCTATGACCAAAAGAACTACTTGCATTTTGGGAAAATTTTTTTGGTTTGAGACAATGAATGAGGAATCTGGAGCTTGTTTGATAATTGATTAAGGTTAAGGATGGTCTCAGTAGTTGAGCTGATGCCATTTTGGTTTTGACTTTTTGAAATGTTTGGTTTTGATAGGTGGCGAGATTGTGAAGAATTCTATGGATTGTTTTTCTTGAAGGCAGGGAACGGGAGCTTAGAAAAACAGAGGTGGGTTCTTACAATTTTTTTTCCTTTCCAAGTTTTATTGTTTTTCTCTTCATGGGTATCTTTTAATATGCCAAATAATCAAGCAGCTTTAGGATTGATTGTCCGATACTCACAGAGGGCAAACAATGTCCAAAAGGATGTAAACAATGTCTGAGCAAATGGCAAAGAGGAAGACCAGGATGATGAACAACACACGGGCTACACCAAAGAGCAGGATGAAAGCAATGAAACAAGCCTGGCAAGTCTAACGAGATTAGAATAGCATCCATTGTTTTCCCCTTTTTTCCCAGGAACATGGCAAAGAAAGCAGGCCCAATATCAAACCGCCAGAGAACTTGGGCTGAGTTGGTTTGGATTTGAAATAGCACATGAAGGCTGAAGGCCTGGATATACTTAAATCTGGCCTCAAAAAAATTTATGAGCCCAATTTGGATTGCCGCTTTGGCACTGGCGGCTGCCAAAGTTTTCAACAATTGTCATATGTCAGCTTTTTACTATTTTCGGTCACCTTTTTCCTTCTTTTGGGGCTAAAGCTAGTAAATGCGGCAAAGCTTATCCAAAATCATGAGAAAGTCAAACTAAAATCAACGAAATGCCCGGGTTTCCTACCAACCGAAATTACATATTCAAAGATTTGATTGAATATTCAATGCCCTTTTATATCAACAGTTGAATATTTGCCAAAATATTAGGCCAACAAAGAGAAAATGAACACGACTGCACGTGGGTTGTGAAAAAGAATAAGACTTTTTTTCTTTTTACCAAGAAAAAAACTTTTTTTAAATACACCGTTTTAGAAATATATCAAGAAAAATATTTTTTTTTCAAGAAACCCAGGTTGAAAATGAAAAAAAAAAAAAAAACTGAGGCTTCTATAAAATATATAAATTAGAAAATAGATGGAATTGTACGAAGAATTTTTAATTTTTTGTAGGTCTGGTTTGAACAATAATTCAAATGAATGACCATGGACTATAAGCATTAAATAAATGGTCTAATCAAACATTCGTAAGAGAAAACTCTCCAATATATTTTGTGTAATAGACCTACTAACAACCTTATTAATAAAAATCACAAATTTTAATTTTTATTTGTTTAATGAAAAGACAAAACTCCTTAAAAAAAAATTTTTTTTATTGGATTAAAACTCACGATCGCATGCTTGACTCAAATTTCTTGTCATTAGGTTAAGAAGTGGAAGATAAATTATAAATCTTGATTTATAGTAACTATTAACTTATTATTAATTCATGTATTGATTAACATTGGACAAGGTAAGCTTAGTCTTTCCTTTCTAATAAAGCCAATATCATCAAGTATTACATCAGACTGTCATTTTATTTTTATTAGATTTTATCAGCGAGTTTTTTAAGAATATTCGTTAAAATTATTATATTAAAAAATTGTTTTTTAACACATTGAAATTATCACATTAACTATAGTTATTATATTTAATAAAAAATATTACCATAAATAGTATGTTAATTAATCTTAGAAAATGTTCTAAAATATAAATTTACTCTTTTCCCTTGGTCGGTCTAAAAACAATTCAATATGAAACAAAACTTGTTGCAAAAATACATTAATTATTAAAAAAAAAAGAAAAAAAAATTGTTGAACTTTGCTGTCAATTGTGGAATTTGAAATTGAAGAAAAATTGGAAAATAGAACATGCGAAGAAGGCCAAAGGACACATTTTGGCGTGCAATTTCAAATTCCAACAAGACGCCGTGTATAATTGACGTGGACTGGGACCCAAGGGTCACCTTCACGTCTGGTGGGCTCACTTAACTACGCATATTTTTTTCATTTTACCATCGGCTCCATCATCACAATCAAATACATGATTTACGTATTTCACTATATGATACATTGAATATTCTTCCTATTCTAACGCAGCAGACGCCCTTTTCAAACCGCCATGCCCCATTATCATTGCCACGCATGTGAACATGCATGGATGATGCTGCATGATGCATACTCATAGTTCACCATCATCATCATCATTAAAGAAAAAAAACTCTAGCTCTATGAAAGTGAACCTTTTTGTTTTTTTTTTATAGACAGTCATAGGTGGAGCTGAGTCAGAAAATTAGGACCTTATTCATGACTCTCACCCACCTCCTGCCTTATCTTATTTCAAAACTATATTATCTTAAAATTATTAAATTTTTATATTTAAAATTATCAAAATTTAAATTATAATTAATAAAATTATTATCACAAATAATTGATTTAATTAATTAAATTTTGTTTTTCAAAAAAAAAATTTTAGAATTTATCAATGAATATTTATTGAGATTTTTTTAAATACACGAATTATAATTATTTATTTTAAAATATCAAATATAATATATTTTATATTGATTTAAAAAATTAAATAATCTACTTATCTTTAAATTAAAAAAATAATAATAAAATTATTGGCAAAAAAAACTGACAATGAAATGATTTAAAAAATTATAATGAGATTAAATTAGTGATTATTTATTTTATTATCATAAAGTTTGAGATTATTTTCTTTATTTATAACACGAAAGAAGACGGCTATCTATCACACAACGGAGGCAAAATCATTCTCTGTCGGTGCAACCAAAACGCTGCTTTACTGTGAGTCCAACTCAGATGATTTGCTGATAAAACTAGATTAACTGATTGTTAATCAGTCATTAACAAAGAATTAATCAAATAAACAAAATTTTATCTTCTTTTCAGAAGCTTCCTAATTAACTTATTTTTCAAAAAGTTGGTTGATTAATTAGAATACAAGTTAATGTAATTAATTAAGATATATTTTTTTTTCAAATAGCACATAGATGAGAGCACAAGCACACTTCTTTGATGGTGGTTTTGTTTTGTGGTTGGATTAGTTTAAAAGTAGTTGATTAGCGTAATTAATTGGACTTGAAAATAACAATTAAATCTAAGCGGAATCTCGATGTTGTTCAATGATTTTTAATCTTGAATTTTGCCTTCAGAAGGTAGCGGTAAACTAATTTGTCACCTTTAATTTGTACAACCACGCAAGTTAAGAGGAAATCTGACGCATTTACAAAGGTTTTATGCAAAAATTTCAACCTTAATAATTAGGTTGGTGATGTTGAAGTTTTATGTGAATATTTTAAAATGAATCGTACACACTCTTCATCCTTTTTTTTTTTTTTTTTCCTTATTAATGAAGATAAGCAATTAGGCATCGAGTGTGTATGTTACTCATTGACACTAAAAAATAAAATAGACAATGATTGAACTATATACCATGGGAAAATGGTGCAAGAAATTTTACCTAATTAAATTATGTCTGTGGCCAGAAATTTTATTTCTAATTTTTCTTTGATACAAAAAAGTTATAATTTAAAAATAAAAAATTATAAATACTGAAATTAGAATCATAAAAATATCACTTGAATCAATTAAATAAGCCTCAAATTCAATAGATTCTTCCAAATATTAAAAACAAATTCCTTTATTAGAGTACATTTCTTGTTCTCTCACATTATTTGCTTTATTTCTTAGGATGCATAGAATTTTTTTATAAAATATTTGAAATGTAAAAATTTTAACTATTAATTATTAAAAATTAAAATTAAAAATTTAATACTTTATCAACATATTAATTATTATTAAAATAATTTTTTTACTTATTTAGGAAAAGCTCAAATTAATCGAATCATTTTATTCAAATTTTATGAATTTTTGTCTATAGCATGAGTACATATTTTTATATAAAAATAAATATATTATTTAGGATAAGATTATTATAATATACTCTAAATAGTAAGAGAGGTTGACATAGAAGTAAAAAAAGCCATGACATGTACAACCCAACGTCCAATCTTCATTTATAAGCACATTGTTATCCATTAAGGACTTTAATAATTGGAAATAGAAAAGGCTCCAAAGAAATTTAAGCGTGTAATTTATATATTTGTAATAAGTTTTATATAAAAATTATATGTTATAATATATATTAATAAAAAAAAAAATATTTTTATTTATATTAAAATTTAAAATATATTATTTTTTATATAATATTATTATATCATATTTTTTTTATTTTTAGTTCCTATTGTGAGAAGAAAATCAAGCCTTAATTTAGTTTAATTTAAATTATTATTACTTATTATTATCATTGCCTGCCATACTTAATAATCTCGTCCTCTTGATGTCAGACTTGGAGTACGAAGAAGGAATATTTATATTTCAAAGCCATTTACTAATTATTTATTAAGGTCTCTAGAAGCTTGCTTTTTAAAATTTAATCTGTTAGGTCACATGCACGAGATGGAACTAGGCCAATTGATTAATCACCTGATCATCTCTGGACTCTGGCCTGCTTAACCCGACATTCAAATATCGGTTTTGTCTTGTTTTTCTTGTTTTCTTCTTCGCTAATATAAACATTTCATTTGTGCGTAAGACCAATGATAAGCTTAGTTGATTTGTTGTAAAAACTTGACTTAAAGTAAAAAAGTTTTAGTCATATGCTTTCGATTTGATCTCCGTAAGCAAACAAAACAGTATAAACATCAAGATTGGATCATATTTGGCTGATAAGCGGTAAATGGGTGGTCACGTCACATATATATATATATATATATATATTTGAGGTCATCAATTTAAAACTTTAATTATTAAAATTAAAAATTTAACTGTATAAATATAAAAATTCGATCAAATTATTAATAAGTAGTTGATTCAATCGATTAAGATCATTATTCTAGACGAAAATATTTTAGATTCGAATATTATTTATGGTTATTTGTTGGGATCATGTCGAATGTACGATCTACAGTCATTTATCTTAAACTGTCAAATATGAGATATATTATTCAATTTTGAATGATTGAATAATTTATTTATTTTTAAATTTTTTTTATCAACAACAAAAAAATCGATCAAATTTTTGGTAAATGGGTGGTCAGCTTTTTTTTGTTTTTTTATTTGAGATTATTAATTTTGAAATTTGATTATTAAAATTAAGGATTTAATATTTTATTAATATATTATACAATTATTGATTCTGGTCATGATGTTTTAATTCTAAAAAATTAAATTAAATTATATTCAAATTATCTTTAATTTCAATTATTTGAATTTGCTATATAAGTTATTCATGTTTTGATTTTTAATTATTTATTTTTAAAAATAAATTGATTTAGTTTCATATATTTTAAATTATTTGAAATATTTGATTTGATTAATTCATATACAATTTAAGTTCGATAAATTTAGATCATTAATTTTATATAATCAAATTAAATTAGATAGAGTTCGAATTCAAACCAATAAAAAAAAAGTATATCAACTTTATGAGATTAACTAAAATATACGGTGGTGCAAGGATTAAAAATTTGTCGAGAAAAAGTTGATTGTCGTGAAGAACATAATAAAGAAATCTGTGTAAAGTTAGGTACCTTTGCGAATGAAACCCTGACCTCATCTCTGCTAATCCTACCAGAAATAATATTTGCCATGATTTGTCTGGCTTCTTTGAAGCTGAAACTCTCCGTATCTTAGACTAATGAGCCATGACGCACATGCTTACGTAGGTTCCACTTGGGACGATGGCCTGGAGTTTGGTTTCAACGTCCCAATGGGGCCTAACGGTCCATCGTCGATGTAAATCGTAATCGACGCCAGCAAGAAAGCACGTCTCTTACCCTAATATACATTTATATGTATATAAGCCAATGAATATTCCTTCACAACGTTAAGTACAGTGACTGATGGCTACGTTAATGGTTTTTGGGTTTTTCCATGCAAATGAAGTCTTTTCCAAGTCAATTATCAATTATATTAGAGTCAAGAATTTCAAGGAAATTTGGGTTTTTGGACGTATTATCATGAAATGGAATAAATTTGACTTCGGTGCTTGGAAAAGGAGAGATATTATTGTGATAATTTCTGCGTAATACACTTGGAACTTATTGCAAAGTTAAATGCAGATTGGGAATCAAGTAACTGTTAAGTTTGTGACATGTATGCTTGGTGAGAGGAGTCGTTCTCACCAGTCTTTGGAAGTGACAGGCCCTGGAAATGTACAAAAATTTGGAAGCAGTAAGCGAAGCTGCCTGGAAGGGTCCTCGGCTAGAATTTGCCTCATTTGATTGATTTCTACTGCCACTATCGCTGAATCACATGCATACGGATTTACAGTACTTACGAAATGGAAAATATTTGTCATTCCAAGTTTCCATCACCCTTTTATCACCAAAGGAAAAGTATTTGCATAAGCCTTCATCTAAATTCTAACTTATAAAATATCACTCTTTAAATATGATTAGATATGTCAATTAGATTACATCTCCAACACTTTCGTATTGTTCTGATTTAATGATCTTCTAAATGATTTTGTTATCCCATTTTCAACAAAAGCAAAAAACAGTTCAAAACATCTACGTAACTATACGTCACCGTTTGTGTATAATCTAATCGAATATAGAATCCAAAAATCAGTCTTTTTTGGTCCTTTTAAGTTCCCGTTGCAGCTTGGCAAAGGAAAGGTAGGAAGGAGAGTTTACTTTTTCAGCCATTATTATAACACTAAATCTTATTTAATCATGAAAGTCTCATCGATGGCCTCTTAAAGGCCTCTTTCAAGGGTTAGCTTTCGGCCTTTAAATTGCATGCTTCCATGCCCACCTTCCTCACTAGCTTGCAAAAGTGTCAACTAAAACCCATTTTCATTGTCAAATGATAGTTCCATTGGATGAATCCAGATGCCCTTTTTTATCCCCAACGATTTTTATTAGAAGAAGATTCATGAAAGATATTTTAATTAATCGAGGACCACAAACCATTCAATCTTTGCCCTTACCAATGAAAACCCAACAACTAATTAATAAAATCAAATTCCCCATAGATTTTATGAATTTTCAACTCTTTTTGTTGTTTCTAATTTCATTACTTCAATAAACAAAAAAAAAAAATCAATTTCATGAATAAATTTTACTTCATTTTTGTTGAAAACAACAATGTTTTGTTTTACTATCATAGATTTTTACTAAAGAAAAGATTTTTTTTTTCGAAATCAAAGTTCAGTTTTACGAAAAACATTTAAAAATTTAAAATGTATGTAAAAGAATGCTTTTTAAATTTATTGGATAAAAAATAAAATTAAATAAATACTGAAACCAGTCAAGAAAACTCCATTCGTCAGCAGCATTTCCCAATCACAAACGTCAAAACCAAAGCATAAAATAAATAAAAAAAGTGCAAATCTAATGACCATTCCCCATTTGGCCAAAGGAAAAATCACCAGTCCCCACTAATAAACCACTAACAAACGAGACAAAATTTCTTAGAATATTCAAGCAAATCAGCAAATGCACACGTTGCATCCCCGTTGCCACGCACCAATTTTTCTTAATTTATCAAAGATAAAATAAAACATTTCAGATTTCATATTTTTATATTTACGAAATTTTAACACAAATTTTTATTAATAATAAATTTAGAAATGGAACGAGCAAAGGAAACAAAACAACCAATGAGTACAACAAACCCGGCTCGGCCGGTTCATCCCTTAAACTTCTAACCTATTCGATGATCGATAATTCCAAAATTCTAGTATTTCCAATTAAATTACTTTTCTCTCCCTAGAAAATTCTGTTATTTACATTTGTCCTTTTTCCCCCTAAATCTTGATTTGTTTTTCATCAACCACCGTTGATTTCCATCATCCCTTCTTCTCACATGACCGAGCACGCGTTCGGATTCTCATCACTGAACATCTGCGGGGCGTGAAGGTGATGCCGCGGGTCCATCATGTACGCTTGATTCACATACCCAGGATGCATATACCCCTGGTTCATATTCATGTATCCCTGATTAACGTATCCGTACTCGTGCGGATGATTCTGATATCCCTCAACCGCGTAACTCGTACTACCGTACACGTGTCCATCAGGCCAATACATTGGCTGTGGCTGATACGCGTATCCATGATACTCCATCTTGTTCACCTCTACCTTCGCTTCACCACCTTCCTTCTTCTCGCCGCCGGCAGCAGCTTCTTTTCCTTTCTCTTTATTGTCACCGCCGGCCTCTTTCTTTTCTCCGCCGTCCTTTTTCTCAACTGCGTCGTCTTTCTTAGGGGGAACCACTTCGACGCTTCGTTTCAACTTCTCCTTGAGATAAGGAACGAGGTCTTTCACGTCCATTGTGCCTTTTACGGTTACCAAATCTTTAGCTCCATCAACGTTGACCGATTGAACTCCTGTTAATGTTACAATTAAAATAAAATCATATCAGATTATCACTTAATTAAACAAATTTAATTTAATCTTAATTCAAATTAATCATAATTGATTAACTTACCATCGGCTTTCAAGATGATTTTCCTAATTTTGTGAATGCAACCGTCGCAATGTGTTCTAATCTTCAAAACCACCGTACTCTGTAACCAAACAAAATTAATCACAATTAGTTATGCAAAACTCAAACCAATAAAAACTTAATTAAACCAAACTCCTTGTTTTTATCGTTAATTAATTGAACACGTCACCAGATTTAAATTTCCGATAAGAACAACTCAACCGGCCCAGATTCTTCCCATGTCTAACATGCGCACCGCGCACGTTAACCAGATTTTTTAACGTAAATTTACCTCTTTAGGTGGCTTTTTCTCTTCTTTCTTCTCTTCAGGTTTCTTCTCAGCGTCTGGTTTTTTATCACCACCAGCAGCAGCGGCAGCGGCGGCGGCTGGGGCAGCATCTTTCTTAGGCTGAGGAGAAATAAGGTCAACTTTCTTCTTGGTTTTTTCAGCCAATCTATCTCTGACTATGGCAGGGTTAAATTTGCCAATCACCGTCAGTTTGTTGGCTCCACAATCCGCCTGCACATCTTCCACACCTTCAACCAAAAACAACAACATCCGTGTTAGGTAAATTTTCAGTTAGGTTTCCACTTACGCCAATGTTTAGAAGTAACATGTACTTTCACTTTTATTTTATCTAATTAAGGTTGAAAACATTACATCGAAGCCCAATCCTTATCCAATTCCCCGTATATCACGGGGAAATTTGACGAACAATTCAAAAGGACCAACCAAACCGCTTTTTCTAATTGACAAATTCCAATCCTTAATTGGGATTATTTAATCAATTAACTAAAGTTAAATACCTTCGTAATGCTTAATCGAGCGTTTGATCTTCTTGGCACAACCTTCACAATGCATATCAATCTTGTAGACGGCGGCGACCTTGCCGTCATCTTTCTTACCGCCGGCATCGGCGGCGGGTTTCTTCTCGGCTTCAGGTTTTGTTCCTTCCTTTTGCTGGGAAAAAAAAAAAAACAGAACAATTTAAGCTAAAAGGAAAAACCGAAAATCTTCGAAGAATTGAAAGGAAAAGACCAGAGAGAATGTCTAAGAAAACAGCTAGTAACTAACCTCACCCATTGGTTGACGGAATTGTATGGATTTTGTTTTCTTTTGGTTGGGAATTTGAGAGGGCTAGTGAAGAGCTGTTTGAAGAGCAGGAGAGGAGGCAAAGAGGATGAATAAATAGGGAAAAGATGCGGTTTATGCCTATGTTTGATGATGGTCTATGTTATGTATGTAGGTGGATGATGATGATGATGATGACGACTTTGATGCTGGGTTGGGTGGGTTTATATTTTATTTTGCCGTCGTATTGAATGATGGTTGTGGAGAAACGACGGATTTCAAAACCAATCTAAAACCACGTTTTGACCGGATCGTGACAGTAGATGAAATGACTTTACTACCCCTTTAATATAATATTTAATTTATTGTGTTTGGGAAATTTTGGTATTTTATTATGAGTTCCATTTTTGAGATCTCGCGTCGCGAGGAACGTTCTACTAGGTCCGTAATTAAAGTGAACCCACAGTAAGTAAGAGCAGGTTTTAGGGCACAGTGATTGTCAATTAATTTTTTAATTTTATTAACTAACCCAAAGAGTGTTTTGTTTGACCTAATTATGTACTCTAGAAGACTTAAATTGGAGTAAGTAATGATTATCTTTTATAAAACCTGCAATAGTTTGTTAGATACTTTTTCATTTTTATATTTAAAAATGAAAATTTTAAACTTATAAAGCTGTGATTTATCTTTTAATTTTGATAATTATTTTAAATTTCAATTAATTCAAAATTGAATTGAGCCATATATTTTATAACGAGGGATAAATTCTTTTAAGTTTATTTTTTTATTTATAAAATTTAATATCGAGACTTTACTTAAGAGAAATTAAATTTATTATCACTTGAATCAATAGATATTGATAAAATTTATTCATTATTACATGATACATATATATATTATTTTTAAAACTTAATTTTGTATTTTCAAAATTTTAAAAACATTTTAAATTCATCAATTTAACTATTAACAATAAAATTTCAATAAAATATGTTACGTCAAATACATATAGATATTCAAGAGACATCAATTTTAAATTAAAAATCAAAACTGGTTCAATTATTTTATTATGTATGCATTCACAAGATATTAAAGTATTAAATTTTTAAATGTTTTAATACGGATTGATAAAATTGATGAATTAATTTAAAATATTTTAAAATTATTGCATATTAAATTTTAAATTTAAAAATTATAAATAAAAATAAAATATTACACTAATTTTAAATTTTTATGCAATATTTACTTCATTTAATGAGTTTGTGCTTAAGCCTTAAGATGCAAATTAATATCTTTCATGGTTTCTATATAGCTTTGTATATTTTTTATTAAATATAATAATTTAAAATAAGATATGATAATATGATATAAAAGTGAGATAAATAAAATTATGAATGTGATATAATTTAAAATTTTAACAAAAATTATGTATTAATTTAATAAAATTAACAAATATATTTTATATTTTTATATTAAAATAAATTATTATATATAATTTTCATATAAAATATAATATAAATATATAAATTATTAATATTTTACATAATATAAATTTACAAATTATTATTTTTCTACTTTTCGAGCTTTTTCACGAGAAATCATGATTATTGAACTTGATTAATTTGCAATTAATTAGTTGCATTGGTTGGAGTTTAGGATAGTTAGGCGAGCGCGGCTAGGAAATAGGGCCTACAATCGACCAGAAGGGAGGGGAAGGCTTTAGGTCTTTACGTAGGTAGAGAACACTATCTGATCCAAACTCAGATTATTCACTTTAATGTTTATGAAAGCAAACTCTTGACCAAAATATATATATATATATATATATATATATGAAAGGGTTAAATCCTCGTCAACTTTACGTAACAAAACCGCCTTCTTGTTGAACATCAACATCATCATAATGGCCCTTGCAAGATGGCTAGCTAGTCTCATAACAAACTGATCAAAGCCTCGGATTCTGGGAACATGCACACAATTTTCAAAACCGCTGACTTCAAACGTTAAACATTTTGTCTAATGAGGCAGAAACTCATGCATTTATCCGCTCACAAGTTTATTTCATGTGCAATCAACCCTATAAATTATAAAGGCCAAAATCAAAGAGTTTTAGAATGCTGAAATTCGGAGGCTAAAAAGGAAGGAAGGAAATGAGGCTGTGAAACTCTGATCACAAATGGAAAAGATAGACAAATTTTCTTACTTTGAACAAGGATGCTTAAAAAATCAGTGACGTAACAAACCAACGGCGAGAAACTGGGGAAGGCTTAAGGTCTTTATTGGGGGAGGGATGCGAAAGAGAGACGTTGGGACTTGGGACTTCAATTTTTAAATGCGACATTAACAATTCAACACCCCTTCAGTGCTCTCTCATTGTTATCCCCGTGGCCATGGGGACCTTGTGGCAGGCAGTGGCAGGCCCGCCAATGGCATGCAGTTATAATTATGATCTTTTAATTTAGACGAAAAGCCAAGAATAGGGGTCCCGCCCAATATGCCTTGATCATTCATTCCATGGTGGAACTTGTCATAACCAAAAAGCACAGCAAGAAACTTCCTCAGAAATATCCTCCTGCTGCAGGAAACTCCTTTGGAGAGTACATGTAGTGGAGAAAAGATAAACATGTGGTGTCTCGAGTTTCATCACGATGACTAAGGGAATCATTCGGTATTGGTATCGTTATGTGTTTTGTATTTTATATATTTTGAAATTTTATTTTATTTTTAATTTGTTGATTTGAAATATATATTTGGATAGAATATTTTTATTTTAAAAATATAAAAACAAAAACATAAAAGAGAAATTAGTTAAAGTTTTTGAATTGTAGATGAGAGAGGTTTGAACCTAGCCAAAAGCAAAACCTTTGAACTGTAACAGTACTGGAGCGAGAGTGAACATTACCCATGTGGTAACAATGCTGAAATTGTTTTAAAAATTTTGAAAACATCAATATTTGTTTGTAATAAATTCTAAAACTTTTAAAAATTTTGTTTTCATTTTTCAAAAATAAAAAACAAAAACAACCTCTCTAATATATTTTTATTTCCAATTTTAAAAAGCCTAAAAATAAAAACAAAACATGAATATGTTACCAAATATCCCCTAAAATATTGGATTATTTAATTGAAAAACAATGAAACAAAAATTTTTTTTAAACAAAAAGAAGTTTAATAATGTGAAATATTGTTAAATGGACAGGGATTTCAAGCTCTTTAAGGAAGTTGAGTTACAACGTTCCCCTATAAATGCCTGCATTGAACATCCATGCACCCATATGTAAAATAAAATCAGAACAAAAGCCTACTAACACATTCAATTCAAAATTTCCTACTATTATATTATTTAGATTACTCTAAATTATTGCAACTCACTTGAGATTTATTTGACTGTATTTGAATTTATCATATTAATTACAACCCATCAAAAGGTAACGCACATTCAATGTTTCCAATGTCCAAGAGCCAAATTTCAAAATTTGAAAGAGTTAAAGCCTTGATGTTAGAGATTCTACAACCCATACCAACCCAACCCTGATCCCAACAACGACAAAAAACAAAAATTGCTAACGAGTGCTAAGCGTAATTTATTTTTCAATATATTAAAATTCATAACATTAACTATCAATTAGAGTATTTAATACAAAAAAAATAATATTTTAATTAACTTAAATAATTGATCGAAAAGTCAAAAAAACTCAATCTTCTGTATTGTTTGGGCCAAGAAAAGCCCAATGTTTTAAAAATCCATACGAGCACAGACTCATGAAGATACCATGCCACGTGCAGCAGAGCAGCTTAGTAACGGTAAAATCTTTTGCCGCAAATGCCTCCGCTTCCTTCGGCACTGAATCCGCGCCTCAGTTTTTCGCTAAAACCTTTTGTTCCTTTTCTCTCGGTCCTCTCTCGCGCCAAAAAATTCCCAATCTTGAGGCAATCAATCTCCGCGAAACCTAGAACCTTCTCTTCCTTCGCTTTGGGGCAGTTGTCCGCAATCGACAATGGCAGCAGGAGCGGCGGAAAGACCGGTGCCCTATCTCCATCTCCGCTGGCTGAGGAGGTTCAGAGAATCGATGTGAATCCACCTAAACGGACTCGCGACTTCCCTTCTGAAGATACGCGACTCCGTAATTGGTTCTTTAACCATTTCAGAGAAGTTAGTTTTAATTTTTGGGTGAAGTGTTTGCTCCGTGATTTTACTTTATTTCACTTTAGATTTTTTCTGTTATGGAAGATTTCGCGGTTGTTTGGATTCGAAGAGGTTGATTATCCAGTGCTAGAATCAGAGGCTTTGTTTATTAGGAGGCAGGGGAGGAGATTGGAGATTAGGTTTGCCCCCTTTTTGTATTACATTGTATCTAATTACGGAACATATTTGATTTGATTAGTAGTTTAATTCAAGAAATTAGATGAGGCGAAAGATAAGGTTCTAATGTATTATATCTGACAACAAATATTCTACCTTGTTTCATAAAATAGCTAAATTTGTTTGAGCAGAGGACGCTTATAATTACTTGCGGAAATAGGATGATTATTTTGTTCACTATAGCCACTTGCACTGTAAAAGTAACTAAGTAAGAATGTGAAACTGTAACATTTGACAGCAGGAGTGCAAAAGTTTTAAGAGTATGCACTATGTGAATGCTTGATGTTTGCCCGTGTTTTGTTTACATTTTACACTTTTTTAGATTAAGTTTTCAATGACTGTTGCAATATGTCGTTTCTATATGCAGTTGTATTGTTTTGAAGATTGGAGAAGTCGCATTGAGGCCTGAGCTCATGCCTTCTTTAGGCAAGGCTGCTGATACAGCAAGGGTACAGAGAATGTTGATTCCATATAATTTATCTACTCATTTAAAAAAAAAAAAAAGCTTCTTGCTTTTGCTTCAAAGATATGATATTTTGTCAGTATTTTTGTATCCAGGTGCAGATGCCAGAATTTGATCCCAATGTTTTTTCTTTTTGGTTCTGAATATCTTTGCCCTCCCATTGAAGTGGTTTGCTGTTGGTCAGTGTTGGAGGTATGAGAGAATGACAAGGGGATGCTGCCGCAAGCACTAGCAAAGGAATATGGATATTCTTGGTGTACCTGAAGTTACTGTATGTGCTGCCAACTTGATATGCTTTATGAACTACTAAGCTTTTGTAGATGCTATTTTTTGTTACCAATTGGTTGGATCATGGCCTTTCATTGCTGTTATTATAGTTTATAACCTCTGTACAACATCAGTTGCCACGTCCTAATTGTTCTATAAACTTGGACGTTATTTTACTCAGTCCCTTGCTCACATGTGCTTACCTGCTATAAAAGTGCAGAAACAGCTCTTTACTTTTTATTTAGTGAATTTTAAGTTGCTCCACAGATGAGCTCAAACCAGACAGTTGATTGTTGATCTGAACAAGTGGATCTAAATTTTTTAATATGTATCTGGTTTACATGGTGCACGTGTATGATTCTGTTGGGAGATTCCTTCATTCATTTTCTAGTTATCAAGATTACCATTTTTTGCTTTGTAGGCTGAGGCAGAACTTATTTCTTCCATTGTCAATTTCTTCAAAAGAATTGGAATCACGGAATCAGATGTTGGCTTTAGGGTTTCAAGGGGAAAGGTGTGCTCTTGCATGAGGTCTTTCATGACTTTCTTGAATACATTCATTGTTACAGTTGCAAAAGCAATATTCTATTGGCACTTTCTTCCATGCAGTATGTTTTACTTTCTATGAAAGTGCAAAATGTACACACTGTTATTATATCTTGTGAGATTGCAATTCATATCTACTTCACAGGTCTTGCAAGAAGTATTTAGATGCTACTCAGTACCTGAAAATTTGTTTGGCGAGGTTTGCATCATTATAGACAAGGTTAGTTGATTAAAGTTTAGTATTTATGATTTCTATAGTACTGAGTTTTATTCTCTTAGTCATGTACTAGCTTTCTGAAACTGTTAACACAATTTGGTCTTTGGGTTATATTTTTTTGTTTAAACTTGAAAGGAAAATTGCAATGGCTGGATGTACTTATTCTCCTTTTATTCTTTATTTGCACACTTGTTAATTGATTAATTTAGTTTTGTTGTTCTTGAAATAGATTGAAAAGATTCTTGTAGATGAGATTAAGAGGGAGTTGAATGCTACCGGGTTATTGGAAGAGGCTATTGAGGAACTATTGCAAGTCCTTTCCATGAAGTCATTGACAAAGTTGGAAGGTTTGTTTTTCCACAAGTTATTTTATATTATTTTCTTTCGTCAAAGGAAAAGTTAGGTGCCTCCTCTCTTCCATCCAAAGGGAAGAAAAGGAAAGAAAGAAAGGGTAGGGTAAAAAGTCAACTAGTCACAGGCTACCCTAGATGAAGGCAGTTTAAACAAATGTCATTTCCAGCTTTCAGCTTTTTCTCCACCTCATATCTGGTTGGATTATCGGCTAAAGGGTCTAGTAGACCTTTTATATGTATCACTCATGAACTTACTTTGACGAAATCTGTTCTTGGGGGGTTGGGCTACCTTCAGTGTTTCTAATTTTGAAAAAGATTTGGATAACCAATAGGACAAAATGTAAAAAAGTATCACCATCTCAAACAAAGAGAGAAAAAGAATAATGGCTGCCCAATGTTCAGTTTTCTTGAGATTGTAGCAGATATTTGAAATTAAATCATGCCTTCAGATTCCCTCAAACAAGTTTCTATGTCCATGTTAAAAGCTTCAAATGGGAATCTGACTGTAAATCATTCAGCTTTTCTTGAGATATGTGATAACCATTTGTGGATAATTTACTGTAAATAGTTGTGTTTTCCATAAGAAGATAATAGCTTTAATCTTAGTTGTGTGTGCCATATTCTTTTCTAAATGTAGAGATACTTGGAGATGCTGGGGATGCTATTGCTGACTTGAAACAAATGTTCTCACTTGCTGAGAAGTTTGGTTACTCCTAGTGAATTCAGTTTGATGCATCAGTTGTTCGTGGTCTTGCCTACTACACTGGTATTGTTTTTGAGGTTAGATTTATGATATAGTTTTTCCTCCATTGATACAGACTGTGGGCACTTGCACATGAAACTGAATTTAAAAGGACCATTCATGTTTAGTTCTCCAGTGCCTATTTGTGTGGGTCTGATGAAACTTTTTCTATGGCAATATGTTCTTACTGCTAATAAACTACATTGGTTTGACTTTTATGGAGGTTAGGCCGGTAGCATATTTCTCTAAGGGCATGACATCTTCTGACACATTGGAGATTTTGATGGAATATGAGTAGACATGTAATTGTTCTTTATAATTGGCAGTGTAAATATGAACTATAACGTTATGATCATAGGGCTGCACCCTGCCCTTGAAAGAAATTATATCCAAACTTCACTGCTTCCATCAATAGCATTAGGTCTGCCTATGAGTATATGAGATGTTCATTTGCCAGTGGCCTGTGTTGTGGGGCATAAGCACAGAAAGACTCTTGTGGTATTACTCTGAAAAATCATTTAGTTATTTGGTGAAAATTGTCTATGCTTGTTACTGACTTTAATATAGATTTCTCTGTTTTCTTTCCACCTTTTGAACTTTCAGTATGATGAAAATTTTTCTCAGGGTTTTGATAGAGATGGAAAGATGAGAGCTATTTGTGGTGGTGGGCAATATGATCGATTACTTTCTACTTTTGGTGGGGATGGTGTTCCAGCTTGTGGCTTTGCGTTTGGTGATGCTGTTATTGTTGAAGTCAGTTAAATCCTGGAAATAATAATTCTATTCTTGATTATTTTCTTGTGCACTCATAATTAAGTCGTATGCAAACAGATTGATAGGTTAAATATCAGTCAATTATGGATCATTATGTTATGATAGGTCATGTTATTCATGTGTTATTTTGCTAACATATTCCAGCCACTCTCATTTCCTCATTTGACAACTTTATTCTCTTTACTGTCTATGGTTAATTTGCTTTGATATTTCTTTAATTTATACTCGTTTGGCCTTTCGGATATCATTCTATCATGTGCATGCGGCTCTTGGGGCATGTATGGGGATTGTGGTTCAAAAGTTGCTCAAGGAAAAGGGACTCCTACCGGAAGTTAGCCTTGAAGTAGACAACACTGTTTGTGCTCTGATTCATGATCTTCAAGGATTAGCTGCTATAGTTGCTATTAAACTCACTGAGAAAGGCCACAGTGTTGACTTAGTCTTGGAGATTAAACCACTTAAATGGTACTAATGCCAGTGATGTCCTTTAAGATACTAAACCTCAACTTCTTGATCGATTTCTTTCATGTTTTGACTTTTGAGTAATCATTATTTTGATTTCGTTCTCTTTTAGGGTGTTCAAACAAGCTGCACGGACAAATGCACAAAGATTAATATCGGTAGGAAATATTGAGTGGCACAAGGGGAATGGTTTGTGTAAAAATCCTTTCTTCTGGTGAAGAATATGAGATTAAACTGGATGAACTAGAGTGAAAAGTATGGCTTATGTTGCATTACTTTTTATGATGCTTATGCTTAATGGACATGTCTCATTTTTGTCAATTCAATTATTTTTCTCCTCTATGTGCTCGAGTGCTGTGTGTATTTTAAGATATTAATAAAATCTGTTTATTTAGAAATGGTGAAATTAGGGGCTTTGACTAGATCTATAAAAATAAACTTTAGGAAGCACAGATTTTGAGTTTAGACAAAATACATCTTGACATAGCTTCCTGCTAGTATATGTTACACGGTTACAAGGTTAGTTATGTCTATCTTTAGGCATATATACAATTTTCCCATGTGTGATGCATTAATTTTATCATCTAGTTGATCTAATATTTACTTATATTAACTTATAAGCAGCATTCCATGGATATATTCCTAGAAGGGTGAAATTTAAAACTTGACATGGTGCTGTTACAGTTACCTTGTGCTGCAGACTGCATTAAGAATGGTAATGGTGGCTGGAATGTAAATGGCTATTGGCTTTGTGAGCTGCACTTATGGATCCGGAACGGTGTCTGGGATATCTATGCTGTGAGAGAAAGAGAAGAAAGTGACCAAATGTACGATGTGCGATTATCTTCCTTACGGGGAAGAATGCATATATGAGATGAAGGTTTTTAAAGATAGATACTCTCTTACATCATTATTGAGTTGGTATTGGAGATATTGTTGCTTGGAATTTAAGTTAATTTAGTTGGTTGCCTAGAGAAAAATGGTGGATCGGTAACTCATTTCACAACAGATAATATCTTTGCTCTTCTTCATGAAGAGATTGGCTGGGCCGATTGACCAACAATGCTCTTGATATTGATATGCTTTGAAAGTGCTTGGAAGTTCATTTCTGTCCTACCTATGTTGTGGAGAAATTTAGACGATATATAAAGAGTATATTAGGGAATGTGGATTAAAACAAGGAAATGGGAGGTTGTAGTTTCAGAATCCAGGGTGAATAATGCAGGAAGAGGATTCACTTGGGATACGAAGACAAATTTACATCCCCTAAGACTAGCTCTCGCAGCAAGATCCATGTGCTCCACCGTGGTTCGATCCTTCCATCCACTGGCCACATTAATCACTTGAATCCGCCAAACATCCACAGTCCCTGTAAATATTATATATCATTGAACATTGGTCAAGTAAATTATGGTATCTGCATAGCCAAATGTGATTTTTAAACCCAACTTAGTGTTCTCTAAAAGAAATGGAACAGTCCCTCAAAGAAAATCCTAGCAATCGACAGATTAATTATATTTGTTTGATTTAATACTAAGCCACGACTCATCAAATTCAATGGTCTAATACACAATATATGAACAAACACTATATAAAGTACTTAATCCAGATTCAATTTTACAATAATACAATTGAGTAGGAATCATGATTTTTAAGGACCATTTTTCCAATGTCGGGTGGCAGCTTGTAGTAATTGAATTGATAGAACAGTTGCCAAACAAAAGACTGACCCACTTCCAACATTCAGGTCAGGCGAGGAAAAGCAAAGCAGGGAGAAGCTTCAGATTTTCACGCCTGTCTTGATTTCTTGTGAAATTAATAATGGGGAATGAAAATCCTGTTGCCCCACTTTCAAGTTTCAATCATGGTTAGTCCGTAGGGTAAAGCACTCTCTGTTTCAGTATTCCAAGCCTTTTTCAGCACTATGCTTTTCGTGAAGTCGAAGTTTCCTACAACTTTTGATGATGAACCAGGTAGTGAATCAAAGACCCGAGTTAAGAACGATTCCAATTTTTGTTGATTTCATGAAATAATTACCCTCTACATTCAATCCAACTAGTAAGCATTACATTATATCAATTAAAATTTTATACATATCTATATGTATATATCTTTTTTTTAAAATAGTTACTAACTTCAGTAGCTTTGGATTCAAATTCTTTCAACAGAACAATAATTGGAGGCTATTGAATTAGGTAAACTTACTAATAACAACTTTGATTTTGGTTGTTGTAGTGCAACAATTTCAGTTGGCAGAAGTAAACCTGGCTATACCTATCCTTAAACCGAAAATTTGGGCCCTGTGGACCAGTCCATTCCCTTTATGCCCTACCCAATCACTAATTGCAAAAAATGTATAAAGCTAACAACAAAAACACCAATCAAACCCTCGCAAAAATAAAATTTCCCTCTTTTCCACATCCTTCGCAGCTTTTGGAGCCTTGAAGCCCCCGTTGGTTCCATTCCCCATTCCATGATAAAAACCCATCTTTCCTCACTTTCAAAGTTCAGTTTTCATTTTACCTTTTTGTTTTCTTACAGGAATAGAATCAAACAGATAGAAATAATATTCTTTTTTTATTTTGTTCCAAGCTATTACTGGTTATGCTCATTAACTTCGCTTCATGTCCAGTACCCACTTTTCATTAAGGTCAGTTCTCTTCTGGGTTTCTCTCAAAACCCCTGAATTTTTACTAAATTTTTAATTTTGGGTTTGGTTTTTCAGGTATGGTAATTGGGAGTAACCATATTCAAAACCATAACCACCAAGGAGATGGGGAGAAAAACCCAACTAAGGGAGGAGCTTCTAGGTCGTGGGGCACGACCGTTTCAGGTCAATCCGTTTCGACTAGTGGTAGTGTCGGCTCTCCCTCGAGCCGGAGTGAGCAAGCTATGGCTACACCAGCTAGTGAGAACACTTTTTTAAGATTGAACCATCTCGATATTCACGGAGATGATTCTGGATCTCAAAGTGCTGGGTGAGTGCTTTTTATTATTTTTTGGATACCTTTTTAGCTTGATTTTATGATAATTCTGTTTAATGCTTGATTTCATCGTGGGTTTTTGAAGAAAGGGGGTGAGGTTTTAGGGCAGATTGAAGAAAAATCTTGAATTGTGTTTTCATGATGTAAATTTGTATTTGCTTATGCTATAATTTGGTAAATATTATCGCATTATGCTAGAATTGAACATTGTTTGTCGGTTACAATAGCGAACATTGTTTAAATTGGTGAATCTTTTGAATGTGGTGCGTTCATTTGGGTTGTTCTTGGTTCTTTATCCTTGACCTCTGACAAAACAATGCAGTTGTTGCAATGGTCTTATTATGTTGTTATAATGCTAGAGTGTAACATGAATTTAACTTATTGCCAATTTCATTTGCATTAGCAAAAAGAAGAAGAGAGGTCAACGTGCGGTTGGAAGTGATAAGGGTGGCAGAGGACTCCGCCAATTTAGCATGAAAGGTTTTCTTTCACTCTTTCATTTTCCTTACCTTTGAAAGGTTGTGATTTATGGTTAACAACAGATTGCATTTAAAGCTTATTCACATATTGTTTCATGTGAAAACTTTTTTTCATGTGCTTGATGTTCTTCCATGGATATTTTAGATGAGGCAGCAGTTGTGGCTTAGCTAACTGATTTCTTGTTTGAACTGTCTTTGGTTTCATCCAGTTTGTGAAAAAGTGGAAAGCAAGGGAAGAACCACATACAATGAGGTCAGGTGGTTTCGGAAAGTCATTCTTTTCATGTTTGTTGTTTTTGGTAAACTTGTTAATGGTCATTGCATTTGTTTATGGTTGTGTATATATGTTCTATCCATTTTTGCAAAATGATTTGAAATTTCCCTGAATTTATTCTCTGTGTTATATGGTATATGAAAAAGCTAAATTTATTTTTCTTTGATACTGCATTAATGGATTAAGATATATGGATTGTCGGGTAACCAGGATCCAAACTAGTTGTGCATTGGTAGTTGTTTTTTGTAGGGCAGGGTTTGCATGCCTTAACTCTTAATCGCAAGACTACTATATTTAGATATAGAGCTTCTGCCATATCACTCGAAAATTGTTGCAATCAAGTCTGTGCAGAGTGCTTCTAATGTATGTATGAGATATCAATGAAGAGTAGACCTGAAAAATTGATATCATGGCGATTTCTTTCTCATCAACCTATTTGTTCTACTCTGATTGCGACCTAATCTCTAGTTGCATGTCTATCATCATGATTAAGTGGTTTTTTTTAAGAATCAACCAAGTTCCATTGTGGATATATATAATTCTTGTGCCCTTTCAAATTTTTAAGCTGAAGGATACTGTTTTGCCTTTCAAATTGACATCATACAGTAACGTGGTTCCTAAATGTAAGTTTTTCCTTCTCATGCCAGCAAACACATGCTTGCATGCGTATGGAGTTATGTCTTCCCTTCCTAATGTTTCAAAAGTTTGGAAAATTACTATTTTGTCTGCTTAATGAAGTTGGAAGTTTCACTCCTTCTCTCCTGGCTTGGAAATGGTCATTGATGCTCTCTCTTTTATCTATTAAGAATTTATTTTATAAGCCCATGTCTTTATCTGAGAGTGAAAGTTATTTCAGGTAGCAGATGAACTTGTAGCTGAATTTGCTGATCCCGGCAGTAGTGTAGCATCACCAGATCAGGTTTGCTATTCTTTGGCCATGCTGATATTATATTCCTTGATCAGTACACTTGCATGTTTTAACCTACGAGAGTGAAATTTAACGGTATCGAACCTTCCTTTGGTTTTTTAATCTAACAGCAACAGTATGATGAGAAAAACATCCGGCGAAGGGTATATGATGCCCTGAATGTACTCATGGCAATGGATATTATATCTAAGGATAAAAAAGAAATACAATGGAAGGGACTTCCTCGTACTAGCCTGAGTGATATCGAAGAATTGAAGGTGACAATACAGATTCCATTTTTGTATTTTTTATGTTAAGTAGGTGTGATCTGCCATGACTATTAAGGATCTATTATGGAACTTAACAAGCTCTTCAAATGTACAGACTGAGCGGCTTGGACTGAGAAATAGGATTGAAAAAAAGGCTGCCTATCTGCATGAATTGGAGGAACAGGCAAGAATAGCGTACTTTTCAATTTACACATGTTTGTACGTAAAATTGCTTTCTGCATGCGCATAGGCTAACAGTTTTCTTTTTTGCTATTCATCAAGTTGCTGCATTTAGAGAGAGAGAGAGAGTGTGTGTGTGTGTCAAGTTTCAGTTGGTCCCTTTGTTTTCTGGCATTTGTTTACGTACTTGTTTTGCTTCTTAGTTTGTAGGTCTTCAGAATTTGATACAACGAAATGAGCAATTATACAGCTCAGGAAATGCTCCCAGTGGAGGTGTGGCTTTACCTTTTATCCTGGTGCAGGTTTGTTATCTTCTCAAGTCTTTCATTCCTTTAAGGAATTAGAAAATGCCACTTATTTAAGTTAAGCCACAAATTTAATTTTATCAGGCAAACTTTTAGTTTCCTAGCTCCTTCAAATCATTGTTCCTGTGCTTATATGAACCAACCTTAAATTTGACAATCATCTATTTTCTGTTTAACTAGAAATGTATGATCAGTCAACTTTTCATGTAGTCTGTTCCAATTATCACTTCACTAAGGTTTTTGACTAAGCTTTGGCATTTGTTAAGATCTGCATCTGTATGCTTGTTTTTCTTAATTTTTCTTTTTGTCTAACCAGTGTTTTGGTTCTTTGGTTAACTTTGTTTCTTGTCCAAAAAATCTTGTTCAGTAACACAGCTTGACATCACTAACTTGATGACTCAAAAACTGGAATGTCTACCATGTCTTTCTACTTGACAAGTGGGGAATATATTAAAGGATTTGTACGCCTATTTTTCTTTTCTTCAACTAGATTTTTGAAATGTCCATAAGTAGGTGTTGGCGATTGCTACATAAAAAATAAACCTTATTTTGATAAAACTTCTTCACATGTTAGTAATATCAATTCCAGTCTATATTAGGAGTATGGAGAAGAAAGAGCTATCTTTAGTTTGGAGCATCAATTTTTTAATTGTCCACATGCACTCACAATGTAGATGATGCAAATCTATCATGATGGGTGACTATGCTCACTTTGCCAAAGAAGAGGGAATCCATTTCTATGATCCAAATTTCTTTGACAGCTGGCATAGTAGGGATGAGGTTTGATTAAGGGCAACACGCATTTGCCCTTCTTGATGTGCATATGCTGCCTACCAAACATAGACATGTGTGCTGAATAGGTAATATAAATACTCTGATGGTTGAATAAATGCAGTTTAGGGTTGAAAAGAGTTTCATGGAATGGTTTTTCTGCACTAATCATGTAATGAAGACGAAAGTTTTGGTAGCCACAAACTAAATACACTAGATATGGTGGAAACTGGAAAAGTTCTAAGTTGCTGCAGATGATTAAAATTTTAAGTGTGGAGGTTAAACTGTGAATTTGTTATTCCTTTATGTCAATCAAGAAAAATCTGAATTATTTTATATGCAAAATGTATATAAATGGAGAATTTCTCTTGGTACCATGTTGATTGATTTGACATTTTCTCAAACATGCAGTTATATTTAGGTATATTGTGGGCCTTCATTATTCAAGTTCTATTTTACTCTGCCCATATTGATACTCCAATTGCATTGTTGAATCTGTTGTTATGTGTTTGTCTCCCTTTTCCAAGCTCTTATCTGCTAAAACTTCAAGGAAAAAAATGGACCCCATGAGGTTTATTCATTAAAGCTAATAGGCTATCATGGAATATGCATATGCTGAACTGATATAAAGTGTGTTTTTATTGTTATTTGGACTCTTCCATTAATCCTGAGGCCCCTTAATTTCTCCTCTTATTTTCTCTTGTCACCTGGAAATTGTAGACACGTCCTCATGCAACTGTTGAGGTAGAAATATCGGAAGATATGCAGCTCGTGCATTTTGATTTTAATAGGTAAAATTTTTAAACTATTTTTATAACTTGCAACATCCATTCAACAGCATTTGGTGGTTATTTTGAGTCATTATCATCTAGCGTAAACAAGCATGTTGTCTCATATTGTGATGGGAAGCTAAGGAGAGAGAAAGAAGGGTTAGATGTTCAGTGAAAGTATAGGCGTAAATTCAATAGTCTGATAGCAACCTTCACTTGACAAGCGAGTGAAAATCTCTACCAAATGCTTAAATAATCTTTTTCATGGCTTGCCTTTTTTTTTTTTCTCCTTTTCATCTTATTGGTGTTCTATTTACAGCACTCCCTTTGAGCTCCACGATGACAATTATGTTTTGAAGGCAATGAAATTCTGTGAAAGACCACAGAGTGATGAAATGGCTCACAATTTTTCTACGGATGGTGAAGGTTCTAGCATGTCCGCAATGTACCAACAACAGATCTTTCCTCCCCAAAAGACAAGCATGCTGGATAAGCCTCCTATGTCGCCGCCTCTTCCAGGAATATTAAAAGCACGTGTCAAGCATGAACACTGATAGTTGAGTTTCAAGCCGAGCACCATGGGAAATCAATCTATTTGTACATTGTGTAAAGTAATTTGGCCAGAAGCAACCGCTGTAAGATCATCTTTACCTCATAATATTTCACCCCACATTAAGCCTGATTAGTCTGTTTTGCTTGAAGGCTTTTCAAGGGGTATTGGTTCTGGCAAGTCCCCAGCTTTTACATCCTCATAATATGCTCATGTAATTTTTTACCCTATTTTCCCATGTTCTTTTGCCCCCACTATATAGAAATTAGCTTATGGGTATTAGATTGTAGAGATTGTTCATTCCATTAGAGAATCATAGAATGTGCTAGTTTTAAAAAACTGCGTTTTGCCCTATTAGTTTTTCACTTTTTTTTGAAATTATTTAATCAGTTTTACTTTAAACAAAATTCTTTTTTTTTTTTTTGTGAATAATTTCTGTAAAAATTTTAAATTAATAAATTTAATAAATTCAACTTTCCTAATTTGTTGTAGAAAGCACATATTTGGTCCATGAGCTGTAGTAAAGTAGGATTGAAATATTACTCGTGAGAATAAAACAAAGGGTGACTACGAATGGAATATTTTTCTTAGAGCGTTACAATAGAACGCTACAAATTTGCTACAATTTGACATTTATTATATCAGTCACTGCACAAGTAGTGATAAGGAAGTTTAAACCAATTAGCTCTAGGTTGAGCAGAAGCCTATCAATCCATATCTTTGCTTGCTCTCATTCGCTGGGCGGCGATTCTCTTAGCCAAATATCTGTCCACTTCTGCACCCACCATCATCACTTTCTCTCTGTTGCATACTTTTTAACTCTGCTAGTAAAGCCAACTCATGAAAATTTCCTGATGCATTTAACAATGCCCATTATGTTAATAGAAACTACAAAAGGACTTCCATTTTAGTTGAATTTTCATGGAATTCACAGTTTGATTGTTTATGGGATGTAAATAGTGTTATATTAGGTAAGACGATTGTTTTAGAAGTTTATTTTAGATTGCCATTTTTTTTTATAAATTCAAACAAAAATAATTCAATTATGGATGAAATAGTAAATGGCATACTTTTGTTGTGGATGTGGTCTAATCGTATTATGGATGAAATGGTAACTAGACGAAGATTTATGTTGCATCATGCCTTTGCGTTATGGGGGTGGCTAATGGCTATGGGCATTATCCTTCGGCTATATGTGGACTATTTTTTTTTAAAGCATCAAACAAAATCAATTAGACATGAAAGTGGTCCTACATTTTGTCCAATTACTTGATATAAATGGTGTGCAAACTTCCGAAATTTGAAATGGAAAATTTCAATGACACCTCGTGATTGTTGTAACGATTGTTGGCACGTGCCCCATAGTGTGATGTTGTTATCAATGGCAAACAAATGCTTGAAATTCAACTTTGATTTTCTTACTACAATATTGGCATAGAACAAGAGGATTACAAAAAGTAATGAGGAGTCAGAAAGTACCTACGTGAAGCAAAGGAGCATTTAAACCCAAACATTTAAGGCAGCCTTAGAGGCATCCAAGGGTGAGTGATATCAGATGAAGAAGCAGATGCATGATCCTTATGTGGCGTTCCCTGATTGGCTTGTTTGCATAAAGTCCCACGTGTTTCAGCCGACGCGTCACATCGTCGCAGCGTACTAGTTGATTATCAAATGAAAGTCTGTTGAGAAGCCGTATAGCTAAATTCTACTACTACTACCTATTTTCCTATCATTTCCACTCCCAAGTTTTCAACCTTTGAAACTTGTTTGTTGATCAGCAACTGATCGTATCTCTCTTCAACCCTTGCTACCATCCCTTCCCTTGCTGATCTTCTCCAAATCAGTCTCCTGCTGCAGCCACATTTGACATATCCAACAAGTCTTCATTTATCTGCATTTGCACCTGCACCTCTCCGAGTCCTAGCTAAACTCCAGCTACAGCCAGGAGGAGATCATAACAATCTCCATGCATGGGCCATTTTCTGAATTTGTTGGTTGGGAATGGAGAGAGGTGCAGTTGCAAAGTGCAGATAAATGGCTTCTTGGTTTTATCTGTTTCTCAGTAATTTGGTGCACATGGAACCTATCTTACCACATTCATCTTTCTTATCTGAGGTAAAAAAAAATTGATTTCATCTGTATGTACTGTTTTGTGCTTGTTAATCACAGAAGTAAATTATAATGTTTGAAGATATAAAACTCTCTTATTCTTTCTATAACATATACTCTCATAGACATATATACATTTCAGTTAACATAAACATATCCATCAAGAATGAGGAGCAAAAGAGTTGTTACTATTGTTCTTTGAAATTGGTTTACATGTGTTTGAAACTTTCAACTTTGAAGAGATCACTCTCTGATCCCCAACTTAAACTAAGCTGCTTTTTTGGCAGTGCTAGCTATTCCCTACATGCATATATATATATATATATAATTGCTTTGATTGTATTAGCAAATTAAATGTAAAGTATTTTTTTATTATTAAAATTAAGAGTCTAATATTCTATTAATAGATTTCATAATTGTTGGCCATGCAAATTATTTTTAAAATAAAGAGCGTAGAACAATAATGATTAATAAAACCGAGCACTAGACTACCATTAGATATATTTTTTTGTTCAAAGAATTGGGTTTGTAATTTTTTTCA
The DNA here is from genome assembly GCF_002303985.1 of Durio zibethinus. The sequence goes on along the minus strand of NW_019168481.1, from coordinate 24,016,053 downwards.
GAAATAAAAAATAATAAAAAGGATAATAATAATAATAAATTTAAGGTTATTACCCATTTTTTTACATGGTTGATCCCGACAATGAAAGTGCAATTAAACCTTATGGAGCTATAAAAAATATGTAAATTTTAAATTAATTGATTAAATTACTCAAAAAGGTAAAGAAAATAATTTTATTTTTTACTTCAAAATTATTTTCCAATTTTTTATATAATAACAAATTAATTTTCATATTTAATTATTTATCTTCTTTTTTTTTTGCCAGTTAATTATTTATCTTGTTGCATTTATCATATATATCTAGAATAAAAATAAAAGTGAAATTCTAAAGAATATTTTCTACAACTAAAGGCTATTAAATATTTATAATTCCTTTTATATTTCATTTCCCAAACCATGAAACAATACTTGCACGGCCCAAGATTTAGAGGTCACAGGCCCAAAACATAAGATATGATGATCACACGACACCGTTTCGTTAGCACCGCCTCAACTCTTCGAATGCCCTTTTCGTCCAGGGTTTTTCAACAAGTCTACTACAAAACCCTAATTCCCCAAATCACAAACAAAGAGGAAAAAAAGGTCCAGAGCCATTCAAAATAATTTTATTAGAAAGGGGAAAAAATGAGAGGAAAATGTCCAAGCAGGAAAGTAAAGAAGCGAAGATTTTCTCACAAAACAGCTCGCCGCACCAAATTCCTCCTCAAAGATACTCTTTTTCCTTTTTTTCTTCAATTTTAGTTTAATAGAATTTTTCTTTCTTTATGATCAAAGTATATTCTTTTTCTACTTTATCTATTTTTTTCCTTGATCGAGAGATTTCGATTCACGTGACTATGCCGTTTATGAGGAGCCGCAAAAGGGTGATTTCGAGAAGAGGCCATTGCCTCGCGATGAGGATTTGCCTGGAATGGGCCAATATTACTGCTTACACTGCGAGTAAGTGCAATAATTTATGAACTTAATTTATAATTTGATTAATGACCTAAGGTATTGTTTTTGTTCCAAAAAAAAATGAAAAATAGAAAAAAAAATCTTGAATTCTAGTATAATACAATGGTTTGTTACTTTAAATACGTTTTATTGTTTTATATGTTCAGTCGATATTTTGCGAATGTGACTGTGAGGGATGAACATTTCAAGACGAAACGTCACAAGAAACGGTGAGCAATTCCATTTTCTAATTGTCATGTTACCGTCTTTGGCTCTGTATCTGTTTTGTTTCTAACTAGTCAGAAAGTTTTATGCTTGATATGGGTTAAAATAGAATCATGTTTGGGTTAAGAATTTCAGGTTTTATTGAGAAAATTTGGTTGTTACGATGTTTGCTACAAATGTTCTCTAGAAATCTTCATAGCTCTGATACTAATAGTGTTCACATTCCAATTAATACTTTTCCATGTTGCATAGTATGACACTGAAAGAGATTGTTGTAACTTAGATTAGCTAATGGCTGACTAGTGGTGTAACGGTAAACAGAATCTGATGATGCCATCTGCTAATGGACTAAAGTGTAGAAGCTAATTATTGCAGTGAGCATATCTTAGTAGGGGGAGGATATTTTGTTTGATTTATGCTTTGTTTGGTGCAGTTTAAAGCAAATGTTGTGGCCTGCACCACATACTCAACTTGATGCTGAGTTAGCTGCTGGGATGGGTATGCCGGATAATGGACCAACATTAATGTCAATGTGAGCATTCTGAATTTGGCTCCATCCATGATGTAGATCATTCTGGCAATCAGTAGGCAAATTTAGAGCTCCTAATTGCAGAGGGTTTTTGGTGCAAGGTCTTCAGACAACTGATTATGTTCCTGCTTTAGTGATGAAACCAATGTTGCTTCTTTTATACTAATGCTTGTGCAGATACGTGGATTCTTTCTTTCTTTCCCTTTTTGTTACTTTCTTGTGCCAGTATATCTTATAATCCTGTAAGTAATATAACGTGGCTGAAAATAGTGAGGAGTACCAGGGAACATGTATTATCTTTCTTTTCAGCTCTTTTTTAAATTAGCAATATCGGTTTTACAATATATTGTGCTCTGGTCACTTACTAACCTTCCAAAATAAATATCTGTTTTATTTCTTTTTTATTATATTTCCATTTTGACACTTCCAAAAGTCACAACTACACATTTGATACTTGTTAAGATTGGACTCTGTATTGGTTGAACTTATCTTTGCCTAGACCAATTTTTATTCCTACTGGAATTGGTTACTAGGAGAGGGATGAAAAAAGCGTTGACTGTTAAGTCATGGCCAGTTGATAAATTTCCAACCAAAAATGCTTGTCATTGCCTCTATTTCCTACTCTTCTATGTGGTTATTGGTCCACAACTCCTAACAAACCATTTATTTGTTGCTTGAAAAATGCCTATATTCCTTAGTTATGGTGCTAGATAGAAGGATAGTGGAAAGTGTCGCTTTATTAGGATTAAGCAAGTTAAGAAGTTCATATGCTGCATTAGATCATTCTTCATTGAGTTATCAAGCAGTATTGGACAGGAAGACAGCTATAGGAAGAGGGTTGTGAATTTTGATGCATATCCAAGTTGGAAATGCAACTTCGTGCTCCATTTCTTTCCTTTGAAAGATAACAAGAATAACTTGTTGTCGGAGGGTTCAAAATCATGGCATGTATGCTTGTCTGTTGGTGGTCTACATTTTGTAGGTTTGATTGGTGCATAAAGCCTGTTGGTTTGTCTGTAGATATAGAAGTGGCCCCACGTATCATGCTGCTTATAGATGGAGCATTGTTAATATCTTCAGATGCTCAATCTTGGAACTTTTCTGGGCATTTCTTAGAATAAATTTTGTTGGGTGGAAGGGAAGGTGGAAACTTCACGTGTCTTTCCTTCTTAGTGGAGCATTATCTGATTGGTTTTTTTGCTTTTTGCCTTGAGTGGAGGAAATAGCACTTTAAGAAGTTGGAGCCTCCAATTAGACTGGACATCAAATATCTTTGTTATTAGGTCTAATCTAGCAAAAATTTGTTCTGATATGATTATGATTCTGGTTTTGTTGTTCCCTTAGGTAAATTATTCTTGTTTTCAAGTAATTAGTGGGGGTAAGGATACATAAACATCACCAACAAAGTACAAATTTTAAGATTCTTGAAACATACTTTTGTCAAGTTCTCATTATTGTGCTCTGTTGAATCCATGGTTGAGGTCTGACTATTTGGCGTCTTGTGTTTGCTATCATATAAACTTCCATAGTTGTATTTGAGTGTTTTAATGTTGCAGAGCCAATAAGAAGAGTATCGATATCATATATTTGAGATAGCCCTGGCTCTCCTCCTGTATTTAGTCATTTACCATTTCCAATGTAGACAAAGGAACAAGAGATGCAGTCAGTACTTTGCTTTGCAGTGTGTCATCCTCTAATTTCCCAGTAGTATGAAAAAGTTCTCAGCCCTTGAAAACAAAGACCAATCTTTCAGCAAAGTGCCATTCCCAGCAAAGGTCCATAGGTGGATCTATGGCCACTAACATCCTTTATATATTCTTTTAACAAAAAAAAGGTATTAGGGTGAGGGCTCCACCTGCTCGCATGGTATCCCACGAGGTCCATGAACCAACACCATCATCTTTCTGTCATTTTCCCATCCTAGTTTCCCTTTCTTTTTCCCTCACGCGTGTCGACTACTAGCTACTACACTGGCTGAAGCATGACTTTCATAATCTTTTCCTATCCGTCCTCTTTGGGGTCTTTGTCTATTTCTCTTTTTTACTCTTTGCTTTTCTTCCTGTTGCTATCTCTGCTTAAAAAGGACTCATTGCACATGTAGCAACCACCATGTGAGCTTCACACTGAATTATTTGTCCCCCACAGGGTCTCTCTCATTAATATTCAGGATAGGATAAATTACCCTAATTGCCACGAATCCATCATCTTAAAGTGGGATGGTGATGGATGAAAATGCCAAACGTGCCAATCCTCTTAAGTCTTCAACCACAAACCCATTGAATTATCCATTACTATGTGATAAGCCTTGTGAAAGTGATTGAATTCTATCATGCATCAAAGTTAATCATTTGTCGTGGATATCTACTGGATTCCATGCAAGATTTGATAGCTAAATGAACGTTTGGCTACACACTGTTTCCCTCAATTATTTTTCAACATTGCCTTGACTTTCATTGCCATACCCTCCTATCTTGACATGAAAGTTGAAAAACAAAACACATATGGTATGAGATGCTTTTATGATATGTTTGAATGGAAACATGTATTTATCTATTTCATCTCAAGGAACTATATTTGTCATTATCATTTCCTTGGAAAGATCCATCGTTAAAAGAGAAAAAATAGATAATGCACATATATTATACTATATCAAAATATTAAATCCAAAGTAAACATCCAAAAAAATCTTAAGGGGCATATGGGATGTACTCCTTTTCTACTATTTTCTTAAAATTCATTAGGCTTCTCTTTCATTGTCATCTTTTGGTTTTGGTGAAGAACTTGAGCCTGATGTCATTCCAACGACTTGGCTATTAGTAAATCTTTGTAATTGTATCATGCGGGCATAACACCCATCAGGATAATTTTTTAGTAAATGTGAATGAGACCCTTGCTCTGGAACTTTCCCATCATCAATCACTGCAATGACATGAGCATTCCTAATTGTTGATAACCGATGAGCAACCACAATTGTGGTTTTCCCTGAGCAGGCACGGTCTAGAGCCTCTTGGACTGATCTCTCAGACTCAGCATCAAGGGCACTTGTTGCCTCATCAAGCAGCATAAGCTCTGCCTTCCTCACAAGAGCCCTTGCAATTGCAATTCTCTGTTTTTGGCCCCCAGAGAGTTGAACTCCTCTCTCCCCCACATCCGTTTTGTAACCATCGGGTAATGAAGATATAAACTTGTGGGCATTGGCTAGTGTAGCTGCCTCAATGATCTCAGCTTCAGTCGCTGACTCATGTCCGTAGGCAATGTTTTCATAGATGGTAGACCCAAAGAGGCATGGTTCTTGTGGAACAATTGCAATGTGTTTTCTCAGGGATTTGAGGTTGTATTTCCGAATGTCCTTTCCATCAATCATAACACGTCCAGATGAGGGCTCATAGAATCTCTGTATAAGTGCAATGACCGAACTCTTACCACATCCACTCGGACCAACAAGGGCAAGAGTTTTTCCAGCTCGGGCACGAAGATTAAGGTCATGGAAAATTGGGACATCAGGACGTGAGGGGTAAGAAAATTCCACATGCTTCAATTCAACTTCTCCGCGAAGGCGGTCCGGAACTTGGGTGGCATCTAGGTCATCAGGCTCAATCTCAGTTTTACGGTCAAGAAGATCAAAGACTGACCGCATGGCTCGACCTCCCTTGATGAAGTCAGGAGCTAGGGTCAATGTTTCAGCTGCACCATTGGCAGATACCATGAGAACCATAAAGACTCGGATTGTCTTCGAAAAATCAGAGATCCCATGCTTCACAAGCCAGGAAGCATACCAAAGACCAAGGGCATAGGAAGCATAGAGTGAAAACTGAGCTACCCCAAATCCACTTCCTGCAATTTGTCCCTTCCAGAAGCAGCGCTTCAATGGAGTTTGAAGGTTTGAGGAGAATAGGCTAACAATTTTGTTCTCTGAATTGAAGGCAGCAACAGTTCTTACATTGGCTATGGCCTCTCCAGCTAGTTGTGTGGCCTTGGCATGAGCAGCTTCTAAATCTCCTGAGAAACCGTTCATAAACATTTTCTGTTGAAAATCAAACAAACATAGTTAATAACTTGATGTCTGGTCAATATTGCTAAAGGCATAACTTGTACAAGACATAATTGATTAAATTTCTAAATCTTGGAGCTGTGAAAAACATTAGCTCAACAAGCAGATAGAAATTAGTTTAGCATATAGTTCAAATAAATCAAAAACTATCACATATCAACAACAGCTTCACCATAACTTATAGCTACTTTTAGTCTTTAGGTATTATCAGTTTAATTTAATTGATCATTCATCAATTCTAGGAATTGATACTTGACAACAGCATGCATGTACAAGAGATCAGCTTTGGAAACAAACCTGCAAAACAGTTGCTGCTACAACCACAGGGAAGACTGCAATGAGGACAAGGGCAAGACGCCACTGCAAAACAAAACCAGCAGTGCAGGCAACAAGCATGAGTGCTGTATTCTGCACAATCACTGAAATCCGGTCTCCTATGGCTGATCTGACATTATTGGCATCAAGAGCCAGCCTTGCTGCAATCCTAGCACTCTCATTTTCCTCCTGATCAAACCATGCCATTTCATTTTTCAGCACTGCTGCCAGCATCTTCTCCCTCACTCGTTTTGTGAGATTTTCTCCCACAATATCCCAAAAGAAATGCTGTAGTGTGTTAAAGAGAAGGGCAGCTGATGAAAGTCCAATTAACAAATAGCAGTATTTCCCAATTTCACTGCTCATGTAAGCATGATCGGGGTTGTAGTAGACGCTGAGAACAGCACTTAGCACATATGCAAAGAAAGCACTAAGAGACCCACAGACAACAGAACCTATAGAACCAACTAAAGCATAAACCCATTCAGGAGAATTCATTTTTGCAAGGCGCCAGAAGGAACTAGCTTGCTCCTTGAAGGCAAGCTTTTCCATTCGGTAATTAGGGTGTGAGGCCTCAAGGGAAAGGCTAAAATCAGAAGTAGAGAAATCAGAAAGCCTGCGTGAATATGGTGATCGGCCATATGATGAATTCCGGGCAATAATCGGTGAGCTTACTGAGTTCCTGGCACTAGAAGGCCTGCAGAAGAACCATGACAACAGATCTCAGATTTACCTATAGTGTTCTATGTTAACAGGAACATTCTAAAAAATGCAAGGTTTCAAGATATTATCAAACACATGCAGACTTGTGGAAGCTACCTTGCACTACTTTTTCTAGCATTGTTAAGGGCAGTTTCATGTGCCATCTCTTGCATTCGAATGAGCTTGGCATAGACACCATTTTCTCCTTTGGCAATAAGCTCATCATGTGTTCCAATTTCAGAAACACTCCCTTGCTGGAGTACAGCTACAAGATCAGCCTTACGAATGGTGGAAAGGCGATGGGCAATTACAAGAGTTGTCCTCCCAATCATAAAACGATCGAGAGCCTCTTGCACCAGCTTTTCTGACTCAGAGTCCAGTGCACTAGTTGCTTCATCCAAGAGTAGGATTGCCGGGTTCTTTAACATTGCCCTGGCTATAGCAATTCTCTGCTTCTGCCCACCTGAGAGTTGAATTCCTCTCTCCCCAACCTGCCATTTCAAAATTATTAACTCTAATTGGTTTATGCTTTCAAGTTAATTTGTCTCTCTTTTGATTATATTTTGCTTTTTATCACAAGATAGAATTCGAAAAGAAATGAAAGCATGGAAATTTTTATCAAGCAGTAATTTGACTTAGATTTCTTTGCACCTTGCTAACAACGGCATACACATTAACTTAATTATATGATTATTTTGTCAGGAATATTGGTTGTGCATCAAATTTAAAAAAGTTTGGCGGATTGTTATTGTCAAATAAAAAAATGGTTGATTGTTCCTATTTATATATATGTATTAGTTAAGAGATTGCAGTCTCACTAAAATTGAATGAAGGGGAAAACCCCTTCATTTAACCCCATGTCTTCCATTTTCTTTTTTAAAAGAAGGGTATGTCTAATTAATTCTGCATCCAACGATAAATTTTTTGTAATTTTAAACCAATTATTCTTTTCACAATTTGTTTCTCACCTATCATTTTCAAGTTATCAGTTGATTTCCATATTCCTACTAAAAAAATAAAATATTCAGCAATTATTTATTTTTTGAAGCCTTCTATATTTTATTGTCCTTTATGCTAATTTCTTGTCTCTCTGCTTGGTCTTCCCCCTTCTAAGTCATTTGGTCTTATTCCTGCACATGCATTGCTGACTGAAGCATGTTACCTTCTTATAAATGCATGCATGGCCAAATATTTTCCTCCTTTGACTTCAAAAATATTGTATAAAATAATAAATGTAAGTTAGGTTCTGTTTGTTGACCAAATGAAGCAACTCTAGGGCATTAAAAATATAACCAAAACCTTTGGTCAAGATCCATGATTACATTTCACCTTCCTTGGTGCCTAGCTTACCCATTCCCTCACCTTCCCCAATTGCCATAAAGTCAACAGCCCCACTTGTATACAACGACATATTTCTAATCTGCGAATAAGAATAGCTCAGTATTCAGTGAAGAACGCTAACACTAACATTAATTTCATCTTATTATCTTATATTAGAGATTTTAAGTGTTTTAAGCAAGTGCTGCAGAAGGTAGGTAATCCTAATGAAGTATACAACATGGTAGCAATTATTAAACTGAGAATAGATGAACCGTCCGAGATTAGCTAACCTGAGTGTCAAAGCCATCAGGAAGCTTTACAATGAATGAATGGGCATTGGCCACTCTGGCAGCTTCTTCAATCTCAATTTGGTTTGCATCAGGCCTACCCAAAAGAATGTTTTCTTTAATGGTGGTAGCAAAAAGGGCAGGCTCTTGGCTCACAAGTCCTATTTGTTGCCTCAACCATATCAGTTTTAATGTCTTTATGTCATGCCCATCTAGCAGCACTTCTCCTGCACAAGTACATTAATTAACTGAGACTTTCCACCCTACAAGTATACAATCTCCGGAAAAAAGTACATACCCAAATGGAATAAATGAAATCAGCAGCAAAAATAACTTCAATTGGCATAAAACATTAATAGTATCATTTACTTGAAATGAGATAAGATTCAATGTTGTTGGTTATAGAGGTTGCAATGAAAAAATTGGCAGCATAGCTTACCTGAGGTGGGATCGTAGAATCTCTCAATAAGGGAGACCACAGTGCTTTTACCCGAACCACTGCTTCCCACCAAAGCTATAGTTTTTCCAGCAGGTACACTTAGGGAGAAATTGTTAAGGATCTTTACATCAGGCCTTGATGGGTATGCAAAATTCACATTTTTCAGTTCAACTAGACCAGTAACTGACTGCAACTCCAAATCTGACTCACTGTTTCTATCGATGCCAGGTTTGTGATCAATTATACGGAAAATTTTTGCAGCCGCCACTTTGGCCTTTGCAAATGCAGACATGCTTGGTGCAGATTGTCCCAAACCCCTATCAATAAAAGAGATGTTCTTGAGCAAACAGTAGTTTACTACAGCAATGCATTATAGAAAACAGAGTACTCACAATCCACCGATCATGACTGCAAACATAGTGGCTATGGCAAGTCCTCCATTGGTGTAGTGATGCCTGACCAGAAAACCCCCGTACCAAAGGAGAAGAGCATAACAACAAAAAACGACAAAGTAAGTTGCCCCCAATCCCATTCCCTTTGCAAATCCAGACCTGTAACCAATCTTTTGTGCAACCTTCAATGCAGAGGAGTAGGCTTGTAATGATCTTGATTCACCAACAAAAGCCAAAACAACACGAATTTGAACCACTGTCTGCAATTTAGGTCGCAGTTAGCAAATACCCAGATGAAGAAACAGAAGAAAAACTGGACATAAAATGGTTTTGATCTCTTTCTCCCACAAATTGAAACTAAAAATTTGCATCCTTTGTACCTGTTCACAATAGTCTCTGTGATAAATCTCTCTTGCAGAAGCTGGCTAAGTGGTGTATGATGCTCAATAACAGCAATGAGAGGATTGACCACTGCAAGTGTGACCAAAGCCAATTGCCATAACGCTGTGAAACCCAACACAAAACCAGATACAAATGTTGCCATGTAGTGAATGAAATTGCCCAACTGCACAAAACAATAATAATAATAATAATAACAGAGTTCAATTTGACACTAAAAGAGAAAAACACCAAAAAAAAAATTGAAGAATATATTTCTGTTTTTACCTTCTCGCTAATGGCATCCTGGACCATCACTGCATCAGTGTTGATAGAAAACACAACATCAGAAGTTCTAACCTCAGTGTCAAAGTATGAATTCCTGGTTCAAAGCTGCTTCTAAGTACTTGATCCTCATCTTGGTTGTTTGCCTCTCTCCAGTCCACATCCAACAGGATATTTCTGCACTCAATTTTCAAGCTTTCTTTCAATTATTACATCAAGAAAAAACCCAGAAACGTGAACTAAAAGCAGCAGAAGAAGAAAACTTTGTCTTCTCCATGATGAACTAACCTGCCCAAGAAGATGCCCATATTGCCGCACCCACCACAAGGAAGTAAAATGCATACTACAAATCAAGAAAAAATATATTTTTAGTGAAAATTCTTTAGCTTAACAAAAAAAATGAAAAATTGGCTTTAAATGTAGAACCTTTAAAACTTCTTGCATCATCTTGTCCATGTTATTAGCATTAGAACCAAAAGAATTGACAAGATTAGCAAAGAAACGAAGGAAGATAGGCAAAGAACAGCCATGTACAAGAGCACCAAGAGACCCAATTCCCATCAACACATAATCCAAGCCATCAGCAAATCTAAATAGTTCACCAAACCCAACTGAAGGAACATCACCTGGCTTCTCCCCACTTCCACCACTACCATTATTACTCCCATCTTTTTTTGTCTCAGATGAAGAAGAAGCAGAAGTAGTAGTTTCCATTTCTCTTCTCTCCTCTACACTTTCTTGATAAGTTTGTGATTCAGCTTGACTTTGCTTTTTAGGTTTCTCTTGGTGTTGTATTAAGTGTGTGTTTTTTGTTGTTGTTATTGTTGGAGTTGGGGTTGAGGGGTTGGTTTTAAAAGGGTCAGAAGAAGGAGCAGACATAAGTTCAAGGCCTTGCATTTCGGACCATTTCCACTGCTCAATCGTCTTTATCTCGTCAGACTCTTGTGACATTTGCAAATTCCTTTGCTTTATGAACAACGCACACTCACACCCCGAAAACTCTTCTTCTTTATTATCTTCCCACTCTTTATCTGGCTTTTCAACTCATTGTTTCTCTCTCTCTCTTTCTCTCTCTCTATGTTTCACCCCCCACTCTATCTGACTTTTGTGATAATCGGTTGTTTCGTTTCAGTTTTTACTCCTATGTTTTGCTGTTGTTTTTTTGTTTACGATGCTGTTGTTTTTAAAAATCAACTGTTAGCAGTTCAGTTTGCTTGCTGTGAAAAAACATGGAAAGTGACAGACAATGCAAAAGACACGGATTTTCCACCCGACAAAACCATGCCGTGTGAATACTTAGAGATGGGATTTTGACTAAAACAGCTTCAAACTGTGCAAAAAGAAACACCCAGTTTAACTAATTTCATTTTTAGTACTATTACCACTGTTTGTGTTTCTTACTTTATTGTTTTTTAAATGAATAATAATAAATGTATGTATGAAGAGTTTGATTTCCAAGTCCTCTCCTTTTGCTTATTTATCAAGTTAGCAGTTTGCTCAAAGGCTTGTGCAAGAAATTTCTTTTTTCTTCTGTTCAAATTCAAACCTTTGGGTATCTTTTAACCTTCTCCTTGTGTGATTGTCTGTCTGTCCCCTTTAATTCCGCCGTCCTTTTCTAACCCTTGTAGCTTAAAAACCATATCACATTGTCACGTACAGCTTTCTGTCAATGATTAATATACCAAACATGTATTTTTCAATGGAAACATGGTCTGAATACAGCTTGATTCTTTTTTCTTTTTTGGTGAAAAGGTTACTATTTAATTGTAAATTAACAATTTGGTTAGTTGTCTTGCAAAAAGGGTTCATCTTTATTTGGAACACAAACGAAAGTAAAATTATTTATATTTGGACGAATTTAACAATTGAATCAATCTTTGGTAAACATGGTATAGAGAGAAAGGGAAGCCATTTCATGTAAGATTATTAAGTGTTGAGTGCAATAATACTATTTGTCCACTAAACAAAGCCTGTGATATCTTGTCTTTAATATTACAAGACAGCTTATTAAGGAATAAGGAGTAATCTTGAGGCTTAATCTTGTCTTCTATAAAAAGAGGCTTTTAATTTTTTTAGGTATCCGGACAAGGATACTTCAAAATTCAAATCAGGTTGAAAATAAAATGTCTGCAATTACAAATTAATATCAGTTAATTTTTGTTATTATAAATCTTCATTTTAACAAGAAAACAAAAAGAATATCGTCAAGGATCACTTTAATCCTTTTAAATTTAATATTTTTTGTTTAAATAATTAGATCTCAAATCTTGAATTTTGTTTTTAACCCCAATCTTTATTAACTTTTATAAGTAAAGATAAAACGTACGTGACACCATTACTTCAAAGATAATAAGAAAATGTTATAGTTTGAATAAATCAAATTTACGGAAAAGTAGCAATGATCACATGGTATGTATCTTCACCAAAAATATTAATGGTAAAAAGTGTCAGTTAAAGCAGTAGCTAAATTTTCCAAGCTAAACAAGTATGGTTCTTTTGTCCTTTACCAGGAAACTCCCTCAGACATTCTTGTAAAATATAATTAGCAAGGAAAATCCCAACTTGAACTCGAACAATAATTTGTCAGTTCCAACAGCTAAGAATTCATCAATTTCCCACCATCAATTCTTGTCCTAAGAAAGGAAAATAAGAATTTCATATGCACAGATACACATTATACATGTTATACTAGTACCAATATTTTTTATGCAATGAAGTTCTTCGAAACAATACAGAGAATACGATTCCACCAAGAAAATTAAAAAAAAAAAAAAACCTTGTCAGGAAATCATTTTTACAAACCTGGGGATTCGCTCTAAATTTGATTCTTTATAGAAAAGGACAGCAAATGAACTAATATTTTAGAATGCAACCATCTTCTTCTTTAAATTTAGCCATTTTCATATTCCATAGTCAGAGTTCTTTCACCTGCCAACTTCAATACAGAAGTTGAATCACGCCTTTGAGCTTTTTTCTTTTTTAATTTTTATTTTTTTAATGACAAAAACTCAATTGAGTCAAAGTCTTTTTCTGATACAATAAAGTTTACAGAAATCTGACACTGAACATTTTCCCTGAACTTGCATTTTCCTCTTTTTTTTTTTAAGTACTAAAAGAATTGAAGAAAAATAAAGTGGTTATTGGTATCTTTCTCTCTTTTCACGCTTACCGTACTGTTTGATTTTTTATCTGCAACTCCCCTTTGGCAAGGTTCTGCTTTGCCCTCTCCCCACTGCTACGGGCATTTGTCGACTTCTCATTGTACTAGGCTACTAGCCCCCTTTCAAAAGAGCATTTACTATGCTTGTTTTGTGATAAGATCCTTAAGTGCTTAAATGGCAAAGTTTTGTCTCAATCTTATTTGAATTTTTTAACTTGCATTTAGGATAGTCTTAGAAATTTATGAAGCACATTTGAGAATAACTTGATATCTGTTCTCTGTCATTTTCTTTTTCTTCACTGTTTTCCAAGAATCAAACACAATTTTTTTATACGAAATGTCAGATTATATTTATTATTAGTAATTCTTAATATTTTTCACTGAAAGATACTTTCAAAAAATGAGTTGGGGGAACAGTGTTTTAAGGTTGTAGAATATGCCATTGACAATTACAACAAATTTTTTTTCTTTGTCCGGCTAGAAAGCAGAGGAAAAATTAATATAAAATTTTCATATCCTACTTGAAGGTTAGGAATCCATCATCAGAGTTAGCTGGGGAAAAAAGCAATCCCCAACCACTCATCAATAGGACACAGGACACAGGACACTGACGAATACAGAAATACAGAAATAGGTCAAATTTTATGGAGAAAATCATATGTGACTCAGCCACTCAGGTTAGTTTGGTGCCTACAGTGAGTCCAACCCCTCCCTACACTGCACCCTTCTACTCAGTATATGGTTTTGAATGAACCATGGCATTCATTCCCCTGGGATTCATAGATAATAGTAAGTATTTTGTTTTTCACTCTAAATTTTCAGATTACTTTTCTGGATATACAGTTGCTGTATCCTTTTTAGTAGAAAAATGGGAGAGTGAAGTAAAGAGAGAGAATGAAAATTTGTTTGACTAGAAAAGCTGGCTTTTACTCTTTGGACCCTAGCTAGACAACAACATGAATTGAGAAAGCCAGAATTGCAGCAGATGCACTAATTAATACCATCACCCATAATGATGAATCATTAGACCATATTCTTTTCAAGGCTTGCACACCCAATAGGAAAGTTCTATTTCCCAAGAACATATATATATATATATATATATATGCTCATCCATAGGAGCTACTTTGAGGATTGAAAAGATTTGACCCCACTTATGTATGGATTGTAGATTCCTTAGAACTAGGAAAGAAAAGGACACAGACCAAAGAATTAAAGGAAAAAAAACTAACAGAGATATGAACTAATCATACTACTTATTTCCATTGGAGAATGGGAGTCTACTTCACAAGTTCACTCACTATTGGTTTGCATGTTTAATGTTACACTTACACCATCAAAGTTTTACTCCATGAATTTCCAGTTATAGAAAAACAAAAGGTTGAACTCAAACTATGATAGTAACAACTAAGAATAAGAATTCATATATATATATATATAGTTATATGAAAGGAAAGATTAAAATATAAAAAATAATGAAGCTCCATTTAATTTGTAGGCATGATTATTGTCATCACAAAGAAAAAAATGCAGAAACAGCCATGGGATTGATAGAAATGTAATGCAAGAAAACATGAACTAAACATCCAATAAGGTCGTTCAAGATTAGGTGAAAAGCAAAGGGAGTCGGTGGTAATAATTTTATTGGCAGGTAATCTGCCAATTTTGGGGGAGAGAGAGAGAGACTGGCTATGAAGAAGTCAAAAAGAAAAAGGGCAATCCACCTTTGTCTCTCTCTTTGTCATTGAGAGCCTATGATTATTTGTTACTATTATAAAAATTTGGGGTGGTCCATTTTCAGTCCCCTGATATTTCTTCCTATAGGAAAAGATAGAGGATTAAGGAGGGATTGAATTTTAAATGGGGAAATTTGGTAAAAAAACAGGAATAGTAAAATCCCCAATCAAAAAATAATTCTGAAAGTGTTGGATGTGATGCTTATTATGCAATTCCATTGTCTTTTCTTGTGGTTAAGTGTGGTATTTGATTATATAATCTTAATTAACTATTATGTTAATCTCATAAATTATTTTTATATTATATTAATGGTGGACTATAATCTTAGTTTTAAAGTAATGATGATGATGATTCAATGAGCTGTGAAATCAAAGCTGAATAAACCACAAGCTGTGGCCTGTAAAGTAATGATGATGATTATTCAATGAGCTGTGAAATCAAAGCTGAATAAACCACAAGCTGTGGCCTGTGTGTTGGCATCTTAGCAGTTCTCCAAGTGTTCAAAGTGATCGAGCCGCTGCATTTTTTTTAAAAATTTATCTTAGCCAGCTTCTTTAAACTAAAAGGTGCCCATATTAAATGGAGTATTTTTTTAATATTTATAAAAAAATTTTAAATTATTTGAATATTTCATATAACTTAGGATCATTTATAATATTAATTTTAAATTAAAACTATGAAGAAAAATATTTTTGTAAGCATATGATATCTATTCTTTGTCTTATTTAAAATTTGCAAAATGTTGGTGAGTAAAGATGAACAGCAAGCCAAGTTCTCATCATGGTTTTTTCCAATTCCAAGTATGAGTATGATGATCAAAGCAATAGATTGAGTAAAGACATGAAAAGGTGTTAAAATAGAAAAATACAACCTAACACTAGAAAGTGGAAAATCTAAGCAACAAGATTAGGGTTTGTTGCAGAAATTAAGGCTCTGCAAATAAACAAATGACAAGTTATATATAGGCATTGGAGCTGATATATAGTCGCTGAAAGATTTGTTTTTCAGTCAAAAAGAAAAGGATTTGATTTATCCATTAACAATGAACATTAGGTTGTTTGGAAGAAGGACAGCAGGAAGAAAAAAAATCATTGATTTCTTTCTTGTTTTTTATTTTATTGTTTTGACATAAAAGATGGCATCTGAAACTGAAGGAAAGTGATTCTCTCCTGAAGCTTCTTACAATAATTCTGATTCTTTGGATAGTAAACAAGCTAGCAGGATATAATTAATCTATACTTTCCAGGTTTGCACCTGAAGCTTTTAGCTGCTTCAATGGCTGTTTCTCCTGCTCCTCCTCTTCCTCGGCCTAACTCAATAAAAATATATAGAAAATATCTTCTTAGTTGGATAGTTGTTGAATTTAACACATTAATTAACACTTCCAAACAAACATCCAATAATGCAAATTGTACCAAATTTAATCACAATTACTAACTACTTAAATTCAATTGATTTTACTTGAAATTTAATTCAATTAGTTTATGTAATTACATTTTAAAAAGTAAATTTTAATAATTTTAAATTTTAAATTTTAACATCTATAATTTTTATATTTATAAATTGTTACCCATTTTTTATATAAAAAAATATGCAAGGATCATTGGCTTCTTAATTCGTGTCAAATGATGAACCGATTTGGTTTCTATACCTAAAAGTTATGAGCAAAAAATGTCAGCTATTATCCAATTCAATCAATAATGTGATATTGTACGGTAATTATTATTTTTTCTTTCTATTTTATAACTTATAGAAATTCCATTCCCTTCTAAATATGCCTTTGATTTAGTGGTTTATTATTCAATTGATATTGTAATTTTACATTCCTTGATATGGTGAAGTTGGATTATTCCTTTAAAAAGTAAAACCTTAAAAAATGGAAAAAAAATTTGAGAGTGAAGAGTAAGGTATATATGATAGAAAATTATAAAATTTCAAATCATTAACAGCACACTTACTTTTTACACATGTAATTAAGGCAGGTTGGGGGAGTGTGGGACAAAATAATTTGTAGGAGACTAAAGTAAGTAGGGTTAAGACATTAAAGATAAAAAAATAATAAGAAGAAAATGAATAGAGTAAATGGCATTGATGAAAGTTTGACCTTTGAATAGGAAAATGACAAAATAAAAAGGTTGTATCATGTTTGTGTTTTTAATGATGAATGGTTATTTGTTCCATAGTAGAAATTGGTTTCCCATGTGTCCAGGTTATTGTCCAAATGGCATTTGTATTCCTTATGTCACCATGCCACCATGCCTTTTTTGTCCTTAACTGTTTTCCCTTCCTCCTTTCCATGCTCTTCAATTATGTTTTCCTTTAACTTTTACTTTTGTTGTTCTTTCCAATTTGTTCTTTAATGGAACACTTTTTTTATCTGTGATGAAGCTGCTCCTCCCAAATCTCTTCTTTTTGTCAAAGCATCAGCCTTCAATCTAAGTTTTCATTGTACGGCCATGGAGATGGCCTTGCTTTAGCATGCTACAATTACACTTTATTTTTCCTCTTTACAGTTAAACTTTGCTATGTATGGATTCTAATACAGGTTATTCTACCAACATTTTATTTGCAAATTACAGCATACCATGCAAGTGTGTGGCTGTCAGGAGGAGAAGGATGAGCTCCTCAACTGTTTGGGCATATCTGACATTACAGAGCCAGCTTTAAAAGTAAACCCAAAAATATGTTGTCTTTAAGAAACAAGAGCTGGCCCTTTGCATATGCTGGAGATGTTTGCTGCTACCCTACCATAATTTGGTGAAGGATCATGCACGGAAAAAATTAAAAGGAAGAAGAAAAAAAAAAGGGGGGGGGGGGATTGGGTCATTTTTATCCATGGAACTCAAACTTTCCTTCGAGAAAACGATGCTTGATAATTGCCAAAACAAGACATGTCTCATGGGCCATGCAGACATATCTTGCCATTGTGATGTAATAAAACGAAAGCCTTTGCGTTTTGAGGTACCTTCACCTATGTACCTTAAAGTTGATCAAACTACAAATGTGGGAAGAAATAGATAACACTAATTTTTATTTTTTCAAATTTTTGTGGGGAATTTGAAGTTAAAATTTTCATTTTTAATTAGTCATTTATTTGATTAGAATTCTAAACAGAGAATTGTCGATAATTGCAGAGTAACAAGTCATTTTCAGATAGCAATTGAAGTGATTCAGAAGAAGGTATATTAAGTATCAATCAAAAGGAAATGCTAATTATATATATATATATATGTATATGCTTAGTTCTATTTCTAAATGAGAACTTTTCATTGTTAAATGAGAAAAAATAGAGATATTTGACTTAATGGCAAGCTATTACCCCTGCTGGGAAGCAAGGGAGCTCTAGAGTTTTCATGGATGTTCCCCACGTAAAATGGGTTGGGTTAGCAATTTTCATTATTGCAGAAGAAATATCTACTAGATCTTTTCCTAGGGTTTTCAGTGTTAATCAAACACGTAGGGCAACTTTGTCTCTAGTCTCTACCTCTCCCTTGACCACTTCACTGAAAAAAATAATAATAATAAAGAAATGAAAGAAATAACTATGGTGTTCAATTTCATCTTTTAGAAAGATAACACCTAATTTTAGTTCATTTGCAACTAAGACATGGTGCCTGGTTTAAAGATATTTCATAGGCAGTTGGGTGACAATTCAACTAACTTTAACAACGATCAGTGGACTCTAATCACAAAAGCCCCAATCTACCAGAAGCATTTTGAAACTGATATCGAGCAGGCAAAGTCTAAAGCAAAGGCAAGAGATAAGGACCCTAGCTAAGAAGTTAGTTACAATGTCTGAATAACCCGAGATGGGACCAAAGGAAAAAGAAAAAAGAAAAGCTGAAAAGATTTGTCGACAAGACTCAGTACTGAGTCTATAAAAGGACTTTGCGGTGCATGTGCCATTGAATTATTGAGCGTATAGCTTTACTGGACAAAAACAGAATATATAGCTTAGCATATTATGCCAAAATCCTAGAGAAAAAAAAATTTAACTGCCACTACTAGTACAGGGACTTCCTTCTAATTTTCTTGTCCTTCAATAAATTTGATGTGATGGAAAAGATCGAATTAAATCACCTAAATGGTGAAATAGGTGATGGGATTGAGTTGTTGGGTATCATCCTTGAGTTTAGATTTGCTCAAAATTCATCCCTCAAGAAAAAGGAATTGTGCAATTGCATTTGCATTTGCATATGAACCCTAAAGGCTAAAGACACTCAATTTATATAAAGGAGATGTATTGATGTTATGCAAACGTAAAAAAGGAAAACGAAAGGGAAAAAAGAAAAAGAAAAGGAAAAGGAAACTCTGAGAGAAAGTGAGTCAGTCCAACGAAGCATTTGGACTTGAAAAAGAGCCAGGAGGGCGTGCACTTTTCTTTTTGTTGCTTGGTGTAGTGTAATGCACTAAGCAACAATGGTAAAAGTGCTGAGAACCACATGAAATATTCCAAAGTGTGATAGACAATACGATGGTTGTCATGTCCTTGAATTTTCTACTGCAATTTCTGCTGCTGCTGAGAATGCTGATAGGATTCCAGAGAGGCCGAGGTTGTAAAAATTGTCAGAGTATCATAGCATGCACGCTAAAAGAAGTGGTCACGACCAGCTAGTACTCAAAACACTTACCTTATCATCTGTCCACATTTTCCAGGTTTTGCTCGCCAGCTTCCGCCAGCTTTTATCTGAGTGAAAATTGTATTCCTTTGACTCTTCTGTAGATGCTTGTCTCAAGGCAAAGATATTTTCCCTCCCTCTTGTCTGATATATGGTCATCAACATCCTTTGACTTTAGGTAAAATATGAACTACTACATCCAACAAATTAATACTGACAAAAACATGGAACAAAATTTCACAGCTACAGTTGCTGCATTCCCTATATCTTTTAAACAGAACATCATTTTATCATAAATAATTACTTTAGTATTGACCAAAGTATGTATGTTACTGCTATTCACATAAATTCAACTAATATTTTTCCGAAGAGAGGAAAATACTAGCCAAATCTAATTGAATTCGCAAATCATGAATTGAACATCAGTAGTGTAGATTCCAAAATGCAGCGAGGATGTGAGAAAATTTAAAATTCATGGATTGTGATGATAACTTTTAAGTGTGGAATTATAATTATTGACATTTTCTGATAGCTCATTGAATTTGGCAATGGCATCAAAAGGCTATTGCAAGGAAGCTAATTGGGAAAAGAATTGAGTTTGAAGCTAAGGGGGAGACGTAATGCTTTGTTGGAATTCATTCGGGCCTTTGCCATGGACAGCGTTGGACTTTGGGTTGACAGCTTTTGGCCATGGGTTGGGTTTGTTTCAGAGATTGGGTTTTCAAATTTTGTCCTTCAATATTTAATCGGCAGATTTGGGACAAAGGCTTATAAAGGGTAAATCTCGGCGTACAAAATTCCGTTCAAACCCATGACCTTCCGGTCATAAAAGTGCTACTTTACCATTGCTCTAAGGCTCACCGTCATCAACAAAAGCTTTTGCTTAACCCAAAATAAAAAATGGATCATAAATTCCAGCACCAACACCAGCTTAAACAAGAAGCAGGAGAATTCTACATGCCTCTGCATATTCCCCTTTCGTGATGAATTGGCGGTTTCTTCCAATAGATTTTGTTTCCCCTTTCTTCTGTTTCTATCCTCAAAAAATTGTTGGAGGATTGCATGTTAAGTAATGGATTAAGGTCCCGTGGCTCTTTAGTTGGTTATACTTAACATTGATACATGGTTATGGTGGGTCCTATGGAATGTGCAGCTACTCTGAAAACCATTCCCCCTATAGAAGCTCAATAAAAAAGCCGCCATGAGAGAAGACCAAGTGCTCCACCAGCATCCATCTGAAGAAACAAAGTAACAATAAGTTAGAACAAATTTAAAGAATGAGAAGTCAATATATGGATTAAATCTAATTTAGAAACATTGAGGATATTGAGGATATCTCAAGTTCAAGTCAAATTATACAAATCACAAGTACAACGAGGAAAACAGTTCAAATTGTTTCTTTTGAATGTTTCAATTCCTATATCTTAATAACTCAAGGACACAGAGTATCTCAGTTACCTTGTTCCAGACCAGTAACTTCGGAATTGCTAACACATATAGTTCTAAAAGAACTTTTTCCACAGCATCGATCCTCTGCTCTGCTAGGGGAAGCCTGAAGTTCACAGGAAGCGTTCTAAGTTGATCAATTTGAGGAAAAAAAAGAACCTAAACATAACCCATAGCTTGAGAAAATTATACCTGACGTCCACCACAAGCAACTAAAGGAGAAGACTCCGATATCTCCTCCAATGTTGCTCTGAATTCAGCAAGTTAGCAATCATTAAACAGAGCTGACATGATTTTTTGGGCTCCACTCAATGTACATTTTGTCATTAAGATTCAATAGAAACATGACATCTTTCAAAGAGAATAAATCGCATATAAATTAGTTCAAAATCAGCAGGCAATCTCTTTGACACGGAGCTTCTCCTAACATAAACATCTCCAAAATGTGAGAAGCATTTCCAGGGTTTTGGGTAACTTTTGGATGAAACCAACAGTGTCTCAGAAGAAATTCGCAACCATTAGGTCCTCGGAAAGAACATTAGTTCCTGTCAATTGATTTAGAAGTGTAATCTTGCCAGCATTCGTGTACCCAACCTATAATGTTTTCAAACAGATTACAAGTCCAGAGACAAAACAGTAACAAAAGAAAATTGTCTGTCTTTGTATTTAAAAATAAAAAATCAAGCTATGTACTTACCAAAGATACTACAGGAACAGGAACAGGAACAGAAAATCGACAGTTTCCATATTGCTTTCAATGTTTTCTGACAGATTCAAGCTCTTCTGTGAGAACTCCAATCTAGCAAAACGCATGAGTTGGATCACGGGAACATCTTTGAAGTATAAAAGTTCTTAGAGAAAGGCAACAGACCGCAATAATTATATATCCCATTCTCTACATAAGTTTGAGTTTCTATAGCAGTAGAATTTATCTGTAAGAAACTGGAAAGGAAAAATTTTTGCTCACTTGAGTACGTAAGATTCTCGACTCCACTTCAATTTTTTTCTCACCCATACCTTCACCTGGACTGATCTCCTTCAAATCCATGTAATCTATTTTTGTCCTTGATATCTGGACTGTAATCAAGTCACGCTTTAAGATATATGAAAAGAATGGTACGGCGCTTCACCAGTCTAATAGTTCCTAAACAAATACAAGAAATTCAACCGGATGGTGGTAAAGTCATACTCTACTAGTGCTTTCCAGTTTATAAGATCATGTCGAGATACGAATCTACAAGACCAGATATTTTTCACTGAGTAAAAATGAAAATTTAAAGTTGCCGATGAAATTCATGAATGACTGTGCAGCTTTACTGGTCAGGAGAAGGTTGATTCCTTCTTGGTCTTTTAAACCATCAAACCGGTAATCCTCCCTGAAAGCGTGCTGGGAATGATGCCTGCCTGCGCCAAAGCTATATCAAAAGTTCCAAAGAAAACCCTTAATTGTCATCATTATAAAAGATACAAGCCTAAAATTATATGAAAAATGTCAAAGAAAGAAAGGACACAAAAATCCAAGTGTCTCATCTATTAGGAATGCTTCGTAGCTGTTACAGATTCTTTGCCAAAAAGATGTGAATGACAGAATTATAGATGGTGTTTCCAATAGTTATTAGCAATGGTAACAATCTATAAATGTTTTTTTTTTTTTTTTTGGTGGATAAAGGTGCTTTAAAGAAAACCAACTAAAGTCCCCAGCAGGGGTTACACGTAAAGATTTCTGGGAAACATAGTTCCCATAGCATCAGACAATAACAACGGAATGGTGGAGGGATTGTGGAGAACGTTTATTGGCAATGGGATTTTTTGTCAATAATTCATGAATTTCTTCTAACCATCACTTGCTGTATTCCTTCCTGCATTCTGTACATAAATCAATTGTTGTATTCCATTGTACAAAACTGAATGCTGTATTCAAACACAATGACCCAATTCATTTTTTGGTAATTGATTGTCAATATCCAACAGATTATTCTCAGTTTTCTGTTTATGCCATCAAATAATACCATCGGCCATATCAGAAATGATATGAAATGCAGTGCTCAACATCTGGATTGGATTGCACCAAAATGAAGTACTATTAAGATTCTCAAAATCCCTTTTTATTAATTTCGTAATATGATCTAAACATTAATCTCTCTTCTTTCTCCTTCTTGGCCTATGTAGTAAACTGTCTAGATATAATATTCAGAAGTTGGGTAAAGCAATGGCTATGTCCATAATATGGTGACAAATAGTTGCAGGCACCTGACTGGTAACTGTTGCTTTTATTTGTCTGTCTTTTGTTGGGCTTCCATGTCAAATTGTCAATGTCGGATGATGTAGGGAATCATCCATATACAGTTGATGGTGATTTGTTTTTCTTTTTCTTGAATTTAGGTACAGTTGATGGTGATTTTTTTTTCTTTTTCTTGAATTTAAGTCTTATACTATGGTTTATTTATGCTTCTTTAAAAAAATCAAAACTTACCAGTCCAATTGATAAGGAGAAGAGATTCATTTTTTATCAATCAAGATTTGATCATTTTGAGAAGCATTCCGAAAATGAAATTCGGAATGCACTAGATTAATTTGAAAGAATGTACCTTTAGAATCGTTCATAAAAGAGATTAATCCAAACAAAACATGAGATACCTATAATCGTATTAAAAATACTAAAGAGGTGAGCCTGTCAGTATCCTTACATCACTGCAGAAAGAATCAACCTAAATCCACAACTAAAGCAAATAAAAGAAGAACAATAAGAAAAAAATTGACATTGATATATTATGCAATTAATTATGGACCTCTACTCGGAAATTTGCTCACCCCAAAGTGGACAAAGCAGCTTCTTTTGTTGCAATGTGGAAAAAGTTGATAACCTCCAAAAGGCAAAGATCTTCCTCTGTTTTAGCATGCCAGCCAAACAAAAAGGATCTTTCCGATGAGTTTTAGAGCAGCAGCCAGCCATTGACCAACTGTTAAGTTAATATGAATCCGTGACTATATATTCTAAGATATGAATTGAAATATTGAACCAATTCAAATGATCTTTTCCATAGTTTTCATTTTCATAATCTATTTAAACACGAGTCCCTACATAATTAAGTACTTATTTGTAGACATTTCTTGGAAAAATGCCCTGTGTCCGATGTTTCTATGTTCATGTCGTGTAACAATGGGAACAACAGTAGGGACAGAGGCCTCTGTTTCCGCCCAAAGTATAGCTTAAGCCCTACGACATTCGTACCCTTGGAAAATTTTCACCCCAAAGAGTGAATAAAGGAGCAAAGGAAATGACCTTCGTCGCATTGAACTATTCATATAATTCACTGTTAATCCATTTATTTATTGTCTCGCAAATTGGATTTACTTGTAGTTATATTCATCCATCAAGAAAATAGCAAGTCAAACGTGGGATCGGAGCATCCCTTGATTTTTATAGTTGGAAAAGGCATTAGTTTTTTCTGTCAAGATGTGTACTAGAGAGCCATGCCACAGCAACCCAGGAAAGAAATCTGATATTAAAAAGGGTACTTGGGAAATTCAAGCTTCAAATGTGAAAACACAAAAAAGATAACATAAAATCTGTATATCAATGTTGAGACAATTTGGAAAAGAATTTGCATCGAAACCTCAAATGTGTGATTCTTAAAAAAAAAAAAAAAGTATATGATTGGATGTGTTAGGCAACATCAAGTAAAATTTTCTTAAATATATATACTTATAAACTTTGGGTTGTCAACTTTTTATGAAAGGATCAAGCTTTGATTTAGCTTTTCTTTTTCTGTGTGTGGGTTCATATGGCTCATGCAAAAAAGTTAGAGCTTATATTTGCATACTTAAGACTCTACTAACACTAGTTTTTAACAAATATGGACATTTTTAGATACAAAATGATGGGTTTTTTAATATTTTTTTATTACAAAATAGACTTTAATATGTAAATAAGATAAAAAATTACAAGTATTAAAATTTAAATAAATACGTTAGATATCACTTCTTAAAATAATTATATGAATCAGTTAAACTAAAAGTTCATAGATAAAAAGATATCACACATTTTGACTTTTTTTACACACAATTAAAAATAAATATTCTAAAATTTCTTTTTTCATCTTTAAAAACTCGTTTGATTTTTTATCTTAAAATAAAAAATGCTTATAGTTGGAAAAACCCATTACTGAAGAATAAGAAAACAAAATGATGACAATGTTAATAGATTATTTTTTGATCAATAATATCTTTTTTTTTTATAAAAAAATCACGACATAAAAAAATAATTACAAATATTGAATTTAAATTTTAAATTTTTTAAATGTCACTTTTTATTTATGAATAAACTAAATTAAGTTTCCGATTCGATATCCACTCTATTTGATTTAAACAAAAACAGCCAAACCCATTGGCCAATACAATTGATAAACCCTAGGGCATCATTATCATGAGATCATATGATTTTGAAGCACTTTGAGTTGCTTCTCCACGAGGATTCTCTACCACTTTTGTTATGACCTTGAATTTTTCCTTTGTTTAGTCATATTCCTGTTTCCCTACAGCTAGTTGGATTTGTTTATCATTTCCCCTCATTTTCTATTCAAAGCTTTTTGTCTCTCCATACCGCACCAATCCTAATCAATTGGATAATCAATAATTGAAGCCTTCCTCACATGTGTCATGATGCTAATTGTCAACCAAATTAAAACTAAAAAAATTTCAACATTTTGTTTGCTCACTAGAAAATGATAAATGTGATGAAATAAATTCATCTGTTATAGATTTGAAACCAACTTTTTTTTAAAAAAAATGTTTAAATTAATGTGTTTTACTCTTCAATCATTGTATGCTCAAAATGATGCACTAATCAACATTGGCCATTAGCCTTTTAATATAATGGTATGTAATATATCAATTTGGTTTAATGTGCCTACATTTCATAGAATATTAATTTATTGTGCTTAGTATATAAAATTAACATAAGTCATTTTTAATATATCCACAAAAATCCAAAGCCCTTCACCTTGGGCTTGACTAGATTTAAAGTTAATAAATGAAAATTCATTTAAAAGAAGACACAAAAAACATCTTAGAAATGGGAAGTTGATTAAAAATTAGATTAAAGAAGTTGTATGCTTAGTTTTCAAGTTTGGTGCTTGAAAATGATCTAATGAATTATTCTGAATATTGCAGTTAAACTATGGGTACTAGCAAATTACATAATGCACCAAGGAAGCTTTTTTACCATGTACTGTAAAAAAACTGTTTCCATCAGAAATCTACATCCTCCTCACATAGATCAGTCTTAATCTGAAAGTCTTTAGCCCTTTCCCACCCTTCACCCTTAAGAGTTCAAATCCATCTGATTTTACACACAGTCATAGTCAGGTCAATAGTACATAACTTTTTCCCCTGCCTTGCTTTCATAAAAAATAAAGCTGTTACAACTACTAGTACTAATTAGCTGCTTAATTTCTTCAAGCCCATAATCTAATGGTGTTTCACCAAACAATCCATTGGATGACTTCTCAGACCATCCATCAGCCCCACCTCCGTTTGATGCCATGAGCTTCTGGCTTTCATTAGCTTCATTGTAGAAATAACTATGCATGCCAATTTGTTGATCACCGTTATTTGCACCATTGCTACCTGGGGCACCACCATATTCATGCTCTAACTCTTTGCCTTGGTTGATTTGGTTGCTGCAACTCCCATCAGAAGAACTACTACTAGCTTCACCTCCAAACATTTGGAGACCATCCTTCAGCTGATACTGCTGCATGGGACCCAATAAACTCTCCTGGGGTTGAAGAACTGATGCAGCAGTTATACAAGAAGCACTGCTGTTTGAAAAACTTGAGGAATATGACACCTCAAAGCCTGAAAAAGATCTAGCTGTTGGGTGAGAGGTGTTGTTCCTGCAATTGTGGAGTATTGTTGACGAAGGTGATGGGGATGAAGGTGAAGATGATTGAAGAAGAGATGAGAAGCTAGCATGGTGAATGTGATGAGGTATCCTTTGAGATTGGGGAACCGTGCCAAAAAGTTTCTTCTTGAGCCTTGTGTTCCAGTAGTTCTTGATATCATTATCAGTCCTGCCTGGCAAATGTGTTGCTATAATTGACCACCTGTAGTTCATTTCCATTAGTTGAAATTTAAGTGAGTTGTTTTTTAAACTCTATCTCAACACTTGAGAAACTAAATCCGGCATGCAAGGACAGAATCAGAAAAAAATCTAAAATTAGCATATTCTTGAAATATGCAAGTTTTTTCCTGAAAGGGCAAAAGGAAAGGAAGTCTTTCCATGCTTGGTTAATTTCCCAGGAAATAAAAATCTTCAGAGAAGATACTGAGCAAAAAAAATTATGGAGACCCAGATCAAGTTTTTTAAACAAATGATATGACAAATAAACATTTATTTGGAAGAGACAGGGTGATTAGTACCTGCTACCAATGCTTGCAAATAGAGCGCAGATTACCCTATCTTCATCATCAGAGAATTCTCCATGTTTAATGTTAGGCCTGAGATAGTTAAGCCATCTTAATCTGCAACTTTTCCCACATCTTCTAAGACCTAAATATAAACCAAACGCTTTCAAGATCACAAACAAGAACCACTGAAAGGACCCTTTAATTGACATGTTGATATATGATCAGTTTCAGTTACCATCTTCTTTCAAACTGACCAAGAAGTAAAAAGCAGGAAAGAAAAAGAATTGTTACCGGCTTTTTGTGGGAGAGCAATCCAGTTTCCTCCAGTTCCATGTTTCTCTATGTACTCTTTCAGCTTTGCATCTTCTTCAGGCGACCAGGGTCCTTTCTTCACATTAGCCTTGTCACAGCAAGGAGCCCTTCCCATCTTTGGGTATTGAAAACAAGAGCTTCTTTTACTACCAACACCAAGGGACTTTCTTCAAAATTACGGTGGTGAATGGTGATGGTTGTGAGTCCCAGCTGCTGCCTACCTTTGTCCCAAAACAAGACTTCACTTGGTTTGGGGCACTGAGAAAGATATTAATATATAGAGAGATACAAAAACAGAAGTCAAAAAACAGGCCTTCTAATTTCAATCATCCATTTTCTATAACTCCTGTTCTTCCTCACAGGATTAAATAACTAAGCTTTAACTTGGTCTCTTTCCTCTCTCAAAGAATCCATTCCAAGGTATGCTTAATTAATGAGATACAATTTTCATTGAAAATGATAGCCTATAGTTAAAATATTGTATTTTTTAAAAATATTCTAAGGCCTAGTCTTAGGCTGCCATTATCATTTGTCAATGTGGACACCCATATTAATATTCATCCATTACATGATTTTCAATGTTTCTGTGCATGCGACCTTTCAAATTCATAGACTAAATTAAATATATTGTAGTTAATGAGATTGGACCTCTCTATAAATAAAATACATACCATTATATATATATTATAGTGTATATGTTTTATATACATAAAATTAATCATCAAATATGGTTTACATAATAAAAAAAAATTGTACAAAATCAAATATTAAAATCGCGTTTGGTGAAAATATCATACATAAATATAAGTATTTTTAATTATCATGTCTTGACATGTAAATTTTTTGGTAAAAGTTCTATATGATTGTGCCTTGGTGTGCATATAATAATAATAATAATAATAATAATAATAATAATATTAAAATAATAAAAATTAAAATATACTAATAAATATTCAAAGGATTAAAGAAGAGATGGGAAGGATAGTTCTTGTATGGATTAATTAGGTCAAATACAAATTAAAATATCCTACTGTTGGACCGTTCTAAACTTAACTTTATGGCCACAAAAAGTAACTGAAATGGGCAATAATTTCCAAAGCAACCAAAAATTTTCAATCTCTTGGGCCAAACTTCACAAATTTCAAGTAAAACATTTTAACACTAAACCCTTAATTTGATTTCCATGTGCTGTGGTTGATGTACTATTGTTATTTTTTAACTATATGATTGAACATATCAGAATTAGTGGAGTTTAGATTTTATCGCATTTTTAGTGTGATGTAATTGAGTTTATCATATCATTAATTAAATTTAAATGTAATTTTTATTAGATTCATTCAATATAAAATTTTTTATAAAATTTTTTTCTTTCAATAACTTTTTTTTTCTTTTAATTTCAAAACTAATATGATCATCCATGTAAATAAACTCTTAAAAGGTGGTATAACATTGGTCAATCAAACATTTTTCCATCATAACATATTAAAAGATGGTAACACATTTATTACTAAAATATTACACATAATTGAATTATCATAACATATGATTTATTTTCAAGGGAAAAGCAATAATTTTGGTTTCTTATTACATCAAAAATTCAAGCTGGTTTTGTATGCTCACTACAATTCATGACCAATGCGGTGCAGTTTATGGTTAACAACTAGGGAGGGTAATAACACTTATTTTCTTTCACATTCAAACATATCAACAGAGCAGTCATAGTTTATTCAAACCTTCTATTCTTTCTTTTGATTATGACACTTAAAACTATGTGTCAATGTAGTTTAACAAGTAACCTGCATTTTAGACTCTATACAATGCATTATTGTCATTTCAAATCACTGTATCTTTTCTGATGGAGCAAAGCTAAACATTGGGCAAAGACTTATCAACAAGATTTTTAACTCAAACATGGCCCCATCTGCTTTAAATATTCCTCAAATAAAACAAAAACAATGACCTTGATTGATTTCCATATGGAAACTGCTAATAAAGTTGATTAATTTGTGGTCCAACCATATGAATTTTGGAGCGAAAAGATTAATTATAACATGGGTTTTTTTAATACAATATATTGATAAATTATTGGCAAAAAATTTCAAGGTTTATTTTTCAACAATCTTTCATATAAGTTATTGAAAATGTGTTCGGTGCTATGCTGTCGTTACCCTCTCTCGTTCATACAAAAAGTTTTGACCACTGTCTCTTGAGTTTGAAGCTTCATTTTCTCCTTAATAAATTCATTTCAATGACTTTATAAGCACAATTTCTTTGCTAAGATCAGCAATTAGTTGATCTTCCTTTCCAACCTGGTTTACAACAATAACAACGAAATTGAAATGTCAAATTTTTTTCAAACGTATGTTTTTCCAGAAGAAAATGATCATTTTCATGAAGCAAGCCAATTAATGGGTTTCCTTTTTTTAAGTTTCTATATATATATATATATATATATATTATATATCCTTTCCAATGTGAAAAGCATATTCTCAAAGTTCAACTGATTCTATTAACAAAATTGCAGGTTTCAAACTATCAATAAATTCGCAAGAACTTTTGGTCAAGGTAATGGCCAGAATATCTACCGATGGATGGCAAAACGACCGTAGGTTACTAGAGTTTTGCCCACCCTGACGCTACTGCAATTGGGGTGGTTTTATTTTCTTTTGAGAACAAAGGACAAAGGGGTGTTTTCAATTTGATTAGGATTAAATCCACTTTAATCAAGGCTTTGTATTAACAATTCATGCACATTTCTTTGCCTATTCATAGTTTCATTGCTGCATGCATCAGCTTTCATGGCCACTGGACTGATATATTAGCAGAGTGGCTCCATCAACAGAAGTGCAGTGGCTTAATAACATTCTTTTGATTTGGAGCATATGGAGAGGATAACAATGGGTGAAAATCACAGCAACTTAATGGGCTATTGACGATGAAGACCCAACGTTACTTCATTTTGAGCCTTCCAAATGATGATGCGTTGGATGGGCCTAATTCTCAATTGCGTTTTTTCTAGAAGAAAAAACCCAAAAAATCTTAGGATAACGTTAACTGAGATTTCGTTTCAATCATAATTAGAATATTGACACCGCCACCTTATTTTCAACAAAGTCTGAACAGAGTGAGGAATGAAATCATAAGTATAGATCAAACAACCTTGTTTGAATCTTCAATGCTGCAACAAGGTATACCCATAATGGCAACCTTGTCTCACTTTCCAACTTTTCAATCCCTTTCTTCTCATAAACCCCTCTTCTCACCAAAGCCACGGCAATGGCTAAGCTGGAAAACCCATGAATACCCACCTAGAAGAAACTTAAAAATATGTGCTTTTTCCATTAAAAGACCCAGGTTAATTTATACTTTATACAAAGTTCTTACTTTTATTAATGGTTCAATTCTTTTTTTGTCATTTCATCTCATTGGTTTTGTTATTTGTTCATATTTCAGGAGGGATAGAAAGGTAAAGAGCAATGAGGAACTGTGTAATGACATAAGGGAATTTGTAGCAGCGGTTGGGCTTCCGGAGGTTCATGTTCCCTCCGTGAAGGAACTTTCTCAGCATGGAAGGTACTTAAACAGTTAATTCATACTTTTTGATCCTTTTCTGGTTAATTTTTTGTTTCACTTGAAAATGGGTTATTTGAATTGTTATTGAAATTGTTGCATTGGAAGAAAAGTTTATCCTTTTGGCCTTGATTGAAACCAAGTTCTGATTTTGGAGATATTTGTGTTTCTAAACTACTAATGATTAAAAGGGAGGAATACCTTGAACAAAAAAAAAAAAGGAGGAATACACTATCTAGGTATTAGGTTATTCTTTTTTTCAATGTGATTTATTTTGATGTAAATTTTGTCTAATGGCAAATGAGAGAAAAGGGATGGTGGAGGAAAACTCTTCAGTTTTTAAAATTGCCCCTTATTGATGTGCTTATTTTTTTTCTTGCCTAACTGTTTTGTAGGAGTGATCTGGCTAACATTGTTAGACGGAGAGGATACAAACTTATCAAAAAGCTTCTTATGAGCTCACCTGAAACAGACAATGATGGATTTAATTTGGAGAAAAATGTAATTGAAAAGCACGATGCAACTAGTGATTCTGCAGATACTTTTGAAGGTCAAAATAAATTTCTTTACCCGTGCATGAACCCTCTCATTCTAATTAAAGTTTGAATGTTGTTGATAAACTATTGCTATTATTTTAAAGGTCAGATTCAAAAGGTGAAGAATGCTATCCTAGATGCTTCCTTGCTAACCGAAGTTGCCTGCGCTGAGAATAATTTAATTGGAGTGGGTGTTGATTCCATTGACCATAATTGCATGAAGGAGAATACTATGCACACTTCAGGGGATCAAAAGAAAAAGGAAGATGCTATGGTTGAAGATGTTTCCCCATCAACCTTTCTCTCAGTTGAAGAAAATTATTCTGGGAGTTTGAATGCTAATCCAGATCTTAATTCTGATGACAATAGTTTCATGCCTGAAGAATCTCCACCTATGTCAACCTTAGAGGAAAAAGTTTCAAAACTTGTTCAGAACAGAGATTTGGATGCAATTGAGTGTAAGTTTCAGTAGATACACTGTTTTTTTAGTTTGTTTCATTGGTCATTGTTGTGTTACATCTTACATGTAGTAAGGATGAATTTTACTTTTGGTTTGAACATATGTAACACAAATTGCTCCAGTTAATATAGTTGAAGTGTCCGGCTTCTGTTGTTTTTAGTGTGCTGTTAGTTCTTATGCTATTATCGGAAAGAATGATAATTTCTTATGCCTATTTTCTAAAGCCAAAACTCGAAGAATTTCCCTGGTGCCTGTTTCTAAATTTACAAGATTGCCCTTTTATTTATTTGGTGGTGTTGAAACATGAAGTTAAGCTTCTGCTGCTGCTTGATGTGCAGATAATGTTTATGGAATGCTAAATGAAAGTAGTGATGAAGAAAGAAAGGAAGTTGTTGGAACTAGTAATGACGTAGCAACTCAATCTAGGAACAATAGTCAAGAATGCTCAGAACATGCCTATGGTGCTGCCATCACATTGAATGGAAGTACAAAAGTTGCCAAGCAGGTTGCTCCTCCTGTGGCTGTGAATCACCTTTCTTGGAGGTTAGCATATTGTAGATTGGTTTAAAGTACTAGATCTACACTTCTAATTACTTTTTGCTTAAAGTCTGCGATTAGTTAGAATATTTTTCTGTGCTACTTCGTTAGTGGCAAGAGATGTAGTGGCATTAAACTTACTGTTATAAAATAGGAAGACATGGATGATAAATTTTCATATTGCACCTCATTCAACTGGAGTAAATCCATATAATTGCACTGCTTTAACCCTTTTGTTTTGGTCTATTAACTAAGGCTTAAGTCTTCTAGTATTTAATTTATTTGCAGTCATGATATTATGGAAGCTCAAATGCTAAAAGGTGATGATTTGAGGGAGGATTTGAATTCTGAGGTTGTTTCACGTATCCTGTTGTTCTAATTCGGTTTAAATTCAGTGTTTATTTTGACATATAATCTCTTAGTGCATGTTCCTCTGTGTTGCAGACCACTGGAAGGGACAATGAAATTGAGATTAATCATCTTAAGTTTATGCTGGTATATAATTTTAACGTCTTCTGTCTCTCGCTACTCACTGGTCTTATGATTTTGTCTGTATGTAAAGTTTTGTTACATAAACTAACTGCAAAGCATCTTGTTGTTTCTCTTTACCAGAAGGAATTAGAACTGTCCCGTTTGAAGGAGCAGATTGAAAAGGAAGAGGTACATCAGTTATTTTCAAAGGCATGTTTCCTAGTAAAGCATTTGTGTGGTTCTTACATTATCACTCATATATCAGAGAGCATTGTTGGAGCTTGATTTTAACTTCCGTGTCCGTATACTATATCAAGACATTAGACTAAGAATTTAAAAGTTGGACAAGCACAGATTAAAATGCTGTGCATTTCTTGAGGGTTCTCATTAGTAAACCTTAGGCATTTTGGTTGTCACTCTTTTCCCCAGAATGCTTTGTCTGCCCTGCAAATCAAGGCTGAAACAGAGATCCACAAAGCTCAAAAACTTGTCTCTGAGAAAGATGCTGAATTGCATGCAGCTGAGAAAAACCTCTCAGGACTAGAGGAGGTATTCATCTGTCACTTTTGCTTGGCTTTGGTATATTTGAAAGAGGGCTTCTTCTTTCTATTTCCCCTTTTTTTTTTTGTCAGTATATCTTTAATTAGAATGGTAAATTGATCCTATTATAATAATTCAGAGAGAGATTATGTTTTCTTTTTGCGGTCAATTTCTCCCAGCATTTCCCTGTTCAATTTTATTGTAGTTTCTTCACAACAAATAAATAAATATCAAACCAAATGACTAAATTTTGGACTGCTATACTAGGTCCAAATTGAATACTCAGGGGATGGTGAAATTGTGGAGGTAGCTGGTAGCTTCAATGGTTGGCATCATCGGATTAAAATGGATCCTAAGCCATGTTCTACCATCACAAACCCCATTAACTCAAGGTGTTAAATATTCTGTTTTGTCAAATAACTTTATGTTCAAGTATTAATCTTTAGATTAAATTATATCTTCTAGGTCATCACATTTAGTTAATATTATCTTAAGTTACTCAGCTTTCACCAGTAAGGTGGTTTTTACTAATATCCCATTGTACCCTTTATAAATTGAAACATTATAGTAGGACTAGAAAATTAACACTGTTCCACCAGAGTATCTTTATAGGATCTGCATTAATAAGGAGGTGGTTTGAAAATTTTAACAATCAGCATATTGAAGAAACCATGTAGAGGTAGGCAATGCCGTAGCTTGATGTGGAGCTTAGTTCAAGGCTATTTTATTCCTTCCAACTTTTGTATCTATTATATCAAGCTTAGAGTGGCTCTTTTACTTCTCAATCATTATGCTAAGTTTGAAATATATAAGAAAATCATCTGGTAGACAAAGTGTTTGCATGAGTTTCCCAAGGTTGAGTTCGTGCTTACTGTTGTACTTGCCTAGATGCTTTGTCAAAATGAATAAACACCCCAGACACCCACTTAGTTGCAAAGTTAGAGACATTACATGGCCTGGATTTAGTTTAGCTGTCTTTCTGACAAAAATGTCTCCTTTTAGTTGCACTCCTATGGTACACATTCTTCAAGCTTGTTTCTGGCATGTTAAAATGAATTAGCACATCACTTATATGTCATCTGAATTGCACAATATTTTCTGTTATTATTACTAGAAAATGACGTTTCTTTTGGACTTTTAGCAGCATATCTCATTCTTTTGTAGATTCTACTTGCTATCTTTTTTCTCTAGATTTTTATACTTCTGCTTATAACTGTTACAAGAAAAAATGAGCTTACCATGTTTACACACTTACCAGCAAGTCCAAAATTTGGTCAACAGTGCTGTGGCTTTATCCTGGGATATACGAGGTGCAAACTTCTTCTACAAATAACATACTAACTTTATCTTGATATCTGAATTTAATTAATTAGTCTAGTTTTGGCTACATTTGCAACGGACATATTAATGTTTTTACATCTAGACATTTACTGTCATATATTGAAACCGTTTGCTTTTTCGCTTTACTTCACTCCAGAAGCAGTGATATCCATAGGGCCACCAGCTCAAGTTATGCTGATTAGGTTCCTAGAGATATCCTAAAAGTTATATTTTGTAGCTCATAATGATATCAAATGAACAATAGATGCTTGTTGCGACACAAAATAGGATTTTTAGAACTTTTGAAACCAAACCCAACCTATTTAGCTTTCAGAAGTGGAAACCAAACTGAACAGCATGCAGTTCAAGACTAAGTATAAAACAAAATTGAACACTATTCTTTTCATTTGGGTTTAAATAGAAGATTATAATTTTGTTTAATTGCAGATAAAATTTATTGTTGATGGTCAATGGAAGATAGATCCTCAGAGAGAGTCAACTACCATGGGTGGAATATGTAACAACATTTTCCGAGTTGACGGAATTTTGGATGGATAGGAGATTTTTTATATAGTTCATAACAATAAGGTAAATGCATTTTTATTACTGGTTGCTTAGCAGTAATCAATGCAAAATCTCAAATTTGATGGTAACATATTGTATTTGGTACTTGATAATAACCTTAAATAATTAACCAGCATTTCTGGCTGCATGGTATTTATAAACTGATGTGGGCCTAAACTCTCATGGTCCCAACATGACTCTTTTGTGCCTGATATTTGAGTGAAAATTTTACGCCTGCCGTTTATTGAGGTGTAGACATGGCTCTTATCGACAGTTTTAAAACAGCAGATGATAGAAAATTTGTCATTCACCATTGATAAAAGACTTTTGCATGCGAGACATGTGTTGGCTTATAGTCAATATCACTAGTTAAAATGCACTACTAGAGCAGTTTAAATCTGATACTGAGGTTTCTTTCTCTTGAACTAGCTAGCGGATATCATCTACCAAAAACCAAAAGCTAGTGGAATTCATTGTTAATTTATACTTGCAGTTGCAGATTGTTGTTCAGAGTAATGTAGCAGATTGGTTTGGCATCCAGTGATGTCAGCTGGAATAGAGAAGCTCACTGCCTGCATTGAGGAAGGTGGCTTGTGCCATGCATGACCATGAGAATCGGAATTGAGATTGGCTGTTGCTGTTTGCGTCACACAAAATAAGGACTTCAACATTTTCCTTGTGATATCCCCTCGAATTACAGGCCAACTCTCATGAACTTTTGATTGTGAAAGGTAATACTTATCAAAGGATGTGTTGTTGCATCAAGAAATCCATGACTTACAATTGAAGGCATTGAAGCAGTAGTTTTCTCAAAATCTGGTGCTACATTGTACAAATGATTTGTAGCAACCGATGTGTATCTGGTTCTTGTAAACATTGAGAACTTTGAATTCTGTTCCTAGGAACTTAGGGTAGAATCTTGTCACCAAAATTGTCCATGTTAGCATTGACTTAAGAGCTGTAAAGATTCAGTGAGTTAGGAATTTGGGACATGTTGCAGTTTGGGGTCTTCGGAAATCAATAAATTCTTAAATTGCCTAAACTTGGAATCTTTGATTTATGCACAAATCCTAGATTGAGGAATGTGCATGGAATTTTAGGCAGTGAGATCATAACTCTCTGTTTCTTGTCCATGCTGCAGCACTTGGACTTCAACTTGGCCTTGGTTACTGATCACAGCTCTACCTTTGTTTTTCCCCAGCACTTAGAAATTTCGTCTGCTTAAATATATATATACACACACAATACATTCTTTCCTCAATTTCTGGTATGTTGGTACGATATTCCCATTGATACCAACATCAAGATGCGCGGGAAGATGGCACAAAAATCATAAGCAAAGTCAAGGCCCAAACCCAAAATGCAAAGTGGATTCTGAGGCAGCTTTTCAATGGAAGAATCATAATTAAGAGCTCAAACTCCAGAAATTGTGAAAAAAAATAAAAAGTGAATAAAAATAGTAAAAAAGATAAAGAAGTGGGCCAACCCATGTGAAAGGCCAGTTAACAAAAATAGCAAGATCGCATCTGAAACGGAAAAGAATGGAGCCCCGTAATGTCGCTGCGGGTGAGACCCATTTTCTTACCAACCCAAAAGATAAGGTATTGGGTCCCATCCTTCTCCTTCTGTTCACTCCCGTAACCTCTGCATCTCATCTCAACCCTCCATTTTCCTCAAACAGATTGGACATAATTCCATCGGTCTAGATTGTTGCAAAAAAAATGTGAAGAGAAGCAGGAGATAACATTTTCTCTGGCCATAAAAGCCCGGGGAAAGCAGAGGAAGAACCAAGCACCGAAAAGAGCGGGGAATCGAGAGTAAGAGCGAGTCAAACGACTCGTCATTCGGCTCTATAAATAAACCCCATATTCCCTATAATTCAATTCCTCTTCTCGCTGCCTCTTATCGTTTCACACTCATTATCTCTTCTTTCAGATCTCAACAAGGGTAGCCTCAATTCCCCCCTCTCTTTTCTCTGAATTTAATCAGAATTTGTTCTTTAGAATTGTTATTGTCAGTCTTTTTATTTATATTTAAATTCGTTGTATCTGTTTTTTGTTTATCGGATTTGCGTTATGATGTGCAGATATGGATACCTTCCTATTCACTTCTGAATCTGTTAATGAAGGCCATCCTGACAAGCTGTGTGACCAGGTTTCAGATGCTATCCTTGATGCCTGCCTAGAACAAGACCCAGAGAGCAAAGTTGCTTGTGAGACTTGCACCAAGACTAACATGGTTATGGTCTTCGGTGAGATCACGACTAAGGCCAAAGTTAACTATGAGAAAATTGTTCGTGATACTTGTAGAGGTATAGGGTTCACATCACCTGATGTTGGCCTTGATGCTGACAACTGCAAAGTTCTAGTTAACATTGAGCAACAGAGCCCTGATATTGCTCAAGGAGTTCATGGCCACCTCACCAAGAAACCTGAGGAAATTGGGGCTGGTGACCAGGGTCACATGTTCGGTTATGCCTCAGATGAAACCCCTGAGTTAATGCCTCTAACCCATGTGCTTGCAACTAAGGTTGGTGCCAAGCTCACTGAAGTGAGAAAGAACAAGACATGTGCATGGTTGAGGCCTGATGGTAAGACCCAAGTGACTGTTGAGTATCGCAATGATGGCGGAGCCATGATCCCTATTCGTGTTCACACCGTTCTCATTTCAACCCAACATGATGAGACTGTCACCAATGAGCAGATTGCAGCGGACTTGAAAGAGCATGTCATTAAGCCTGTTATTCCAGCAAAGTATCTTGATGACAATACCATTTTCCACCTCAACCCATCCGGTAGGTTTGTTATTGGTGGACCTCATGGAGATGCAGGACTCACAGGCCGAAAGATTATCATTGATACCTATGGTGGCTGGGGTGCTCATGGTGGAGGTGCATTCTCAGGGAAGGATCCAACTAAGGTGGACCGCAGTGGTGCATACATTGTTAGGCAAGCAGCAAAGAGTGTGGTAGCCTCAGGGCTTGCACGTCGCTGTATTGTGCAAGTATCCTATGCAATTGGTGTGCCAGAACCATTGTCAGTTTTTGTAGACACATACAAGACAGGCAAGATCCCGGACAAGGATATTTTGGAATTAATTAAGGAGAATTTTGACTTCAGGCCAGGAATGATCTCTATCAATCTTGACTTGAAGAGAGGAGGTAAGTTTAGGTACCAAAAGACTGCTGCTTATGGTCATTTTGGCCGTGATGACCCTGATTTCACTTGGGAGATTGTTAAGCCTCTTAAACCAAAGGCCTGAGTTGGTTTGGCTACCTAAATTTTCAGCAAATAGTTACTATCATAGCCATGATTCTGGTATACAGAGGAAGAATAAAGAAACATCGGATGCATACATTCATTGGATTGCTCCTGAAGAGGCTCAGGTCAAAGGCGGGATTCAAGATGTGTGCTTTCAAATTAAGGTATTTGCGGCATCTGTCCATTTGTTTCATTTTTCGTTCGTTACTTTCTATTTCCTTTTCAGTGCACAATTTGTTGCTGCAACCATCCATGTTGGTTGTCAGGGATTTTATCGTCTATTATTCAATTTAACTTTTTCTTTTATTCATTTATTGTTGAGCAATTGAAGTATTACCATTTGCACTAGTATGCTTCAGCTGCTGGTTGATGGATGATTCGTATTGTCTTGTATTCCCAAATTTTGTTAGGTGCAATGACAGATATTGATATTTGCTTGAACTCTAGTTCAAGTGTTGGGAGGTGGATACACATCTAATACATGTATATGTGTATATGTATATTATACATACATACATACATTACTGTACATTACTATGTATACATATACATGGATATGCATAAACACACGTTTTGAAAGGTCAGATATGCACTAGAATATCAATAGAAAATGAACAGTACTCGGTAGAAAGCAACCACAGTCAAGTGAAGTTCAATAACTAGGACGCTCAAGAACAGCAGGTTCGCATATTCTGACAAAGGAGATTTACAGGAAAGCATTGTTTTCCAAAATTTGATGCTAGTAACATCATTCTTCAGGAATGTAACCACAAGCGATCATGAAGCCGCTCTTCTCCGGCACCGAACATCTCATCCACCCTTTCACCATCTCGATAAAAATGAAATGTAGGAGTGTAACGAATTTGCTGCGTGGTTTCTGGGCATTCATCAATATCAGCATACACGAAAGAAAGCTTCGGGAACTGGTTGCTCAACCGGCAAAATGCTGGAAGAATCTGGCTACAAACACGGCACCTGAAAAAGGAAAAACAACTTCAAAATTACTAAATACAACCGCACCCAGGATTCATAAACAACTGAAAACGGAGGATAAATTGAAGAACTTCAACAGAACTACCAAGATAATCAGCTAAGTTAATGAAGTTAGCCATCCATAATCAATTGTACCCTTCATTTTTCAATTCCAGGCCCGTTTTATAACTACCCATTTCCAAATTTTGCATGCTTTTCCAAATCAATTTTCCACTCTATCATAGAAACTTTACATAAAATAGCTTGAGTGCATGATGATGAGGAAACCCGCTTATGAAAATTGACTTACTGTGAGGCTCCGTAGTTGATAACTGTCTACAAATTCATCCAAAAGTGTAAGAAAGTCAGTTTTGTTAAGCATTTAAAGTGGAAGTTTTCAATTTTATGGAAATTTACGAATCCCATCAAAATAGATAAGTTAAAAAAATAAAATAAAAGAAAAGGGTGTTTACAGGAGTTTTAGAGGACTTGACATGTAGAAGAATGTCCTTGAGATTTTCATCGCTGGAAGCACTCTTCAAGTTTCCGTGCTTATTCGGTGGCAGATCCAAGCCAGTGCCTTCCAGCCCCATCTTGCCGCTTTCTCCCGAGTATCCCATTTTCTGTTTGGCCTCAGATATTTGCGCAGTCTCCCAAATTCCTACCATATTTTTTTAACGTTTTTTCTTTTTCTTTGTCTTTTTCTTCTTCTCGTTAAACAAGTATTTTTTAAAAGAAAATTTGTATGCCTATCAAAGAGGGCCTTATATTTACAAAGAGATTAGTGCAGTTTGACAAAAGTTCTTTTTCTTGTCAACGATAATTTCATTTGCGTGGGAAGATTTTTTAGAATAAAATTTTAAATAATCAAATTAATATGAGAAAATATATATTTAAAATTATTAACAAAATTTAAACCCGAAACAAAAATTTAAAAATACTCTTAATAGTACTACTAATAGTAAATATCAAGTTGTGAGTTTAAACTTTAAACTCAAACAAAGAAAACTATTTTCTCTTTCTAAAGAATTAAGTCGTAATATTCACAGTTATGCTGTGTTGAGTGAGGAATGCAAGTAGAGCAAGGCCCAACAAATAACCTTGTTTTACAATCTATCAGCTAACGCCAATGCCGGCATATGGTAAGTCTTGCTTGGTGCATGCAAGCAAAATACAGGATATGAAATCAAAGGGAAAATAGCAAAAACAGCAATTAAATAAAACCCTTTTTTTCTGCAACCTGTTAGCATGATGATTTGATGACACTGCAAAAATGGTTATACACATTTCACACACCACTCAAATCCAAGTAGAATCTTTCCTTGGCCATTTCTTTATCAAGATGGCAACACATTTGATCCCCCACTAAAGTCAGCAAAAAATTTTATCAAACCAAAAGAAAAAGATCTTTAATTGAACTAAAGATTAGACAAATACATGAACTAAAATCCCCTCAGTTTCATTGAACTCTACACCAGATTGATTTTAACGATT
This sequence comes from Durio zibethinus, assembly GCF_002303985.1. Next base: position 23,974,788 of record NW_019168481.1, on the reverse strand, counting down.
CTTGTTTATCTAATCAAGAATAAGAGTCATTCAATCAATTTTGACAGTGAAAATCTGTATAACCTATGAGTTTTGCTTCATCTTGGTCAATCTGCACCAAAAACTGTTCAACTGCCACAATATATTTCCCAAGTTTCTAGTCATAGAGGCCTTCTTCGTGCCAGATGTCAACTAAAAAATCCACCATCTCCTGCATTTTTCACCAGACAAATGACATCGATGTTAGCCCAAATTGAAAGTTGACAGAAGATGTTCCATAAGACTTACAGCTAATGGAATTGGCTGTTGAAAAAGTTCAGTCGAACAAAGCAAATCATAATAAGTTGAGGTCCAGCTGCAAAAGGAGATTCCAAGGTTAAGTAATGAAAGGAACTAAAAGTCTAAACACCTACATTTGCAGGTGTATGTTTATATTCCCGGAAGCATCTTGATGGTTTCTGCTGAAATGAGACACCCTCAACTATTAGAAGAGAAAGAAAAGATCTTTTAATCAAAATCTCAATGTTAATTTAATTCTAACGATTAGATGAACTACAGCAAGCCTGCTACATAAAAAATTGAAGGGAAGTAATGTGGCTTGAGAAGCTTGTGATAATGTCAGGTAACCTTACAGTTAAGATATTGTATGTATCCATGGTTTACTGCAGGAAGCGGAAAATATGGAAGGTGAAAATGCAACCCAAGAAACAAAGGATACTATACAGCTGCACCATAAGAGGGAGAAACAGAAAGAATTTGGGATCATATAATTTTACCTTTTTGCTTTCCTAATTACATCAGAAGCATGTCAACTAGTAACGCGTTTCTGAGTAGAGACATGAACTTCATGCACCCTATTTGGTTCATTAACAAGGGGAAGGGACATGTTCAAGAGGTGGCTTAAAGAAGCATCAAAAGATGTCTTTTGCTTGGTTTCAAGAATTCACTTGACCATCGGACAATTTAAAGTTTACAAGGTGTATTTAATAAGAGTGATTGGGAAACAGTTAATGTCACTAATAGTAATCATTACTTTAAGTAGAGATTCCAACAAAGCAGTATGAGAGGAGAGAAAGCGAATGTCCAAAAGCTGACTTAAAGCAGCATGAGAAAGTGGATTATGCACTATATAGATTCCAAGGTTTAAAAAGTCAAATGTCTTTTTTATAGTTTCAATCATTTAAAAGCTAGGTTTTGAGAATTTGTTGAAAATAAATAACAACGGTACTCAATATTTTGATTAGGAAGATTCTAGCAGACCAGGGGAAAAACTTCAGGCATATACCTCATTATTGGTTCCTGGGGCATTCTTTTTGATTTTTGAGTCTGATCCCCAACCCACTGTCTTCTAATCTCAAGCCAAGTTATTTCAGCTGCACAGTAAGATTGTCACATTATTTCCACATGCACAATCTTATTTCAAATTGCTTTTAACAAAGAAGTAGCAAAAAACTCACATTAAGGTTGTAAAAAATAGAATAAAATATTGATTTCAACAATCTCATATTTGGAGTTCAATAAAAGCAACAATTTGCAAGAAAAGTACCCAGAAATCCATAGCCACAAATTGCATTTTAGTGTACAACCCCTTTATTAAGGAACCTCACACACTCCCACAACTATAAGTTCCCATAGTAAGCCACATCATAGCCATTTCACACCCAATCCCATATGTTAATAAACCCTCTGCTACTGAAGTCCATATGCAGATAAAGCCACTAGAAAAAGGCATAGTTAAACTATATTTACTCATTAAAAAACATTGACTTCCTAGCCCAGCATCTAAAACTACCTTCTGATAAACATTTGATTCTCAATCTCCTGAAATGGATACATTGCATGCAAGCTGGCGACCTAGCAGTATGATAGCACCATTTAAAACTTAAAATGGCTTCTTGCAAAATAAGTGCAGGAAACCACATTGAGTTATGAAGTTTGAGTATGCTCAGAGCTAAACTACTTACTTCCAATTCCAGTAAGATCTTCCAAAAAGCAGTTTTACTATTCAACAGTCACATGGAAGACAGGTTTCATCAGAATGACAGGCTTTCCGGGAGGAAATCAATAGCCTTTAAGGCTTTAACAACAACTTACCATGATTAACAAAAACCTCCTTCTCAGTGGATTGATCTTTGTTATCATTATTTAAACCTGTTGAAAGGTGATTTTCATGGGGGTGATGATCGCTACCATTGGTTTCCATTTGCTTCGGGTTGGGTAACCATTTCCTTCTAAACTACCATCATTGATCACGTTGAGGGGAAGAAATTGGAAAAGTCTCTGTATAAGGAACAATCCATGGGCTTCATATGAGAAAAACCAATGGTATCAGTAATTTACAAGGCAGAGGAACAAATACCTTACTCTATTAAACAATTTCCAGTTGATTATCATCAGGGTGATGTACAAAACAAACCTAAAACGTTCTCCCTTTAACCAACCATTATAAGGAACTTTTTCGGGGATTAATATCAGTTAAGGAAGATCATCTAGAGCAAAGAGATATAGAAATAAAGAAAGAGGGGAAAAGGGACTTTCATGCACCCTATAAAGCTCCAATGTTAATTGGTTCTGCACCTTCAAATACATAGACCAAATTACGCAATGCAACAATCATTAATTTTCTCAGAATCTTCTGGACTCTGACAACCTCAATGCACACCTAATCAGTTCCTAAAACAGACAGACAGAATAGTTCCAACAGCATATCAACAACTTCACTACACTTTCTTTAGTTTCCATTTCCTCCTTACATAATAGTTTTCCATCCAAATAAGACAGTTACAAGAACAAGCAAACAAAACCCAATACACTAAAGAGAAAGAAATCACCACAATTCAAAGAAGAACTTGATGACAAGCCAAACCCAGAAATACCCAGAATTTTGAGCAGGGATACAAATAGATATAAAGATTAAAAAAAAAATTTAAGCCAAAAAACGAAAAACCCAAAAAAAAACAAAAGTATCTTGATGAAGAAAAAGGAGGAGACTTTACATTGGAAGTTGGAAGTCTTTTCAACTTTGAACTGTATGGACTGTGAAAGAAAACTTTGGTGGCTTTGGACTTTCTGTCTGATTGTTGCTGTTGAATTTGTCAAGCAAAGAAAAAGAGATCTTTGGAGATTCAGACTTTTTAGTGATGAAATAAAGAGCAATGACAGAATCCAGTTAACTAACTTGGATTATACATATGAAAAACCGAACCGGGTTGGTAAATGCAAAACGGACCGCCATCACATCAGGCTTCGACATGAAACCTAATAACATAAAAACATTAGGCCGAGCATAGCCCATCCTGAAGAAAATTTGGAAGTTTAGCTTGGGCCGGGCTTGAATGTTTTTTTAAGACTTAAGCATTTATATTCTTTGTTTTATTATACACTTTGTATGTAGAAATTTCAGTTATGGAAGTTTATAAGATAATAATAAATAAATACATATAAGAACATATTAATCTTCATTTGAGGCAAGTCACTCAAAATATTAACTCTTACGAATTAAAACACAAAGATTTGATTGGACTTATTAAGTTTTCCAGGGAAGTGGTGTGGTTGCCCATTGATATAAATTGAAAATTTACATCTTCACTTTTTTATTTGAGCCTTTGAGGGTTTCTGAGGAAAATGTAATAAAAACATGAAGTGTCTTGGATGGACCTGTCTGCATCAATTGGTACTCATCACTTGGGGGAATTTGGATCTACCAAATCATAGAAATTGAATGCCATTTTCAATGAGAAGGTATGAACAGCTAGCAGCAGCCCAAAAACAAACCCCCATCACAAACTGACTTAATCTCCCTTTCAATTTAGTAGAGAGTAGGTGCTTCTGATGTGAACAAATTGTCTTCTTTTTTTTTTTTTCTCATTTTCATTGTTTTTTCTTTGGACCACGTCCATAATATTATAGAGATGGTTGAATGTCATGGTTCAAAATGAGATAATGAGCCATATTTCGAAAAAATAGAGCAATACCACTGACAGACTAACAATGACAGCCAGTATAAGTTTGACTTGATATTGATATGCTGCTGATAATATTTTCAAAATGGTAAAGACTGGGATTACTTGAATCTCGTTTTCTTCAAGATTGGATTCATTGGAAACAAACTTAGATTTTATGTATCACACGAATCAAAGCCTGGTCAGTCAAGTTGGTACTCATTCTGGTGCTTTTGTTCTTTCATTTTTTTTCCCATATTAGTATCAAATTTGTAAATATGGAGCAATGATTTTCCCTTTTCTTTTACTAATTTTCATGGCTGAGAACTGGATTAGGTGGGTGGGGGATGGAGCCTGGAGGGGAAAAGGCAAACCACTAGTCTAGCAGCCTGTGTATGTTTTCCATCTACTAGAAACTTTCGTCTTTGACTAGTCCAGCTGGCAGTTGATCCGGACGCGAGGAGGGGGTTCATCCTTGACTACATAACCTTCTCCAGGGTATAGCTTAAAAGTTAAGATACGTAGAGTTGTTACTTCTGTCAGTCCAGGTGACATCTTTAGGTTTTGTCCTTTGTCTCCTGTTCTGCTGAGAGGACCACTGGAGATCATATATAACTGATCTCTCAATGATCATAACTGAATATTTTACAAAGTGAGGGATTTGATCTCTGCAATGATCACAAATGTAACAAGCGTCAATGACCAATATGTCAATCACCACTGTCATCTTATCTTTTCACCCCTACCAAACACCCAACTAAACTAACTAGCAGTCGCATTGTACAGGACTCGTCTCCCACTGCCACCTAACTGTGTCTTGGAATGGGTCGGTATTATATACAAAACTTTCCCTTTTCTGCCAAATATATAGACTTCCAAGTTTTGGTACATATTATAAATTTAGAACTTTGCTGGTATATAGATTACTAACAGCCTAAAGCTGGTGGATTAAGGGTATAATTATGTATGGAAGAGGGACCTGAAGTTTGGTTTTAGTACTTGAAAAATTAATGTAAGAACAGTGAATTAAGATCTCTTTGACCCCCATTTGTACGTCTGTGTTCCCTGTCTTGTTCTTGGTGTAACGTGTCTTTAAACTTTACCTCTAAAATGGGGTCCTTCACAAGGGCAAATTATGGTGTCTTAAAGGACAGTCGACCCTTATCTTTATCCGTAGCATTTCAGGCAGTCTAAGATTTCGTACACAAACAGAAGTAGGCCGTGAGCCCTAGCTAATTATGATGAACCAATTTTCGTTCTATATGGAGTATCATATAATCTTTGTCTAACTTATTATTTTAGTCCAAGTTGTCCGTTGGAAGCAGCTTTAAAGTTGCCATAAAGAAAAAAATTTAAGTGTCGACTAAGGCATTTCTTCTTCTTCTGCAATAATTCAGACAGGTTTTTTAATATATCATTTTTAACTTCTTTTGCAAGTGTTTCTTTTATCCGTGAGCTGTGCTTGATCATGTCTCTCTACATATATTATAAGCTGCATATCTAGCCAACATTAAAGGTAAAAGAGTTTCACTTTTCCTATCAGTAATGACCAGTATAATATAATTAACTAACATCTAATAAAATTAAACTTCAAATTTCAATATTGACAATATTTTTTTATTTTTGGATTTTATATTTATATATATATATATATATAAAACTAGTTAAATGATTGTTTACGTAAAACATTTGAATATTGTAAGGTTTCAAAATTGAATTGTGGGAATAATTAACAAACTTTGAAACAAAAATAAGGTTTAATTTACAAATTAATCATGTAATCTCAACAATAGCTTAACATTTATTAATTATATTGAATTGATTTTTGTTTTTTTGGAAAAAAATTGGTTCTCTCAATTCTGTTTTGTCACAATATGAATAAATATCTATTATTTTTCTTGAATGGATATGTCATTTAGTCACAATTATTGTTAGATTCAGCCCTTACCTATCATGTGCCAAAATGATAATAACTTTTTTTGCATTATCATCACCATTCAACTTGCTATATAAAAATATAATATAATGTAACTAGATTTTATCCATAATTTTCTATTTTTTAATAGAAGTTGAAGTGATTTGTTTTACCAGTGTCCTTAAAAAACAACAGTAGAGCTGATCACGGCAATAGCAAATTGTCAGCCACAAGCATCAATTTTTACCCAGTTCTGCACTTTTGATATGATAATATATGTATATATGTAATTGAAGTGATGAATTTCTTCATGACTATTATGATCACTTTTTCTTTATGAAATGATTGCAGGCGAAAATTAATGGTAATGATTATGAATCATATATAACAAGGCTGTTGGTGATTAATGATGACTATACATGAGTCACAATGCCATATTTGCACATGAATAGGGGTTATGAAATGTGATGAGAATTGAAAACTTTCCTAAATGTTTTCAAACTTGCTATATAAAGGAATAAAGATTAGGTCAAAATATTGTACTTTCCTCTTAAATTTTCTCTCATATTTTACTATCTTTAAATATATATATATAACAATAAGATAGTCTAATATATGCAATATATGATTAAATTATCAAAGCTAAGTGAAACAAAATAATTTTTGCTTATTACTTCTTTAATTACCATATGTAGCATTAAAAAAATGAAACTAAAATGCTATACAAACTTTGTTCCTTGTTTTATATATATATATATATATATATATATATATATACATATGTTATATATAGTATAAAACCTTAATCAAGTTCAAATCTTCAATTTTTTTATGATTTTCTATGTAAATTGTAATTTTTCAAACTATGGGTTTTTAGGGAAATTAAATTTATGACTAAAAAGTCATAATCAAATGAAACCTAAATATACAAGTAATAAAAAAAAGAGTGACAAAGAAAGCCAGAAAGCTTGGCCTTACTCCTTAGATCATTTATGAGAGGGAGAGGCATATGAAACCAAGATTTGTCGGTGAAAAAGGGTCGCAATTGATCCCTCAATTTCCCGATCCATGCAGTGCTTCTTTCCTCTTGCTGTTACCGACACAACAGTGAGACTATTTCATGTTGGTATGTGATTTTGTCAATATTTTCGTCTACCAATTAGGTATGTTCTTATAACACACTAAACTGCAGCCAGTTAGCATTTCCTTTTGAAGTTCATCTGTGACCATAATGGTTTAGAGAGGAATAACTAATGTTTTAATTGCAATGGAATTCGAAAAAGGTCTTTTTGAAAATTCAGAAGAATTTGATGAAGATTGGACAAAGCTGGTTATTTCATTTTTATCTTCTGAGATCCTTTAAAATCATTTATCATTGTCTGACACTATTATCAATAAAAATTGGTGCAAATGATTAAAATTTAGAATTTGAATGTAAAACATCCAAGTTTGAATCCCCAAAATCTTATGATGATAAATGATTTATAAGTTTGAAAATTTTTAAAAATTCATAAATTTTTTTTATGGATTGACGATTTATTTTAACTTTAAAAATAAGGTAACTTTCTTTGCTCTTAGAACTTTTATATGTTAAGACACCGTTGATTAAAAGTCCATGAGTCACGATTTCACCAAAAGTGAATTATTTTTCTTTCATTTTAGGTCGTATGAAACGAGCAATATTTCAAGACTATACATTTGATAAACAAAATAAAAAAGCGAATTTATGATTTATGTTGGTCATATATAGATATTTGATGAGGCCAATGGTCCACCGAATAAAATTTTTTATTATAAAAGCTGCTGAGAAAAGCTCATAAAATAATATAATAAAGAAAAAAATTTAAATTAAATGGATTTTATCCGTAACGAAGTCTTTTTGTATCCACTTTGGATAATCAAATTTATATTTTGCTATTTTAATTGTGAAAAAAGTATGAATTTTTGTTTGTAAGATCTAATTTTTATGATCCCGTGTGGGCACATAAACATTTATTCAGGCATATACAAAATAGCAGCATGATTTTTGGACCACCATTCCTTGCATTAGTTTATTTTAAAAAATACGAGGATTATTTTATTCTTAAGATTGTTGATATTTAAATTTTAATCATTGAAATTAAATTCAATACTCTATTTTAAGATTATATGATTAGTGGTAACATGAGAATTTTTAATATTATTGGAGTTAATTAAATCTTCATCCTAATGATAAATTAACAAAGATATAGTCTGATAAGATAATTTTGAAATGCGATGATATGATAAAAATATTTTTTTAAAATATATATAAATGTATATGTATTATTAGATTCCTTGGCAACACATATGACCTTAATTATGATTAAGAAAGCATAAAAATGATGTTTAATGTAACTTGTAAGCTATTTGTTAACATCAATTTTGTACTCAATAGGTAGAATATCTTTCCTGTATTTACTTGCTTACCACAGAAAATGAGAAGTGTGAACGTTTACGGCATGTGTACATGTACTGGAGATGCTGATTTTACCCGTCAAATTTCAGTTACTAACGGCCGTAAAAATGGCAGAGTTTTTAAAAGATTCTTTCAGTCTTTCTTCATCCAATATTGAATAATACAAAACAATTATAGGAGGATCAGAAAACAATGTCATTATCAATCACTCTAGGCAGGCTGTTTTTCATTGACATTTGTAAAAACATGGAAATGGAATATCATGAGGACTAGCTCGAAAATGAAAAGTCTACAGGAAAGGATGGCCAATTTACCATCTGATTTGTGAATTACAATAAATTACAGATTCAGTGAAGATAACAAAACCAATTGGAAATTCTGAAATAATAGTATCTGAAGTCTTAATCAATCACAAGTATAATCAAAATCGAACACAGGGCCCCAAACGGGATAGCTATAACCCACTCCATTTAAGAAGTTCAGAGGTTCAAAAGCACAAATTTTCACATTTTCATTCCCAAAATTGACTAAAAATCAGGAAGTGACCCTCACCCAAACCTCGATTGCCTGAGACTGCAAGCTAAAAGAGATCAATGGTAAAAAAAACACAAGCCATTTGGGTTAATATAACAATGTATGTTGGCTTCAAAGGCTGAGAGACAGAGGTGCATGTCAGCATGTAGCTTTCAAATGAGAGAAAAAGGATTAAATAGCACAAGATCCTGTGGACAAACAGAAAAAAATACATTTAAGAGATGCCCATTAACTCTTCTGCATTTGAATCTGATCTTCTTTTCCTAGCTTTCCAGCAAAGTAAAGCCAAGCAAACAGGTTTTCTCATAAAGAATGGGAAGGGATGTGGTTGTGATCGGGGCAAAACATTGTATGTACTTTCTACTAGTTACCAGGGACTATAAATTTTGATACAATATGACACCCATGAACTGATTTTTATCCGTATTTATGAGAAATCTGTTTGAATTTTGAGCCTGTTTGCCCTTCAATATCAGCTTCCTCATTAGATCTCTCCCAGTGGGGACCGACAAATCTTTTTTTTTTTTTAAATACCAAATGTACTGCCATACTCTTCCTCCTCCATGTACACCTTGTCCCATTGCTTTCTCTCTCTCACAAGTCACACAACCAGCATTTATACACTCTCCAATCATTCTACTTTCCCCATTGGGTTTCTCCTTCTCGTCTTTGCTTTCCCTCTTCATTCTTCATGGCTCTCTTTCTCTCGCTTCTTCTCATTCTATTGTTTCCTTCAACCAATGCTGAATGGCCACCTTCTCCTGGCTATTGGCCAAGCTCTAAATTTAGGCCTATGAGCTTTTATTATGGGTTTAGGAATCTTTGGGGTCCTGGCCATCAAAGTGTAGACCAAAATGCATTGACAATCTGGCTTGACAGAACTTCAGGTCTTAGTAGTATTAGCTTATATTAATCAAATACCTTCCCTTCATCTGATTCTGTTTCTTTAGTTTTTATATTGTGGGAAATTCTATCTGATCTTTTTCCCTGTATTTGGTTAACAGGAAGTGGATTCAAGTCAGTTCGTCCTTTTCGTTCTGGTTACTTTGGAGCCTCTATTAAGGTCCAATCTGGTTACACCGCAGGGGTCATAACAGCTTTCTATGTGAGAATTGAACTAACCTATATATCATTTCTCACTTTTCTAATTAATAATCAATATGCTCTTTTTTAAGCTTCTTGAAACTATGTGGTTTTCCTGCTGCTCTCTAATCGACAAATGATCATAAAAATGGCAGCTATCAAACAATGAAGCTCATCCAGGATTCCATGATGAAGTGGACATAGAGTTCCTTGGAACTACAATTGGGAAGCCTTATACTTTACAGACCAATGTGTATATCAGAGGGAGTGGTGATGGAAAAATCATTGGAAGGGAAATGAAGTTTCATCTTTGGTTTGATCCAACCCAAGACTTTCACCACTATGCCATTCTTTGGAGTCCTACGGAGATCATGTAAGTATATCTAGAAACCAGCCAATGCTGAAATCTTGGTTATGGACCTTATGGTCAAACTAAACTCTCTACCCTGAAGAAATATTGAAATACGAATGATTGCCTGCCATATTACAATGTCTAATCGGAGAACTATAATTAATTTCTTGGGAATTGATGGGAGTTGGGGAGGATGTGGACTTGTCCTTATTGGCAATTAAGTAATGTTTGCCTTTTCAGGCTTAATAAATTAGAACTTGAATAATGAACATTTTGGTCATTTGCTTTCGCCAAATGATCATGCAGAAAAGTCAGGAAATTATATTAATCCATCTATAACATTAATAATTGGTCAAAGTGATTAAGACATGGGAAATATCAATGCCAAAGTAGATCACATGCATGACATAGATTTTCTATAAATTGCAAAGATTTATTTAAAGTAGGTAAAGAAAGTAAGAACTAAACCAAGTTAACTCGGTTTTAATCGTGTAATTATTTTTAAAAATTGAGATTCAACAAAGTATTTGTATTCTTTTTTCGGCCAAGAGTGATATAGTATTTATATTAGATTGCAACAAAGTATGATCATTTTTTTCCCCTTTGTCTAAGATGTTTGTAAGTATTCTATTTGTTGATTTATCTGATATTTGTATCAGATTCCTAGTGGATGATGTGCCTATAAGGAGGTATCCAAGGAAGAGTGCTGCAACATTTCCTCTAAGGCCAATGTGGGTGTATGGTTCAATATGGGATGCCTCATCATGGGCAACTGAAGATGGAAAATACAAAGCTGATTACAGATACCAACCATTTGTTGCGAAGTACACCAATTTCAAAGCAGGTGGGTGCTCCGCCTATGCACCAGCTTGGTGCCGCCCAGTGTCCGCCTCGCCTTTCCGGTCCGGCGGGCTAACCAGGCAACAATATAGAGCAATGAGATGGGTTCAAAGATACCATATAGTGTATGACTATTGCAGGGACCCCAAAAGGAACCATGCCTTAACCCCAGAGTGTTGGAGCTAGTGAACTAATAACAGTTCAATCAAAATTTTTACTTCTGTTGTGAAAGAATTTTACTATTTGTCCACTTGTTTTCCAGGTGTCTTGAGATGGATCCTACTTGCCAACAATATTAATGCAAGAGTTGTTGAGCGTCCAAGGCTACAAAAGAGAAAATGAAAGAAGAATGAATTTCTGTATTTTTGTTGTGGTGCTCTCTTGGTGTATATCAGCTTGGAAAAATACAAAGGGAGAAACAAAATACTATAAAAATAAAAGAGATGGGACAGAATGGGATGATGAAGCCACAGATATTTGGGTCATGGGGTTTGAGTGTGTGTTTCAATTGTCATTTCTCAATAAAAGTAAAAGTTATTTTTTTATTGTTATTTTTATTTTTAAAAAACTATCTAAATATAAAAAATACACATATATACACATAATTAATTTTTTATTACATCAACTTTTTTAACCTAATAAAAATCTTTTTTTTTTTTTAAATATCATCATAAAATATGTGTATATTATGTACATATGTGTATATTTTTATGTGTTTATAATATTTTTTAATATAATAATTTTAGTGTAAATGATACATGAAACAATATGGGTCGATAAAAAACAGAGCATGTTAGAATGCTAGAATATGACAATCATTATTCATAAGGGCGCAAATCCCAAGAATCGATCAATGAGTTATGGGGTATCCAAAGTACATAAAAAAATTCCAGAAAGAATGCAACCAGTAGAAAGAACTGCAGGCACATTAAAAAAGCCTGTAAAAGCTTGTGAATCAATAGTGACAAGTCTTGGATACCCCAACCTCTAGTCAATCTCATTTTGGCCTTTCTTTTTTAACCTGACTTTTTCTTTTCTAACTGATTCCTTTCTTTAGACTGAAAAAAGGATTTGGCTTTATCAGCACAAGAAGTGAGCTTCAGTGTTAGTTTCTGCGAACTGCAACTCCCACAAGCACCTGTGTCATACTTTGCCTTGTTATATATTATCAGCAGCTTCAATGGCAAAAAGGGTAAGTCATTCTTTTGTTTCTCTGTTGCTTTGCTATAAGATATATAGGCCATGTCAAGACTGTTGAGAGCTCTCTTTTTTTCATTTGGTTCAAGCTCGATAAAGATGGAAGAAAAAAGGATCCCTCATGGAATTGTGTTGGTGGGTTTTAAGCATTTGGTTTAATGTAATTTTCAACCCACTTTCTAACCAAGAAAAGGTAGACAGCAACTTAGCAAAGAATCTAAAACAGGCGTGACCCTGACAATAAATAATGGCAGCAGCTAGCTGATAGAACGATGATTGGAGAAAAACATGAATTCATTGTCTTGATTTTAGCAATTATCGACGGAGTACTTAACGCAATTAGAGATGCTTTGGCCAACAATAATTCAAAAGAAAGACTCCATGACGGCTAAATGGAAGTACGAAACAAATAGGATCGTTGGTAAGGAGGTTTACAACTCTTTAAAGTTTAAAACGGATAGAAAATGATGGAATGTTTCCAAACCCAAAAATATGCGTTCAAAGTCCAAATCTTCTCTTTCTCTGGGGGTCATTCTTCTTTTTGGCATTTCCATGATAGAATGTTCCCGAACCCAAAAATATGCGTTCAAAGTCCAAATATTCGTTATGATTTCTCTTCTTTTCGAGGTCTAGCCAGACACAACCCAAGGATCAAAGATGATGGCACTCTAAAACAGCTAAGAAATACTGTATCTTCTACCTCGGACTAGCCAGGATCCTTGTTAAGATTGTATCAAATATACGGCCGTATAGTTTTTAGATAGATGTTTAAAGATCTGGTTACTGTTCAAATTCAAAAATTTGAACAAAATATTAAAACTCATTAAAGAAATTTGGACATAAATTTTAAGTTGAATCTTTAACAAAAAAATTAAATTTTTAATCTGACTTGATACCGCTTAAATAAATTATATAATTAAAATATTATAATTTATAAGTGTATATGTGAATTTTTATTTTTTATATTTTTTAAAATAATTTTTAATTTTTTATTATATAAATTAAGTTTAATAAGTGAATTTAATATTTATTTTTTTAATTTAAGTTAAATTTAAAAAATTTTAAAATTTAAAATATCAAATCGAATTAAACTTAAATAAATATATAAATTATTAATATCAAGTATGAATCCGATCCAAACTTGATTTAATCTCCGTTATTCTTAAAATTTTAATTTTAAATTTTGACATACTTTATGCAAATTGTAATGTAAATATAGTTGGAAAAAGGACGGAGGAGAAGAAAATATCACAAAATTATGTTCACAAACTGCAAGATCATGTTCAAGGCAGTCGGACGATATCAACCAAAATTATTGCAATCGTCAGATACCCTAAACCCAGGCAAATATTTTTTTCACGATCATCATCAGTAAAAACTACGAAATACCTGCATTATGCAGCAGGAATATAAATAATTAATAATTTTTAAAAAATGAGTAAAAAATAATAAATTATAAATTATTTTAAAGTAAAAATAAAGAGTTAAGAGTTGAAAATTTTGACTTAATATAAAACGTAAATAAATAATAATATAATCAACAAATGATTGATTTATCAATTAAGATTCGTTTTTTTAACGAAAAATTTTAATTTAAGTTCTATTGATGATTATTTGTTAGAATCATTTCAAATATATAATCTATAATCATTTATCTTAGATTATTAAATATGATATATTTTATTTAAATATAAAAATTAAATAATTTATTTATTTTAAATTTTTAGTATAAAAAAATAAATAGTAATATAACGTGGAACTAAAATGAAAGATAATTTAGATAATATAATTTGTATATATGAAAAATAACCTGAACTAAACAGTGAACAATCAAGGATTAAATATATTTTAAGCATTTACGAGGGAAAACCCTTTTTATTTATATTAAATCTTTTTAAACAAAAAATAAAATAAAATCACACTGAATTATTAATGAAATAAAGTCAGCCAAACAAAGCCGCGGAAATCCAACGACCAAATCATTACACGATCAGATTCTCCACTTCAATAACTCAATCTTGGTTCTGTTCTAGACAAGAACAAAAGACAGTAAGAGACCCAGCAAAGTGAATAGCTCGAACCATCTCTTACATTACGGGCTGTCAACTCCTTTCCCGTAAATGCCGTCCCAATATCGCCATCACAGATGTCAGGTTCACGTCTTTTTTTTCCCTTTCTTTTCTTCTTTTTTACTTTTTAATTTTTATTTGATTTTAAGTATTATATTGTAGTTTTGTTTGATTATTTGTGAATATATTAATTTGGGTGTTTCGGTTTTGTGGGGATTCAAGGGATGATGAAAGGAGTTACGATGGGCATATAGCTGGGTTTTTGTGTCACATTCGAAACTCAATTTTTATGTTCGCGTGATTTTAAGATTTGGATATACATTTATTGGTATCTTACATCAATTTATTTATTACAGTTCATATCTTTATGAGATTTTATCTGATTCTTTTAATTTTATAGTTTTATCTCACAAGAGGTATTCTAAGGAAGAAACAGTGTGAACCTGATTTTACTTTAGGATCACGACATCATTTCTACTCTAACGAGTGCTTACTTAGTACTCGTAGAATTGATTCTGATATCACTTATCACGAATTAACACTTAATCTCCAATCCTTCATGGCTTCAGAATCCAAGATTCGGACATGCATTCATCTAGCGTCTTAGATCAGCTTACTCATCACGATTCATATCTTTACGAGGTATTATTCGTTTTGGTCCTTCTGACCTCATGATTTTATCTTATAAAAGATGTGTCAAAAAAAAGTAGTGTGAACATTTATATTTTAAAATTAATTTTAATACTCATATGAGATTTTTTATTTTACTTCACACTTGCACTATGCCAGTGACTCTTTTACTGATATGGTCTCCAATCTTATGCAAGATGTCAAAGGAAAAGATGCTCCTGTTTTTCATTGTGCTTTAAGCCAGGTACTTTCTTCATGCTTTTCCTTTAATTTCCCTATTGGGTTTTCAACTTTATACTTGTCTATTTTCCTGAATGTATGAATTGCTTGCAGATGGAAGAGAGATTGATGGTTTCACAACCTAATACATGTCATTTAATTGTTTATTACGGTTTGAAAACTGTGTGCGTGTGTGTGTGTTTTTGTATTATTATTATTATTGACATTTCAAGTAGTTATGGATTAAGATTCGAAATCTAGCTCGGTTAGACATAGATATGAAGAGAGAACACAAGCATTTACCAGACAGAGCAAGTGCAACATCTGGGTCTACTAACAACTCAATTTTCTCTTGCAAAAATTGTGCTATGGAGATTGTAAGGGTGGTTGAGTAGCCTGTTCTTTTTCGGTATTTTTGTATGCCTTGGTAAAGTGGGAAATTCATATTGGTGTTTGGATGTAGATTTGTTTATTGCAATTGCAAATTCCTAATTCTGTGGTTTAGACTTTAAGATTGTTTACCATAGTGCTTATCTCTTTCAGGATGATAGTATCAACATTAGACTGATGTTTTAGGCTTGGATTGAGATAACCTTTATTCCGTCCTCGTGGAAAGTATATCTTTGTGTTGAGCAGAGTCTCATAGAGTGAACAGGAGGTTCATCAGCATGGACTATAAAGGTAATGTAAAATTGAATGGTCTGTGGTCTCTCGACAGTTGCTATTCACGGTTCAAACATCACCTACCTCAAAGACATGTATTTTGGGTGTGGTTCATGCTTGTCAGGGCTACTTTTGAAAAGAAATTTAAACATTGTCTGGAGTCTGGACTATCCTTTTTGCTTATTCCTTTTTCT
This sequence comes from Durio zibethinus, assembly GCF_002303985.1. The sequence continues at coordinate 23,958,735 of NW_019168481.1, read as the reverse complement.
GTGGTTGGATGATATTTAATTGGCCAATGTTTGAGCTAAAAGCTTTTTCCTACAATCCTTGCATCAATGAGTTTTTTCATTGTTTGAATTTTTGAGTTTTTGAGAACTGCTAGCAATTCTCTTAGTTTGTAATGAGTTTTGTCACCGTTTCTTTTGACTGTTTGAGCCTCTTTAAACTGGAACAGTGTTCCATTGTCTAACTGAATGAAACTATTATTTCTTGACTCTTCCTCTCTCTGTCATTCAGTCATTCATTCGTAGAAGCCAATCTGTAATTGCTATTGAACAGAAAATGTTTTCTTAGTCACATGCTTTTGATGTGGCAGCATAAGGTTTGAAGCTTGCATAACTGGTCTGCATGATGCATTCAAATTATTTGCTTATTCTCACCCGATTCATGTATCATTGTTGGTGTCCTATAAGCAGATGCTGGATACTTAAATATTGAATGGTTCCTTTCCATGAGATAGATCTGTACACTGCTGAATATGCTGTGGATGTTTTTGTAGGTTCGTGGCCCAACTTGTGCACGGAGGTTAGCCAATCATCTAGAGGAGATGAAGGAAGATACCGGAATCAAGAACATTTTGGTTTTGGAGCGCGGTTTCAACCGCTGGGAAGCTTCTGGCAGACCAGTTTGTCGCCGCACTGATGTCCCTTGCAAGGGGGAGAGTCCATAGTCGTCTATTAGAATTCATTCTGGCCTGGAAGGAAGCAAAACAATGTCATCTTATTGCTACCAACCATTTACCCATTTATACTCTTTGCTTTGAAAGTTAAAAACATTTGGATCATAATACTTTACTTCAATGGAGATGGAGTGGTTTGGATTCTACCTAACTCGAATTCTCAAGTTTAATGGCCTTCTTTTTTTTTTTTTTTAATTTATTCATGCCTTCTTTACGTATATCAATTGTTTTATTCAGCATTCTTGAGAGAATATATTTATCATTTTGAAATTTAAATTTTAATATTTTAAATTATTTTTTATCCTCAAATTATGATTTTCTTTATAATATGAAAATTTTTTGCTATTCCAAAAAAAAAATCAAGTCTTTACATATCTAAATTTTAACATTTTTGTATTTCTAAGTAGGGAGAAATATTATGGTAAATGAGGTTCAAAATTAAAATATAAACTTATTAATAATCAATATATCTAATATTAATAATAACTTTGAAAATAAAGACAAATTCAAATCTCCGAATCATATTTAAAAATAAAAATAAAATTCATTAGATCAAATTCAAATTATTTTGATGATTTTTTATAATTTGCGTATAAACAAAATGGATTTTTATTTTTTCGGCTTTGTTGGGCCAGGAAGCCTGATCCCACCCGTCAATTACAACATCTAACTCTGGATCTAAATCAAAACCCGCCTGTTCATAAATCGGTTGGATATAGCGGTCCAGCAGAAGCGTTGAAGACCGCATCTCATTTTCGAAGCGCAGAAAAAGGGGAGAAGAAAAAAAGATCAAAAACTTCCGAATTGGAAATTCGAAAGATGGTAAATTTAGCAATCTATGTCAAATTAAATTCTGTTTCTCCTTAATTCTACGATCAAATTTATAATACCATTTTTTTTTCAGGTTTGTATAGCTTGCCTATTGCCACTCTTCCTCGTCCCGATCGTCAATATTTTGCCTCTCCTCTTCGATTTCATCGTGGTAAAATTCTTAAGTCATCATCTTTTTCCCTCTTTGATTAATCAACCTCTGTTTTGATCAATTTCTATTTTTTAATATTGGCTCAGGGTAAAATTTACATGCTTTTTGGATGGGAATACCGGAAACCGGAGAGGGCACCTCCAGCGTGTCCGTACAAACCGGCAACAAAAACCGGAAACACTAGTAAAGTGAGTGATTATTAATTGACTGCTTGAATTAAATTTGTGCCTTTTTTATTATTATTATTGAATTCAGTCCAAACTTTGCTGTAAAGTTAATTTTGTGTTTTATCATCTATAGTGATTTTCATTATAATTACTGTTAGGGTTGGCTTCGGTGCGATTGGAAGTTGCCAATTATTATGTGTAAAATATATAGGTGAATGATGGAATGTTTAAAAACGTGGTTTTAGGCTCTTAGCAAGTGAAAAATAAAGGAATGAAGGACAAATTATATGCTTAAGCATAACACCTTTTTAGCAATTTGTGAAAGAAGCATCAACGATTCGAAATATTTCCAACAGGGAAACCCATGGACGTAGAAGTTCAATGCCTAATCTGGCCATGACCGGAGAATTATCCTTCACTATTACACCCTTTATTTTGAACAAGGCCTAAATGGGTGGCCAACCCATCAATGGATTTGGTGATCTGGACAATCACATTACCTAGCTCAGAAGTTTAAACTGGTTTCTTGCTAGCCCAACTAAGGGTTAAACTAGGAAACTAAATCTTCCTTAATTCTAGGGATACAAATACTTAATTCTAGAGATACAAATATAAATATACAGATTACAAGATTACAACCAGCTGTAAATAAGTGTTTTCCCACACTCCTCCTCAAGCTGGTGAATAGGTGTTTTCCATTCCCAACTTGGAAATAATTCCTTGAAATGTTGCACTACTAAGACCTTTAGTCAACACATCTGCAAGTTGACCCTTGGTTGATACACAAGTTGTACAAATCAACCCACTGTCTAGTTTCTTCTTTATGAAATGCCGGTCTACTTCAATGTGTTTTGTTCTGTCATGTTGTACAGGATTGTGTGCAATGCTTATTGCAGACTTGTTATCATAGTAAAGTCTCATCGATCCATCTCACTTGATCTTCAAGTCTTCTAAGATAATCTTTAACCATAGTAGTTCACAAATTTCTTAAGTCATTACTCTGAACTCTACTTCAGCATTTGATCTTGCCATCACATTCTGTTTTTTACTCCTCCAAGTCACAAGATTATCACCTAAGAAAGTACAGTAGCTTGAGGTGGATCTTCTATCAGTTACTGAACCTGCATAATCAGCATCTGTATATGCTTCTAGAACTAACCCCGAATTTCTTTTGAATAAGATACCTCTCCCAGGATTGGCCTTCAAATAGTGCAATATACGGTAGACAGCCTGTAGGTGCACTTCTTTAGGACTATGCATAAATTGACTTACCACACTCACAGCATATGCTATATCAGGTCTAGTATGTGAGAGATAAATGAGTCTTCCAACTAATCTTTGGTACATCTCTCTATTTACAGCAACATCTTCATTAGCTTATCCAATTTTATGATTAGGATCTATAGGGGTATTCGCAGGTTTACATGCAAGCTTCCCAGTTTCCTTCAGAAGATCCATCACATATTTGTTGTGAGATAAAAATACCATGCCGTGAGTGAGCTACTTCAATTCCTAGGAAGTACTTCAATCTCCCTAGCTCTTTTATCTCAAATTCTCTAGCCAAACACTGTTTTAGAGATTCTCTCTCTTTTTCATCATCTCCAGTTACAATTATATCATCAACATACACTAATAGAACTGTGACTCTCCCTGAATCAGAGTGCTTGATAAACAATGTGTGATCTCTTTGACTCTGTTTATATCTCATTGCTAGCATCACTTTGGCAAATCTCCCGAACCAAGCTCTAGGAGACTGTTTAAGGCCATATAAAGCCTTTTTTAGCCTGTATACTTTGTTTGCTTCTAGATGATCTCCAAATCCCGGTGGAACCTTCATATATATTTCTTCTTCCAAATCACCATGTAGAAAAGCATTCTTTACATCAAATTGTTGAAGCTGCCAATTGTAATTTGCAGCCAATGATAACAAAATCCTAACTGTATTCATCTTGGCAACTGGAGCAAAGTTTCCTGGTAATCCACTCCATAGGTTTTGAGTGTAAGCCCTTAGCCACTAATCTGGCTTATACCTTTCAACAGTACCATTTGCCTTGTATTTTAACAGTGAAAACCCATTTACACCCCACTGAATTTTTTCCTTTAGGCAACTCTACCAGTTCCCATGTCTGATTTTTCTCTAAGGCCCTCCATTTCTATTTTCATGGCTTGCCTCCATTTCTCATTGGATAATGCCTCGGATAATGTAGTTGGAACAGAAATAGTGTTTAGGCTCACAAGAAAATTTTTGTGGGATGGTGAGAATTTTTCAAATGACACAAAATTAGATATTGGGTATAGTAGATGCTTGGTACATTCTCTGGTTCTTTTCCTAATGGCAATAGGCAAATCATAATCACTAGTTATAGTTTTAGGAGATTCATGCTCATTTTGAGAAACAGAGTCAAAACTATAGTTACCACATTTCCAGAGTTAGGATCAGGTTCTTGGACTAGCACTGGTTCAGGATTTGGAACTTTCCTTCTTGAGTACACCTGTACTTCCTTCATAGAATCAAGAACAATATTATCCTTTGTCACATCTTCTGTATTTGGAATGGGTTCAGACTCAAATTCAATGTTTGACTTGAGCTCAGCAGAAACAGGTTTCGACTCAGAAGAATTAATGGGTGTAAATGTTGAAGAAGGGGGCAAATCAAGCAAAAAGAAGTCTTTATCCTTATCTTCCATGAATGAAGTCTCCTCCTGAAGATAAGGTTGAGTAAAAAATGGTTTATTTTCTTCAAAAGTGACATCTGCAGACACATAAAATTTTTTGGTAGGAGGATGATAGCACTTATATCCTTTTTGAGTTGAAGAATACCCCACAAAAATACACTTAATCGCTCTTGGATCCAACTTTTCCCTGTTATGACTGTGAACATGAACAAATGATGTACAACCAAATATCCTAAGTGTGAGATTGTTTGTGGTATTAAGGTTGGGATAAAATTGTGAGAGTAGTTCCATAGGAGTTTTAAATCCCAAAACTCTTGAAGGTAACCTATTTATAATGTGTGTGGTAGTGAGAACAGCTTCCCCCCAATAAAATTTAGGTACATTTGCTTGAAAAAGAAAGGCTCGGGTTGTGGCTAATAAATGACTGTTTTTCCTCTCTGCCACTCCATTCTGCTGTGGAGTATTAACACAAGATGACTCATGGATAATCCCCTCTTTTTGGAAATAGGTGGATAAACTCTGGTTGAAGTAGTCTCTTGCATTATCAAACCTAAATCTCTTGATTCTCACTCCAAATTGATTTTGGATCATGTTTTGAAAGCTTAAAAACACACTATTCACATCTGATTTGGATTTAAGTAAAAAAATCCAAGAGACCCTAGTACAATCATCTATGAATGAAACAAACCATCTCGCACCAGAAATATTAGGAATTGTAGAGGGACCCCAAATGTCACTATGAATCAAGTAAAAGGGAGTAGAACTTCTTTTGTTACTGATTAGAAAAGACACACGTCTATGTTTTACAAATTTACAAATATCACAATGAAAATCTTCAACATTTAATCCTTTGAACAAAGAAGGAAACATGTTTCTCAAGGTTCCAAAAGAAGGATGTCCAAGACGAAAATGATAAAGTCAAATTTTGTCTTTATTGGAAGATTTTTCAGAAAGAAATGACAAAGGTAAACTATTTTTTATACTACTTGTGTTATTTGATGTCTCAAGATAGTATAATTCATCCTTCTCCTTAGCAAGTCCAATCATCTTTCCCGAACTCTGGTCCTGAAATTCACAATAAGAGGGATAAAAAATTACTTTGCAATTCATATCTCTGGTAAGTTTTTGTATAGATATCAGATTAATAGATAATCCAGGAACATGAAGAACATTTTTGATAACAAACGAGGGATTAACTTGAACATCTCCTAATTCTGTCACTGTGGTAAGTGAACCATCAGCAACAACAATTTTCTTATTACTAGGACACAGGTTATATGTACTAAAATTTTGTGAGGAATGTGTCATATGGTCTGTGGCTCCTGAGTCAATGACCCAAGAACTTGTAATAGGCTTAGCCGAGACATTTAATCCATGAGAACCGAAAGCTTTACTTGAACTAGAAACCTTACCCAAAGAACATACCACAGTAGGCTTTTCAAGGATTTTCAATAAGTTTCTCAGCTTTTCAATCTCTTCCATGTTGAACTCTCCTTGTTTCTGAGAGATCTGTAGTACTCTAGTGATTTTCCCAGTTAACATTTTCTCAAATTGGGTGGTAATGATATATTTCTTTGAAAGGGTTTGGCAATGAAGGCCTAAACAGGATTCGGCAATGAAGGCCTAAAAAAGTCAGCAATGAAGGCTGAAAATTTTGCTTCCCAAGAAGAGCTTAAAGCTCTGATACCATGTGAAAAAACTAAGAAATAAATCAGTGTGGAAACTGAATTTATGTTAGAAAACTGCTTATATGAATTATACAAGAATCTTGGGATTATATACATTAAAATACTTAATTAGTACAAATATAAATAATAGGAGTTTGGAGTATAATATTTGTTTTCTCATTACCTTATAGTTTAGGAGTTTGGAGAGACAGGGATGAAGAGGATAGGGAAACTGAGAAAGGGGAAAAAAGGAAAAGTTATTTTTCCCCTTATTTGGTCAGAGTGGAAATGATATGAGAGTGTAATGAACTTCTAACTTTTAGTGGAAGGGAGGGGAAGAGACGAGTTAACTAATAATTTTGTTATTTATTTCTTTTGCTTTATTAGATGAAAGCCTAATTAATAGATGACAAAATTGTGAATACAATCAAATCTTGAAAACTGTCTAAAATTTCTATCCTCCCCTCCCCCTCCCCCTCCCCTATATCCCAAGTTGAGAGAAACTAAAATTGTGAGCCTTGGAGGATTTTAGAAGATCTGGTAGTATATCTGTTGTAATGAAATGATGACTCTTCATAATTATGTAAAGTAGTTGGGGGTATATCGTACATGATGTTATTTTGTCTCCACAAGAGACTATCTGGCTAATGCAATCTGATTATTGATGTGTTCATTGTAAGAATTTGCTGCTTGGGAGCAAACTTTTTGAATAGTTATGAGCACTAGGGCTTTTGTTTCCTTTATCCACCTTGGTTTCTAATTTTATGTTATTAGTATAAGAAAACTTAACAGACATGCGGAAATTCACTGGTAGGTAGCAGGAATGTAAGATTTCATGACCAAGTTAAACTTGGGAAAGCTCTCTGGTTCAATTGAAGTATGTAATATCAGATTCACTTCATGTTATTTGTTATTTGTGCAAGGGAGACCATGATGCCAGTATGAGACTGATACTAGTTTTATGGAGTTCATTTTGTATCATTCTTGCATAGAATGTGCTTTATTTGTCGCATTCTTTCTAGGCAGGTTCTTTGCAAGCTTATGTTGTGTGCAATACATCCAGCAACGGCCAACACTAAAATGCTGTATTTTAGAAGCTGTTGGTCAAGAACTCAAAATAATCTTGTTTGATTTCTGGTTCCAGTTGCTGCTGCTGCTCATGTCTTACTTCTTTCCCGGCTCTGGACTCCCCAAGTTTCTGCACATTCAGGTGTTTAGGTGTGTTTATCTGTTGATTTGCTAAAGGTCTTCTGATGTTTTTGACAGGTGGGACCAGAAACTGAACCCAGTGTACCGGAGTCTAGTTTGAAACCAGTGGGAGTGACAGATATCAAGCAGGACTAATACTGAAGTTTGGAGGTAGGGCTTTCCATGGAACAAAAATCAGCCTTAAATGTAATGATCCTTTTGAAGCTAGACTTCTTAAGTTTGTCGATTTGTAGGATGAAAAATCGCTCTACATGTTTTCATATATCAGCTAAACACAGTAAAGGAAAGCTGAAAATTTGATGTTGTTACAATACGAATGTTTTGATTAGCTAAGCTTTACTGAAACATGCATTTGGAAAGCCATGAAATATGTTTATCCATGTGAACCGGATCTTGGTTGGGGAAAATCTTTCCTCTGTAATCCTCTTCCAAAGGTCAGTCCAATTGAAGGAGTGGAGCAAAAGGAAGAGCTGAAGAGGGTTGAGGGGTCAAGGCTTACTGTTGCCTGGTCCATTAGCCCAAAAGCCCAAATTCCAGGATCTTGGCCCTGTCAGTTGTCCACCGTTTCGTTATTAAGATATTCCATCCTTCATTTGACTAAATTCGTTACAGGGGAAGGAAAATAGAGGATAACCTTACGAAGCGTCACCGGCCTATTATATTTTAATACGGCAGTGGGCCCCTTTCTTTTGGTTAAATTGTTTGGACGCTTCTGTGTTTGCCTTACCAAAGCTGAAACAAGTTTTGGATTCTTTCAATCTTTCCCTTTCAATTACCAAGCGAATCTACGGCACCGATTCTATGGGGGACCTTTTTATATGAAAAGGAACACATGCTTACTGGTTTTTGTCACTATTTTATGCTGAAAAAGACATGAAACACTGGTCTAATTGTGGGATCTTAATCTGAATTGGAACCACCAAAAATGGGCCACGGTCCAACTTTTTATTTCTTATCAAAGAAAATGAACTTGGTATTTGTACTATTACAAATTTATGATGCATGGTGACCAAATGCCAGCTTAGAACTAAGAGGAAATTTAGTGGAAGTTAGATTTTCAAAACAACCCTTCCTTTGAACTGGGCGTCATTTTCCTTTCTCCAAAATGTAAGAATGATAAAAGGGAGCGTTAATGAATTTTAATTTAACTCAATTAATTTGTATAATTATTTTAAAATATTGATATTTAATGAATTTGAATTTTAAATCGTAAATTTTTTAATTTTCAAATTATGATTTTTTTTAATAAAAAAAAAACGTAAATCGCTATTAAGAGTCTATAATAGTTTAAGTGGCATGTAATTAGGATCACGTAACATGTTTTGACTTTGAACTTAAAGACACATTTAGCGCAAAAACTACGTGGGGTGGGTAAGAAAAAAGCAAACTTATGGAGACACACCCAGATATTGCTATAAGAATAAGGAAATATGGGGAAAATGTCTTTAAAAAGGTCAATATAGTCAAAGAATTTTTTTCAACACAAACAATCTTGTAGTCTTGATTTATTTTTCTATTATGAGAATAAATAATTTCAATATCAATAACAAATTGTTTTCAAGGAAGGGATTTTCTTCATCTTTGCTTTATGGTCAAAGTTTGACCTAATTACTCAGGAAGAAAAAAAGAAGAATTTTGAATTAAGATATATGCCTTGTTTTTTTAATTTTGATAATAAAAAACATAATTAAAATTTTTAAGTGTTTATGACATTAACGAAGATAAATTTTTATTTGAGTATTAATTTATTAAATATTTTAAGAAATTATTTTATTCTTCGTCAGTAAAATTTTTAAACTTCGAAACCTTACTTCGTCTACTTTTTTTCTCTTCCCTTTCTTTTATATGATTAGAAGGGAATCTTAATTTGCATTAAACAGGTGAATAAAAAGAACAAATTGAGTATCCCAACGCATTTTTTCCTAAGTTCAATGGGAAACCCTAGTCCACCCACTGCCTTTAGAGTCTCCTAATGCCCACACTAACCCACTAAAGTTCACAAAATCACATTTCTTTATTGCTCAACTTGATCCCCTTCCTTTATCCCATCACTCTCTCCCCCTCCCATTTCATTCAAAGTTGAGTACTCACAAATACTTTTCATATGAATCCCACAATAAATATTATTAAATATGATTGCAAAAATCTATAGATACCATCCAAAGTTCAATAATTTATAGAAAAATTTCGGAATTGAAAGGTAGGTACAATGCATAAACCAATTGAATTCGCAAACTTATCAAAATTATTATCTGATATCACTTGTTAGACTTAGTTCCCACTCATTGAATAATAAAATCCACCACAAAACACATGTTTAAATGAAATTTTTAAAAATAATCATACGTGTTATAGTTACTTTTTACATAGAGGAAATTTTATAATATGTGAATAAATTCGTGGGAGATTATCACTAGTACAAAAATATTGTATAACACAATTGACATTTCATTTTGTGTATGTTTTCCTTTCATTTCGATTTAATATAAAAAAGAGGTCTGTGATATGTTATAAATATTTTATTAATATTAATATGATCTATTAATAAAATATTAAATTCTTAATTTTAATATTTTCAAATAAAAAATTTAAATTTAAAAATTAGCCATAATTCTAGGAGGTACCTTGACCATTTTCTAGCGTCAAAAACTTTTGAAACATGATTAAGCCAAATAGTTATTTTTCCCAAATAAATGGGCAATGTGGGGAAAAGCATGGCGTCATTGCATGGCGTCAAACGGTGAGCACTGTCCCCCTTTTGTTGTGTGAACACAAATTTCTTTTCAATTCCACTGGTTAGCCTGTCCCAATCCTTTCCCCTGTCAAAGTGGACGCCAAAGCTATGACTAACAGCAACACAACAACAAAAACACTTTTTTTTTTTTTACACAACAAAAGTTTAAAAGCTTACTATTCCTGCATAGTTGTTCTTCATTCCTTTGATTGATTTTTTTTTATTTTATATATTTGTCCCTTATTTTTAAGTTTATTTTTATTAGAAATATCAAAAAATAAAAATACCCATTAAAGTTCAAAACACAATTTTTATTTATTTTAACTCATAATTTATGTTTTATTTTTTCATCCACATAATGAATGTGTCAAAATCCACTACTATTATAGGTCATCATCTTCACCCTCATTTGCAATGGTTGCATTGGCTATTACATGAATATATTGAAAGCTGAAGGGATTCGGTGGCTTCATGTCCACCGTTTGCTTTGTTGTACTTATATGAGACAGGCTTTTCCTTCTTTTTTTTTTTCCACCATTTTTAATAGGGTATTCATTCTCATGCACAGTTAGTGATTTTGATGCATTGATAATAATTGGATGTGAAATTTTGTGCTTAAACAAATGATTACTTTTATTGCAATTATTATATATGCTTCTTTTTTTAAAATTATTTAAGTATTATTAATTTGGATGAAATTTGAAAAAAAAATTAATTTTAATATATTTAATATTAAATTTTATTTTTTATAAAATTCAAGTTTTATGATATTTTATATCTAAAAATAAAAAAATTCAAATATAAAATAAAAGTTTTAAATATTAAAAAACATATTTTTAGACATAAAGAAATTAAAAAAATGAGATAAAAGGGAATATATGATATGATATTGCCATGAAAATTTTAAGAGATTGGTAAAGACAGCTGTGCTAATTATATATTTAGTATACAATTCTAATCCTTCATGCAAAATTGCAAATTTAAGATCATATTAATTTTAAAAATAGTGGAATCTAAATATTATAATTTAATTTTGTATATAAAAATAAAATTATTAAAATTAATTTTAAATAATTAAATACATCAAACTATCAAATAGGATAATAGTAGTTATTGTGCCAACTTTACAACAAAACTAAAAGCATCAAATCGAATTTTGTCTCAATAATAAAAAAAAAATTCAAGCATTTTGAAATTTTATATTTAAATTGACATAATAATTTGTTGATAAATTTATTTATTTAATTTTATTGTACTATATAAAAAATTATCTAATATTTTATTATAATTATAATTTTTACTTATAATTATTAAAAATTTATAACTATAAATGCATAAAGTTTATAAATTAAAAGTCCATCTAATTAATTAATACAAATTATTACTATCAACCAAGATTGATGACGTTGGTGACCCATGCAATGACCTCATTTATACTCCTTTAAATAATAAAGTACTATTTATTATTATTATTCACCTAAACGATGACGTATTACTTACAGCTGACAAAGGCAACTTTTCCCAAAACCTCGGTTAAAGGGCAGAACAAGGTCACGTGACCCACGGGGACCATCCAGAAAATACAACACGTGATGGCGGCTAATGGTCCGTGCGCGGAGGTGAGTCACGATCGGGTAACGTAAATGCTGACCATAGAGTGGAAAAAAAAAGGCCAAATCTAATATCTCGTCATTTATCGTGATACGGAGTTTATTTCCAAGGTCTCCGCCAATGATATCTTTAGAGTAAATGAAGTAAACATATAATAGAATTTTATTTTTTACTGTTTGAAGATTTAAGCATTTCCAAAAATGTTGGACCGTGTCAGTGCCACACAATACTGTTGGAACAAAATAGGAATAAGGGTCCCACAATTTTTTTTGTTTAAAAAAAATTTAAAGGAATTGTAAAATGGTAAGGGTGTAAATTATATCCGAATCAAATTCGATATTTTTTATATATTATATAATATTATAAAATTTTAAATTTTGATGTAAATTTAAATTAAATTTTATTTGATATGAATTAAATTTTGTTAGTTTAATTTGATTTGATTTATCAATTTTTAATTTTTAAAATTTTATTTTTATATATTATTTTAATATAAAATTTTAATATATTTAAATATATTTTGATATGAAATTATTATTTTTATTTTATAAAAATTTAAAAGATCTATAAAAATTAAAAAATATATATAATTTAGTTTAATTTATTTTTTTTTAATTTTTTATCTCTTAATCTAAAATTTGATCCGAATCTCATATATATTTAATATTCAAAATTTATCCAAATTTAATAAAAAAATTGATTCAAACTAAATTGAATACTATAACATAAAATCGATTTTTTTTTTTTCACTCTTAAAAAAGAGAAATAATGTTAGAGAATAGGGATAAGGTATCCAAGCTTAACAAAAACCAAAAGAGGATAAGGAATCTATGATTGGTGATTGTTTTGTTATAGGAAATCCTTTTTTTTTTTTTTGACATTTTCATGTATTCCCACTTGTTTGTTTTGAAATTTGATTTAGAAATTTTGATCAATAAATTTCTTTTTCTAAAATATCCTTGAATTGATATCTTTATCTAAATCAAAGCAACAAAAAAAAAAGTTTGCCACAATTTATATATTTATGTAATTATGTAAACGTTTTTTTAAATAAATTTTTAAAAATTACAATCATAATCTAAAGAGCTTTTGCTTAAAAGCAACTAAATATTTTGCTAGACATGTCAGTGTATTTTGTTACATGTCATTAGAATAACGAATAGCACATCTTACTCCAAAATTTATTTTATCAACACTAATATAATAGTTTTGAAATTTTTCTTACGAATCGAATCTCTAATAAAAAATAAAACTATTTTTTTATGAATTAAATTAATTTTGTGCATATAATTTGTTTTCTCTAATTAAAAGAAAAAAGATATAACTTAAAAATAATTTATAAGTCAATTAGTTAAGAGTCGTTTTTTTCAATAAAAATATTTTAAATTGAATTGTATTAATAATTATTTATTATGATCATTTTAAATATATAATTTATAATTATTTATTTTAAATTATCAAATATCATATATCTTATTTTAAAATATCGAGAAACCAATAAAGAAAAAGATAATGGATTCTATTTGTGATGTTCAACAACTAACAATCAACATGGTAAAATTATAGGAGGGGTTATTTTTTTGATACTGAAAAAAAAAAAAAAGAAAATGAAAAATGGACTAGCAAACAACAACTACAAGTGAAGCACAAGCAAAGAACGGCAAAGCAACAAGACACTGTCTCTCTCTCTCTCTCTCTCTCTCTCTCTCTCTCTCGCTCTCTTGCGCTGCGTTTTGCTTTGCTTTCTGTTTAGCTCTTCTTTTTATCTGTCTCCACAACACTATTGCCTCTCCGTATTCCTCAACACAGCAAACACAACAACTCATAAAAGCACAGCAAAGAATAAACCAAACCAAAAAGAAAAGCAAAGATCTTTCACTGTCTTTCAAGCTTTGAAGAAGAAGAAGAATAAATATATGGGTATTCTACACGACGACATAGTGATCATTAGGCAACCAGAGAATGAAGGAGAGCCAAGTGTTATCACTATTAACTGCCCTGATAAAACTGGTTTAGGCTGTGATTTATGCCGCATCTTGCTCTTTTTTGGTCTTAGCATTGTTAGAGGAGGTAAACCAAAATTTTCTTTTCTAGAAAGACTGCATGTTTTTGTTCAGCAATAAAATAAAGTTGGAACTTTTTTTCTTTCAGGTTCTCACCTTTTGAATATTTGGAAGCCAACCCAATTTTGATGCATGTGTTTTTTTATCTTCATTTGAGCATTTACGTTAATTTGTGAAGCAAGCTATGGAGAATTTGAGGTTTTGGTTTAACTTGAATGAAAAAATTGGGAACTTTGATCTTTCAAGTTTTCATTTGTGGGCTATTAGAAGCAAAAAATGGTTTTATTTATCGTCGGTTAAATGAAACAAATGATGGGAATTTGAGAGGCTGTGGGAAGTTTGATAATTTGACTTGATTTTGGTAACATAGTTTGATAATTATTTTTTAAAACTTTTTTTGGTTTGTATTATGAAGACGTATCTACAGATGGGAAATGGTGCTACATAGTGTTTTGGGTGGTTTGTAAGCCAACAACAAGATGGGATTCTTCGAGATGGGAATTGTTGAAGAAAAGACTAATTGAGGCTTGCCCTTCTTGCTCTTCAGCTTCTGAGATTTCTTATTACCGTTCTGAATTGCAGCCTCCTAAGCCTCCCGATGTGTTTCTCCTCAAACTTTATTGCTATGACAGAAAAGGCCTTTTACATGGTAAACTTTTTCTTCTTCTTTTGAGAACATCTTCGTGTAGTTTCAATTCTTATGAAGTTTTGGTCTTGATTTGGTTATCTTTTTTTCAAGTCAGGGAGATTTATCATTTTTAAAATTCTTTTTGGGGTTCTTCTTTTATGTCAAAATTAACATAGTATTGAATTTTAGAAATCCAAGCCCTTTTTTCCCCTGTTAGTTCAGCTGTTATATAGGGCATGAAGAAATGGTTTTCTGTTTTTGCTTTTCCTCTAAACTATATTAGTGAATGAATTGTAGATGTTTTTCTTGGCAGATGTGACAAAAGTTCTGTGTAGTCTTGAACTCAATATAAAGAAAGTGAAGGTATCAACAACTCCAGATGGCACAGTGATGGACCTATTCTTTGTTACAGATACCAGGTTTTGTTTCTTTGATATGATTCCTCCAAATCAGATTCCGTGATTTGCTAATCTTTGAAAATTAGTTTTTTGTTTCATGTAATAGAGGTTTATAATCCATTCAGTTTATGTATTATGTTGGTTAGCCAGGACCAGTTAGGCTTGTTTGAAATGACTGCAAATGTATCTGGAATCATAACAGCATGTACATCTAAGTAGAAGTTTATTGTCTATTCAAACGACCTTTATGTATGTCTATAAGAATATTCTTAACATTCCATTTGGGATAAAGGGTTAAGCGATTCAGAGCTGAATTGATGTAGGCAAGAATATATTCTCTGATGGGTCAAATTGGTTTTAAAAGGGTATTATAGGTTATAGTAGCTATAACTCGGATAAGCTGAGGCATCTTGCATCTCCACCTGGAGTTTCTACAACCCTTTTCGAAAGGAACAAAATATTTTTTTTTTCCTTTTTTCA
Source organism: Durio zibethinus (assembly GCF_002303985.1). Next base: position 23,943,432 of record NW_019168481.1, on the reverse strand, counting down.
AAAGTAACATCCCTTGTTAATATTATGATGTTTTCCAGGGAACTATTACATACAAAAAAAAGGCAGGAGGACACTTATAAAGCATTGGAAGATGTTATGCAGGATGCTATGATTAGCTGTAATATTGAAAAGTCTGGACCTGAAATTACTGCATGTTCTCTGGCATCTCCATTTCTCCCATCTGCAATAACAGAAGATATTTTCCACTTAGAGATGTCCAATGAACTCCCAAGTGTATCACTTACTTCCAACAATGTTTCTGTCATTATGGACAACTCACTCAGTCCTGCTCACACACTTGTTCAGATCGTTTGCCAAGATCATAAAGGTCTTCTCTACGACATAATGAGAACTCTAAAGGATTACAACATTCAGGTAGATAGACTAATTACTATATAATAAATCAATGGTTTATTGAACTATTAAGAAAGTAATATGCTACAGTTGGTCATGGACATTTGTCTGATCTTTTATGTCCACGAGGATTGGTTTTAAGATCATTCTAGCTTGAATTATTTATGATATTGTTGTTATGCTCATTTGAACATATCTCTACTTGTTTGAGCATTTGATATGTGAAACTCTTGACAATTCAATGGGTTTTATTCTTCTGTAATTTTCATGTGGCTGTACTTTAGTTATGTGTGTTGCTTAAGTACCCCGCTCCCATGAATTGATAAAACCACTCTTGCTATGCTCCTATAGCAAATGTTCAATATTATGACGTGTATCTGTTAATCATAATTGACATGATTCCTTTCAAAATTGTGGAAGCACCTTTTTACTTGTTTAATTTTCAGTTGGGAAGAGAAAAATTCTTAGAACATGTAACTGAACACTAGTTTCAGCATGTTAATGCCTCAATTTCATAATGTAACTAGATTTCATATGGACGCTTCTATATAAAACAAGGAAGAAAGTGTGAGATTGACTTGTTTATAATGCAAGCTGATGGGAAAAAGATAGTTGATCCTAGCAAGCAAAGTGCATTGTCCTCACGTCTGCAGATGGAACTGCTCCAACCACTCAGAGTGGCTGTAGTGAGCCGGGGTCCTGATACTGAGCTTCTGGTTGCAAATCCTGTAGAGTTATCTAGCAAGGGTCGGCCTCTTGTTTTTTATGACATTACCCTTGCTCTAAAGACGCTTAACACTTGCATCTTCTCGGTACTTCCTCAGCTCTGTGCTGTATAAGCTTCTACAGGAGTTTTGCTATGCTTTCCTGTATTTTGTTTTCCCATGTAAATAAACGCATTTTTGTTTCTTAAAACCAGATTGCATCATCGGGATTTTGAAGTTAACTGTGCATTAGAGTTGATATCATGTGGCTGCATGTTTTCCATATCTAGTCTGCAACATATTTTTATGCACCAATTTCACAATTTGATGGAGTTCCAATTCCTACTCTGACTAGGGGATTGTGAGTATGCAATAATATGCCTTTACTCTTTTCTCTTTTACTCCTTTGCCATACCTTATATAGTGGTAGGATATGGTACAATTTTACTGTTATGCTACCTGTTTGTCCAAACATGAATCCAACGTATTACATGCATTATATTGCTTGATCAGAATAAAACACTAACTTATTTGGAGTCAATTATGTTTCTCAGTTTTTCTTTTGCAAATTGCACCTATAACATTTTTGAGTACGCAAAATTTTCAGGCAGAGATTGGAAGACACATGATTGGAGATCGAGAGTGGGAAGTTTACAGAGTTCTACTAGATGAGGGGGCTAGCTTATCTGTTCCAAGGCGAAAGGTCGAGGAAGGAGTTTGGAAGCTGTTGATGGGTTGGGAATAACTATGATCACCACATCGTTCCTTCTGGATGATCACGGCCCCTGGCAGTATACTTTGCCCTGCGACTGCATCGCAATGCAGTCAGATGTAAATTATGGGTCATATGTTACTAAAATTTCACATCTTAGAGTTCCAGCTTCACCGGTAACCTTGTGATAGAGAGGAGATGAAGGAATAGTAAGGTTCTTATGGCAATGTATACTTCAGAGTTGTATCATAGAGGTAGATATCATGCATATCTTGTTATGTAAGTATCTTTTATCATGGGCCCTTTGCTGGGTCTGTTGGGTTATATGAAAGCAATCCGTACGAAATTTCTAAATCAATTTTCATTTCCCTGTAACATAAATTTGCAGAACATGCTGAAAAGAACAGTGATTTCCAGTTTCTGCATATGATCAGTTATGCCTTAAGGCGGTGCCAATGATGTGCATGTTAGAAGTGTCCAATGTCCGGTTGGTGCTAATCATATCCTTATTCGATTCTTCCATTCTAAATATATTAAATATAAATAAAATTTTAATTTAATTAATTTATATAATTATTTTTAAAAAATCAACGGTTGATGCCTCTGTATGACGTAAAGAGCTTTGAGAGTTGTTGAGATTACTGACTTTAGCCATATGACATAAGATAAAATCATCTCGAATCAGATTCCCTGGTTTGCTATTTTACATGTTCCACTCGACGCCATCTAAAATCTTATGGGATATAAATTTTGAGATGCTAAAATTTCTCATCAAAGACTATATCAAATTACAAGTAAAAAATTTTATGATTAAAATTTAAAATTTATTTCGATTAACTCATATAATAACTCTTAATAAATGATATTGAAGGCTGAATATTTTTTGATATAATAAGAAAAGATGATTTTGTTTGAATTTGTAACTTTAGCAAGCTTGCAATCGGTGATGATACGAGGGTGCTGACATTTGATACGTAATGATGATACAGCAGATAAGAACAGAAAGTATGAATGGCATTGTCGCCATGTCCCTTTGCCAAAAATGTCTTTCAGCTACGACAGATTACTTGAACCTCCGTCAAAGACAAAGCCAATGATCTCACTAAAAGTCATAATTCATAAACTGTTAAGAATTCAAACCCTAGCTTGGTTTCTTTTCTTGTTTTGTTTATTTAGCAAAAATTAATTGTTAAAAGATATTTTTATATAATTTTATATTTTATTTGATAAGAAATTATTTGATCAGCTAAAAATATTTTATTAATCAACAAAAAATAACATAGCTAAAAATTTATCTTCCATTTCAAAAAAGATAATTTAAAAAATAAAAAAATCTGCCTATGAAATGAGTTATTTGTCAAGATTTGTCAACTTAGGTCAACTTGGATTGAGCTTTGAGCATAATTATTTAGATTGAAACTTAGTTTTATTCTATTCAAAATATTTTTATTTAATTTTAATTAAAAATCAATATCTTTCAATATTATATATATAAAAAAAGAAAATTTAGGATATTTTTGTGTTTATGTTAATGGGCATTTCATCTTATCCAGGATGTGCCAATGCTTGCATAACTATTTAACTTGCAGACTTCTGTACGAAGCAATCGCTTCAGTTTAGTTACTTTTACATATTATTATCCTTTTAATCCCTAAAATTTTCGTGTTTCTTCATTTTAGTCCTAAATTTGACGCAATTCATTATTCAATCATTTTCGTTGACCGTGTTTGGTCGTTCACATTATTAACTTTTACCCAACTTTGCTGGCTCATTGTTACACTATGTAGCAATTTTGGCTCATGAATCTTTGGTAAAAATAATAATAATATGTGATTAGAAGTTAGAATTCCCCGGAAATGCATAAAATTTTGCATGTAGGCCTGTCATTTTCATGATTCATAATCATATAATTGAAGTGTGCTAAGTTTTCATCTCATCAATGCATTCTATCCCCTTATCTTTTTTCTTCTTAGAAACCGCACCTCTTCATTCTTGGCATCAGTCAGTGTTGAATTTCTTATTTAAAACCGCCTTAACCTCAAAAAATGAGCTATAAATACGTGTTTTCTAGTCTTCCTTGCTAGTAGTAGCTAGCCTGACATTGCTAGGTTGCTGGCAAAAAGATAAAAAAGAAAAACGATGGTGGCGGATAATTTCAGTGGTGTTAGTTGTGGGTGGAGAGAGATGAAGAGCTTTGGGTTGAACCTGATTATGGGAAGGTGGTTCATGGTCTTTGCTTCACTGCTTATCATGTCCGTATCTGGTGCAGCATATATTTTTGGTCTATATTCAAATGTTATTAAAAAATCTTTGGGATACGACCAAACTACTCTCAATCTGCTAAGCTTTTCCAAGGACTTGGGTGGCAACGTTGGGATACTGTCAGGGCTCATCAATGAGGTAACACCGCCGTCGGTGGTTCTCTTGATTGGGGCAGTCATGAATTTTTTTGGCTATTTCATGATATGGCTTGCAGTCACCGGCCGCACGGCCAAACCCCAAGTGTGGCAAATGTGTGCATACATCTGCTTAGGTGCGAATTCACAGGCCTTTGCCAATACTGGGGCACTTGTCACTTCGGTTAAAAACTTCCCTGAAAGCAGGGGAAGTGTTTTAGGCCTGTTGAAATCTTATGTTGGTCTAAGTGGTGCAATCCTGACACAGCTGTACCATGCTTTCTATGGAGACAACGCAAAGGCTCTTATCTTGCTAATAGCTTGGCTTCCTGCTGCTGTTTCCTTTGTCTTTCTTCGAACGATTCGGATTATAAAGATCGTTCGCCAGACAAACGAGCTCAGAGTTTTCTATAACATTTTTTTCATTTCTCTTAGCCTTGCTGGTTTCCTTATGGTGCTAATTATCATACAAAGCAGGCTAAGTTTCAACAGAATTGAGTACGTAGGAAGTTCTTCTGTTGTTACTATATTGCTGTTTTTTCCACTCGCTGTCGTTGTGAGAGAGGACTTCAAGATTTGGAAAAGAAAGAAACAAGCGTTGAATGATGTTTCTCAGATGAAAGTAGTGACAGAAAATCCAACAACTGTTGAATTAGCACCACAAACAGTGACAGTAGAACCACTGCTACAACCTACCGGAGATTCAAAAGGTCCAGAGAAGCATGTTGGTTGCATGGAAAACATTTTCAAGCCACCAGATAGAGGTGAAGACTACACTATATTGCAAGCACTGTTCAGCATTGACATGTTGATTATCTTCATTGCGACAACATGTGGTGTTGGAGGAACATTGACAGCCATCGACAACTTGGGGCAGATTGGTAACTCATTAGGCTACCCAAGTCGTAGTATAACCACCTTTGTTTCACTTGTAAGTATATGGAATTACCTTGGACGATCAGTGGCTGGTTTTGCTTCTGAATACTTGTTGACAAAATACAAGATGCCAAGGCCATTGCTGTTCACTTTCATGATTCTCTTTTCTTGTGTTGGCCATCTTCTGATTGCCTTTGCAGTCCCAAATTCCCTCTACTTTGCTTCAGTGATTATTGGATTCTGCTTTGGAGCACAATGGCCCTTATTGTATGCCATCATCTCTGAAATTTTTGGCCTTAAATACTACTCCACATTATACAATTTTGGTTCTATGGCTAGTCCAGTTGGTTCTTACATTCTAAATGTTAGAGTGGCCGGTCATTTATATGATAAAGAGGCTTTGAAGCAAATGAAAGCTTTGGGTCGTACAAGGAAACCAGGACAGGACTTGACTTGCACTGGAGGGCAGTGTTACAGAATGGCCTTTTTAATAATCATAGCCACCAACTTGTTTGGATTCATTGTTTCTTGTATTTTGGTTTTTAGGACCAGAAAGTTCTACAAAAGTGACATCTACAAGAAATTCAGGGAAGAAGCAGAAGCTGCGGAAACAAGCATGACTTCAACTTTAAAACAAGTTGGCTCGAAAGCTACTACAGATGCTGCAACCACCACAACTACCTCAGCCAACTAACCCAAAGTTATTAAAAATTTACATATATGAGAAAATTGGGGAGAGAATTTCACTTATTTCAGCTTGTGTTATTGTGTTTTTCCTTCTTTTTTCCCCTATAATGATGGGAAGCATAGCCTTTTGCAAGATCCAAGGTTCAATCTTGAACTTGTATCAACTCCTTCCCCGAAAAGGAGGACTTGTGGCCACTTGCAATGATTCATAAATATGCCAAAATATGTATAATGTACTTTACTATTTTTATTTTTTTACTTATTTCTCATTTTATTTGCAGAATACCAATTTGCAAAGAAAGAAAAAGGAATTAAAAACCCAGATCATATTAACTACTTTAAGAAGGTTAAGCTATAACGTTCCAACTTCCCTTTTTCCTTAGGCTTCCTCCAAGGTACAGCAAAAGGGAGGAAATTAATTTCTAAATTTATTGATTTGGGGCATTGGTTTGGCAGCTTTCTTGTCATCCTATAGGGGTTGCTCTTACTTATCCTTTTGAGCAAATCCATTGAGGTGGGGTGCGTAAGATTGAAACTGGAACACTAACACCGTTTGGTACTTGGCATTAATTTTATCTCAGTTCAATCTCTTTCGACCTGCAGGGTAAATAACTTTTAACAGTTAGTAAGGCCTAAATTTTCCCCACCACCACCACCACCACCGTCAAGGCCTGAGATTCTTTTAGGACGACAAGTTGTCCTATAAAATTTAAAAGGCTGAATGTGTGATCCAACAAATGACCAGCTGCGAACAAAACAAAAGACAGGATAATACATGCAAGATTTTGACTTCTTAGGGCCTTGCTTTTCTAAAAAAGAAAAAAAAAGGAAGATTAAGAAAATTTTGCATTTATTTTGGAGTTATCAGCAGGTATTCTGGTTCACTTATCTATCATTGTGTTTCTGATCTATATCTAACCCCAAAAGGCCAAAAACCTGCCTTCCTGCTTTGTACTCACTGAATTATTTATCAGTTGGACCTTCGAAACAGACACTATCTGGTGACATCATTTTCTTTTGGACCTCCCACTACCGTCCCACTAGACCTTGTTTTCAAAATCTAACCCCACCCCATTAGGCACCGGGCCACCAGGCCAGTGCCAGCTGGGGAAGTGGGGAATGAAAGGAGAGAACCACCAAGAGTCTTCAATCTCTGTCATTTGTTATGGTTAATCATTTCTGGCCCACGAGACAACTTTAAACAAGGATCGGTTCATAAAGGGTATCTGAAAGTTAATCTGCTGCTTTCCCACTCTTTTTGAAGTACTGAAATTCCTCTAAGATTTCTAACCATAAAAAACACGTTGTATACATCTTTACCAAACTGGCTGGCTTGAAATAATTGAGCTTCCACATCCCACATGATGCGCACTTCCACCTTAAGCTATCTGATCTTGTCACGCCCCCTTGAAAAAAATACGTGAATATGATACGATATATATATATATATATTTAAAGCTTATAAAGTATTTTTTGTGATATAAAATCATTATAATCATAAGTTGATATATATATATTTAAATTTAAAACTTATAAAATATTTTTTATGAGATAATATTAAAATGATCATCAGTCGGATGAATGTGTGAAATCATTTTTAAAATTCTAACAATCTTCACTCAATCTTATATAAAAATAATGTGTGAATATGATATGATACATATATAAAAATTTAAAATTAAGCCCAATCACACATTGAAATAATGTGTAGAAATCTAAATATATGATATATATATATCTAAATTTAAAACTTATAAAATATTTTTTATAAAATAAAATTATGAATTTTTATATTAAAATAAAAAATATCTTACATGTTGGATATGGATATCCGCGTGTCCAACCTCTTTTAACTTGCCGTAGTTTTTCCTCTGCCACTCTTTTTGTTGGTCCAATGCCAATAGAAAAAAAAAAAATAAAGGGGCATAAAAACCCGAAAAAGACAAGCCTCATGATAAATCCATCTTACAATAGCAGATAGTGAATTAGCCACTCAATCAAAAGGACACAAACCACGCTTTGGAATGGACAGCCACCCTCATTTGCTGTCATACGAAGGTGGTCTTCTCAATTATTGTCTAAATTTATGGGAAGACGAATTGCCAAATGCCAACTTCTGGCTACCAAAACTTTATTCAGCCAAGAAACTGGCACTGGGAATGCATCAGAAGCTTGTGTCGATGGGCCACAGCTTCCTGAAAGATGTTGCCTGTTTTGCATTTTGCAATGAGTTAAATGGGCTCATACTGCTTCATGAGCAGCAGATGTCTGGGACCAAATTTCTTGAGCATAAGGCCAATCAGGATAATATTAAATGCAATTAGTGCCCAACATTTAGGCCCCACTCTGCTCGGCTCGCTTCCTTTTTCTTACTTTCATTTATCATTGAATTTCTTCATCAAGCCCAACCAAGTGGGCTTGGGCAGGATGGGATGGATGTTTTCTTTGTGTGATTGCAAGTACTCTTATTTAGCTTCAGGTGAAAAACAAAAGATAACAAGACAGAGAATTTTTTTGTACTACAAGAGGGAAAGATTTTAATATAATTTTTAATAGTATTAAACTTATTTGTAAGTAATTTCTTTGGATATTAATAACATAAGATTTACTTAATTATTAATAAATATGGAATTACTGAATTTAAGAAACTTTAATAGTTTATGTAATATTTGTATGCAAGATCAATAAGCTCGAAATATTATTATTTTATGTAATTTTCATGTAATTTTTAGTAATATTGCATGCACTTGTTAGTGACTTTTATAAACATTCAATAGCCTTATGGAATTTTATAGTTTTTTTTTTTATAACCATCATATGCAAATTGTAATATTAATAAGTTTAAAATATATTTACTTTACTAACCTTCATTAAATATTTAATAATATTAGATGTCCTCAAAAGCAAATACTTACTCTTTTAAGGGTTATTCTTTGCCTGTGCAAACTTAAAAAATTCAGATATGGTATTGGTACGAAAATAATATAATTTAAAATTTTAATAAAAATTTTAAATAATTTTAATTAAATTAAAATATATTTTTTATATTTTTATGTAAACATAAATTGTGAAATATAATTTTTATATAAAATATAATAAAAATATATGAATGACCTGAGCTAACATTGTGGATAGAAGCACAACTACATTCTAACGACTCCTTAATTTTTATTTTGTTTTTGTTTTCTTTGCCAAACCCCTCGTTAAACATCACTGAGTAATTGATGTGTGCTCAACAAATACAATACATGAAAGATTTTTATTTGCTGAAGTGTGTGCTATGTCTTCTTCCCTAATTCTTCAACCTACTAAAGGTGTTATAAGCATTAAAAAAATAATTGAGGCTGCTTCTTCTTCATCCTTTATTATTAATGGCCATGAGCTGTCCACTTAACTCGAATACCCCACCACAGACGACTGTAAAACATAGCAGAAAAAAGCTTTGTTTGTAAGAGAATATCTTATTGGAAAGGATCAATCAGTCCATTGAGCATCAACAATTATTTTAGTCAATTTCCAGTTCATGTCAATGGATAAAATGTATGAAGCCAATCCATTTGGATTCCTACGTTCTTTTTTAACCAATGAGATATTGATTTGTAGCAAGAACTTGTTGGTGGGTTAAGCTTCCTTGATAACAACATTGATGTCGTATTTAAGATATGGAATTGTATTTCTATTTGACCCTCGTTTTATTCTTATCCCTTTGAACCATCAATATAAATTATCAATAGAATTAAATTTTAATTTAATTGATTTATATAATTATTTTTTAAAAATAACATTAGATATATATAAATTTTTTAATTTTCACCTTTTTAAAGTAATTTATTTATAAAGTATCACTTATTATCAAAAATAAAATAAAATTTCTTTGTTAAAATAAATTTACTCTTTTTTTTCACAGAGATGGATGAAATTAGAAAAATCCTGTTTAACAGTATGTTATAAATTAAAAAAAAAAAAAGAAAATCAAATTTCAAGTAAAGATTTTTCCAAATCTTTACTAAATAAGTAAATAAATACATTCAATTACAGCTAGATCTATCTATGGGCCAAGCAGCCTCTCCTAAATTTAAGGTTTTGACGTTCGGTTCTGACCTGAAATGTTATTTAATGAATAGAAAATCTATTTAATTTATTTTTAAATGCCATTGAAATTTGGTGATTTGGACAAATTAGAAATCGTACAAACCAAATAAAATCAAGCTTTTTTATTTTCTAATTAATTATACATTAATAAAGTGAAAAAACTAAAATGATCTAATATGATCCAAAATTTTATCTGATGCTTAAATTTCGCATTGCCCAAAACAGAAGAATTCGGAAGCCAATCCAAAATTTCAATACCAGTAAAAAAATAATCCAATCTTTTTTTCCACGTAGATTTTCATCGTGGGCCCATGATTTGCCGACTCTTCACGCGTAAACCACGTGTATATCAAACAACGTCCACTACACTTCCCTTAATAAAGAATAAAAAATAATTAATTTTTTAAAAATAAACTGTTTAAAAAGGCATTTTTTGCAATCTTTTTTTTTTTTTTTTTTTCATTTTTAAAGTATTCCTTCCCTTAATTACCCACGACTTCACTTCCCTCTTTCTCTCTCTCCTTCTTGCTTTTCCCTTAAATAGGTTCCGTCCGTACAATTGGTAGCCGGAACACACCACCGATGGATTAGCTGAGCACATCCCGGCAATATGCTTTTTCAGATGACTCTGTCCAAATTTCGGATCAATTAACGGTGATAAAATCCAATCATTTCAGGGAAAATAAAAAACAAACTATGGAAATCCCCATTCTCCTTCTCTAATCTAAAATCTTTCAGATCCATTTTTGAGTTCTCCTTCAAAGGGGAAATTATTCCATGCATGCCGATCCATTTTAACATCGGAATAACCGCCGTCGAATTCCTAATCCGTAGCTCGATTAGTCAACCCAATCCTTATTAGAGGTTTTTTATTGGGTCCAAAATGTTGAAGAAAATTATGAAAGGAGGGAATCGGAAGCCTTCCAAATCGGATTCAACGGATGCATCTTTATACGGGGTCGGTCCACCAGGTTCCCGCAATCCCGGGTCGGGTCCAACCCCCAATGTGGTCGTCAACCACGTTTCTCGTACCGGGCCGTACGCTCCAGGCCCGAATTCGGTCGCCCCAATGGTCCCACCGCCGATGGGCACTGTGGAACCCTTGCCGTTATTCCGTGACGTCCCCATTTCAGAGAGACAGAATTTATTCATGAGAAAATTACAGATTTGTTGCTTCCAACTCGATTTCTCCGATACTTTAAAATCGATCCGAGAAAAGGAAATCAAGCGGCAAACGTTGCTGGAACTCGTCGATTTTATTCAATCCGGTTCGGGCAAAATCACGGAGATGTGTCAGGAAGAAATGATTAAAATGGTCAGAATCAATATTTTCCGGTGCCTCCCTCCGGCATCTCACGAGAACACGGGACAGGAAGTCACGGATCCTGAAGAAGAGGAGCCCTATTTGGAACCCTCGTGGCCGCATTTACAGCTTGTTTACGAGCTTCTTTTGAGATATGTCGTGTCTTCGGATACGGACACTAAGGTTGCCAAGAGATACATTGATCATTCGTTTGTTTTGAAGTTGCTTGATTTGTTTGATTCGGAGGATCCCAGGGAAAGAGAGTATTTGAAAACAATTCTTCATAGGATTTATGGAAAATTCATGGTGCATCGGCCGTTTATCAGGAAGGCCATAAATAATATTTTCTACAGGTTTATATACGAAACGGAAAGGCATAGCGGGATTGGGGAGCTTTTGGAGATTCTAGGAAGTATTATTAATGGTTTCGCGTTGCCTATGAAAGAAGAACATAAGTTGTTCCTTGTGAGAGCGTTGATTCCATTGCATAAGCCCAAACCCATTGCTATTTATCACCAGCAGTTGTCTTATTGTATTGTTCAGTTTGTTGAGAAGGATTATAAGCTGGCTGATACGGTTATTAGAGGGTTGTTGAAGTATTGGCCTTTGACTAATTGTCAGAAGGAAGTTCTCTTCCTTGGAGAACTTGAGGAAGTACTTGAAGCAACGCAGTCTGCAGAGTTCCAACGATGTATGGTTCCTCTTTTCAGACAGATTGGACGTTGCCTCAATAGCTCTCATTTTCAGGTAACATATAAGGGCTTTTGTCTTTTGAATATGCCTCCAATAGTATGAGTTGTCAATCACCTTTAGGAACCATTAGTATTCAGAATTGCGGAATGTGGAATTGTTGCCAGAAGCCTAGGACTGGATTAACAACCATTATGGTAGTAATTGATTGATGCCAATTATTACCGGTTTATGATATTTCTCCTATAACTTTTTGGTACTTCTATGTAATTTCTTGTGGTTCTGATTAAGCATAATCATTGGCACTCTAGAAAGGTGCTGGAATGTGCTTCATACATTGTGTTTTCTCGTTTCTGATATGTTTTTGGAAGGTTGTGCCGGCTGTTGCCTAGTTTTGAACATTGTATTTGCATTCCATTGGGTTCTCTCTTTCTCCTTCCATTAAAATGTACTGTAGAGTAGCTCAGTGTCCAATTCAGTAAGCCACTAGTTTCAGTTTTATCCTATGGTGTAGTTTATCTATGCTTGTTTGACTGAGCTCCTGTGTCATGGTTTTCTGTTGGCCGAGATTCGGTCAAAAAGAAAAAAAAAATCAATTGCTTTTTCTTTATGTAATGTCTTGCATCATTGATTTTCTATTGACTTTTTCTGTCTGTAGATAATGTTTTATTGCCATGCATTGTGACTTCCAGATTACACTCATGGTTAGTTAATTTGAGAGTTTATGAATAGATATTTGTTTGGTTCAAACATCAACTTGTGGTTGCTCAGGAAGTTCTTTCTGTTGTTTCCTTTTACTTGAGTTCCATTCATTTTCTTACACAGCTGCTCATCTTGAAATAATTTCACCAAAATTGGTGAAATTACCTTTTCTAAATTAGGATATAATGGAATATTTGGAGTTCTTTGGTATTTACTTTAATTAGTAAGGTTTCCATTGTGCTGATCACAATTTAGAATTGTTAGAGGGAATGGGTTTCTACTGAATTGTTGGCTGCTTTAAAACTTGTTTTGTATCTTATAAGTAATAAATTAGAACTTTTCTTCGGAATTTTTCCTAAGAACATTTTGTATTGCAGGTTGCAGAAAGAGCCCTCTTTTTGTGGAATAATGAGCACATTGTGAGCTTAATTGCGCAGAATCGACAGGTGGTATTACCAATCATCTTTGAGGCATTGGAGAGGAATATCCAAAGTCATTGGAATCAGGCAGTTCATGGGTTGACTGTGAATGTGCGGAAGATGTTCTTGGAAATGGATGCTGAGTTGTTTGATGAGTGTCAGAGACAGTTTGAAGAGAAGGAGGCTAGAGCCAGCGAGGTGGAAGAGCGACGAGAAATGACATGGAAAAAACTGGCAGATGTGGCAGCGCAGAGAGGGGAAGACGACATGATTACAGTCTAACTGGATAATCAGAGTAGGTTTGTCTAGCATAAGAAATGATTGGATCTGGGATGATGGCTGTGCTGCTGTTCCCTTCTCCATTTTGGTGGTATTTTTTTTATCCCTGCCCCAAATTTTCTTTTTTCTTTTTAAAATTTTTATTTTTGGTCTCAATCTGATCGTTGAAGATAACTGAGAAGGAGCAGTGATAAATGTAATTTAAAATGAATGGAATTGGTTAGTAACATGATGCAGATTAAGACTAATCTGTGAGGAACGACTTGTATTTTTTGTCAAGCTATTTCTTCTTCCAACACAATGTTACTACTTGAGATTTTCATTTTTTAAGATTAAAAATTAGGATCAAAATTTTCCAATTGGGGCAGCTGGATATCAATGTGCCTTTGGTTTGGTTGGTTTATTTTTACTAAAGGCTGACAGACTGGCATGCCCAATACAAGTGTACAACTGTTAGAAATGTTAGGATTTGGGAGACAGGTTGGATAGAAGTTGAGATATTGTTCTAGACTTGTTATGTAATCAGATTAGATCAATCTCTTTTGTTTTCTGCAAATGATTTTAGAAAGCTGTCAAGCCGACAAGGCATGCTATCAAAACCAATTATGGATCTGAAAATATCTCATTATCTTTGAACTTGCACAACATGTTCCACACTCTGTTTATGTCATCTTCTAGAGTGTTTCAGATTGGCTATTGTAATTGTTAAATCAAATAAAAAGAAACTAAAAAAAAATAGAATGAAATTAAAACAGAAAAATAGAAAAGCTACAAAAAACCAAAATACAAATATCATATTCATATCCACAAAATGAAACTGTTTCGGAAAGCCTCAGTTTGTTGTTTGGAAATAAAACCTGGAGAAAAAGCTATCCACATTTTCACAGCTTCTTTATTTTCCTTTCATTTCTTTGTCATATCTTCTTTTCGAGACTTCAACAACCCAAACCCAAAGTTTGTTTCCGTTTCATCGTTAACAAAACAACGTCAAACTAGGAAGGCTTTCATTGAAGTGATAATTTAGTACTAATGCTCGAGTATCTAATTTATTTTCTCAATTCATGCGAAGTAACTTAAATACAACCAAAAGAATCCTTGTGGCCTGGAGTTTTGGATACGAAACAGTTGTGCAACTTTATCTTATTTACTTCATTACTGCTTATCTTCTGGAAAAGGCTTTATCTAGGGCTTTTGCATTGGAGATTTTGCCAGTTAACTGTGGCTGGTGTTAGACCCGTTGAAGACTATTCGAGAACATTGGCTGTTGCATTTAACTTTAGCAAAAGACACAAGTTGTGTCTTGTTTCATTCTAACTAACTTTGGGCCATACACTGACTAGGCTACCTCTCTCTCTCTCTAGATATATCTATTTTTTTATGCAACCATTTGATTAATTTTTTATTTTAAACTTTACAGTTCATATTTTTGAAAGGGTATGACAACTTATGATTCCGATGTTTGGTCTAATCATTAATGGCATTTGAAGTAATATTCTGAACTATTATGCATTTTCTATAAAGAATAAACTCAAATGAAGTTTAAAACTTAGAAAACTGTTATTTCCCTTTATCTGCCCAAAGCATTGTGTCTGTTATAGAAATGCCTTACTTTTGTATGTCTTCGGTGGAAGCCTTGTCTGGTACACACTTGTTAATTTAATCCTCTTTTTGATATTGACAGGTGTGGCCAATTGAAGTTAATATGAAAATTTTGGAACCAGTCGATAAAGAACTCAAGTTGCTTGGAAAGGTAAAAAAAAAACATAGTTCCAGATGCTTTCCTATCTCACGCATACACAGAGACCCACTTATTGCCTCACTTGCATTCGTAATAAGGAACTTTTAATTTTGGTGAGCTTATTTTCAGAGTAAAGTTGCCGTATGCATTTGAAATTAGGCAACATCATTATGAAAAGCTTTAAAGTGTTGAGATAGAGGAGTATGTGGTGAAGCAGAAACCTATTGTTTTGTGTTTGAAAAGCATTTTATTCCAAAATACTTTTTCTAGCCAAGAGGCCCAAGAAGTTCATATAGTTTATATCTTTAGAATTGAGGTTGATCAGGTGGAAAAGAGACTGCTCTAGTTTGTCATCCTATGGCATTTCAAGGCATCCGACCTCTTCTATTGAATTTTTGCTGGAAAACCAAGTAATAATTTTCACCAAAGAACAACAGGAAGTTCATGTGATAAATATGTCTGGAAGAAAATGAGATCAATTTTTACCTGAAACACAGTGGACTCTGCCATTCGGTCTCAGCTGATCAGTCCAAAAGGCCCATGATTTTCTGGAGGATTTTTGGAGGAGATGAAGAGTCCAAAGCCCATGGCTTGGAAGTGTGGGCCTGGAGCCCATAATTTTTGGAAGAAATGGACAGTTTTGTTCCATGCATAATTTTGATGCCTTTTTCGAGTCTTTCTGATCCTAACATACTAAGAACATTGCATCCTTGTATTGGATTGGAGTAGAACATTAAGAACATTAACCCTAAATGTGAGTTAACCTCCGAGTGTCTTTCACTTTACTGTATCCTCTCTGATTCTGAAGTTATCTTTGGACTGGAAATAAGCAAAAAGAGACGCTTTAGGAACATGGTCTGGTTTCAGTACTCTGAGGTATTGTTTAGGGAAGCACTTCATTTGAGCTCTGGCTCTTGTAACTGTTACAAATGTGCTTGTAGATGTAAAGCATGTGAATCTGATAACAACTCGTGATTAATTTGGTTACTTGGTACCTTTAATGCAGTTAATGGAGGATGCTGTCAACCTCATGAACAAGTCATTCTTACATCGCTAACGGCTTAGGCTTTTAAAGCTGCCGAAGGAAAAGCAGCAGCAAATAGCGCTTGCAGGCTATTCTGGATTGTCGTTGTTATGAAGAGTTGCAGCATGTGCAACAACAGTGACTATAAATAAGATTCTTTTACTAATTTTTTTTTTATCATTTTTCCCCCTTAGAGGTAAAATAGTCTAGTTCAGGGATGATAACACAAAGAGGCTTTTTTTTAAAAAATATATTTTGGGTCATATTATGTTTTTATGGATTTTTCATCTTAGAAGTCAGATACTGTGACAGTAATGTCTACGAGTTTCCTTCATCAATTTGAATAAATATGGTCTCATTGGAGCTTTCACTTAGTTTTTACCCTTACAAATGTTGTGCTGAAAAGTTCTGTTGATGTGTGATCTATGGTTTGTTAGCAATTCATAATCTTCCCTTCTATGGTGGTTTTTTTTTTTTTCCTTAAAGGGGATAATAAAACCCTCAAGTGAGCTTTATTACTGGTATTGGAGCTAGGCCCAGCAGGTCGGCCACCGTCCTAAAGGGATTCGGTGAGAGGCTGATAACCATTGGTGCCAAGCCCTATGGCGGCTAAGATGCCATCGCCTATCTTAAATCTATATATTGTGGTGTATGTTTCAA
This sequence comes from Durio zibethinus, assembly GCF_002303985.1. The sequence goes on along the minus strand of NW_019168481.1, from coordinate 23,926,796 downwards.
GCATTTATTGTTCAAAGCAAATGTACTTCCCAATATTCTTTGCTTCATTCATGGAACTGCCTCATCAGTCGTCTCCAATAAATGCCTTATCATTAAGAGAGGCGGCTAAGATGGGGCCTTAACCTTTTAGAAGAATGGCATTTTCCAGGACTAGAAGGCCGTCCTATCTTATTTCTTTGGAGCTGTCCACACCAAGGACAAGTTGGTTAAAGGACAAAAGCAGACGAGTAAAACTAGGTTATTTATGTTCAATGACAAATGGAAGAGGAAAAAAAACATTTTTTGAGTGATGATTCTTAATGCCTTGGCAAATGATGAGTAGGATAACACTCTTAACAAGGGGAAGATCACTTCAAGATTCAGATTTTGATATTCTATTTCTCTAATACCTTATAAAACAATATCCATATGTCATATTTTAAAAATAAAAAAATAATTATATATATTAAAATTTGAATTTTATATTTATTGGATATTATCTTTTTAAAATGTTAAATAAACTAACTGAATTAAATTTTAAATTCTTTTATCTCTCTTTACCAATCGGATTACGTTTACTGAAATAAAATATTGCACTTCTATACTTAAAAAGTTTTTTGACAAAGGACCATAGCTATCTGCTAATATGAAAACTAGAACTAGTAGTTATTGTTGAAGCAGAGTACAACATTTCATATACCGACAGAAATGATGATGCAAAAGGCGATAGAACTTCGTCAATTTAAAGAAGCAAAATTATAAAAATATATGAATGACCTAATTGAAACCTTATTAGAATGAAATCATGTAAGCCAATTGTGGAGCTCCCACAAAACTAGTGTTCTCCAGCTATGGTGCCATGTAAGATTTTCTGGTCACCTTTCTTTTGCTTTTTCTACCACACTTTTTGCCACCTCAGTATTTTATATAAGAAGACTTGAAACACCCCTCCCCCCCTAGTCATCTGCAACAGAAAAATGGTTCACGAAAAAGCTGAACCCATGCAAGAAGAAAGTTTGCATAAAGGGCCTTGGCATGAGGAGGAAGATGAGAGATTAATAACCTTTGTGAAACTTTTGGGAAGCCGGAGATGGGATTATGTAGCTAGAGTTTCTGGTATAATCCACAAGGAAGTACACTTGTGATCATTAATTTTTCTTGTATGACAAGCTTTCTTTTCTTATAAAGAAGGTGTTTACTTTCAGGTCTAAAGAGAAGTGGCAAGAGTTGCAGGTTGAGGTGGCTGAACTATCTGCGACCCAATTTAAAGCATGGCCATATCAGTGCTGATGAAGAAAAGATCATACTACAACTTCACAAGCGATGGGGCAACAAGTGAGATACTTTCATCTTCTTGCATTTTTTTTTTCAGTTGTGCTTCCTTCTCTAAAGTTTAAACATACTTTTCCATAGATGGTCAATGATTGCACGAAGGTTGCCAGGAAGAACTGATAATGAGATCAAGAACTACTGGAGAACTTATTTAAGAAAGAAAGCACTAATTCAAGAGCAAGGTGCAGTCCAAGTTCTCTTTGCTTTTTGATGTCACTGGTATTACCTCTGCTTACTTCTAACAGCTTAGGTTTCAACAGAAAATTTTCAATTAGGAAGAGACAATGGCAAACAACTTTCCTTGTTTCAAGAAGATGGTAGCAGCGCCCAAACTTACAATGGTGAAAGCTACAAACCTTGTGAGGATATTTTGGAAGCTGGAAACGTTTCTTATGATGCTGTTGCGCTGTCAGATTACACTCTTACAAGTTCACCATATCAAACCAGGTTATCAGATTGGATATCAGAGTTTCCAAGTGATCAAAGTGAAATAAAATCTCAGGAAGACTCTAATAGTACGGATTCATGCAACTGTTATCCAGCATGGATTTCCCAGGAGAATGATTTATGGGGATGTTCAGGCTCCCTCTGGAACATGGATTAAAATGTCACTGTTAAAAAGTGAATATGAAGAAGCTATCAGAATGTGAAACATAAACATTTTGCATCACATTAATGCATAACCATAAATGTACTTTTATATTTTTATGTATATTTACTGTTTTTAAGGACTGATTTCAGCAACCTCTCCTTTATGTATAGATTCAAAGACCCTTTCTCTGTTAAATGCCTTTCTATTTGCTTTGGTAAAAGTATTTCTTAGTTAAGGAATAATAATAAACACGACAAAAGATAAGAATTAATAAATGAAGATGATTCAGTGACTCCTGCTTGAGTTTCTGATTGATCTGCTTCAGAAATTGTTTAGTAAATGAAAATGCAATATGCTGCTATTTTCTTTGTTTCTTGGCCATCTAAAAACCAAACATACATTTTACAGCTTTGCTTCTGCCTAACAATTCCTGTTATTTTATGACTTGGGACAACTGAAACTGATATGATTACGTGGTTGTGAATTGGTTAATTAGGCATTGATTAGAACATATAAAGGGATTATAGCTAATTTAAAACATTCTTTAAGCATACTATTACCATACTGTGGCTGAAGCAATAGCATTGTATTGTATATAATGGTGATGTTATTTCAAAATATGCAGTCACAAGTTTGCCATTACTGAACTTAACTATCAAAGAAGAAAAGTGAAGAAAACATTGTCCGCCCAGATAATACCTGGATTTTTAAACCCAGGTTCTGATGGGAAACATTCAAACCATGGCATAAGGTCCCAATTTTTTTTTCCTTTTCTTTTTTCTTTCAGGCAGATTTGGCTTAGAGGGGGTGTATCAGTATATCATCACATCACTAACAGTTCCTTAGCTAGTAAAGGCAGCAATGTCATATGCTAATACATCTTCATGAGCCACAAAGTTGGTCAAGTGTACTAAATAAATAAACAAGATAATCTTATGCATTTCAGCAATTAGCTAGCCCGTGAGGTGGGAGCAAAGACAAGCCTAGCTACATGAACTGAACTGGCCTTAAATCAGTAGATGTCACATTCCTTCAAGGGGAACCGAATCTTTCCCTTTAAAATACTCTAGGACCTTTAATTTGTTATAATGGAACTACATCTTTTGTCTATCTGTCCACACACTAATGATTTTCAGATTTTATTAGCCAAAAGTCTAGAGTCAGTCATTGGATATAAAGCTAAAACTGCACGAGTTACAGAGCCTTTTAGTGGCAAACGAGTGGCCCATAACTGGATAAAAATTGCAAAAAATACATCATCTTCTGGCCATAAATGTAAAAGGCATTAGTTTCTAATTTGGTACCTTGAGGTAGAAGATGATCATTATATGTTATTGTATCATTCTTGGTTTTTTAGTATATCACCTTCCTAAAAGCTTTTTAGTAATTATATAGTGATTCTTTTTTTCTCTTTGCTGTGTCAAATAATAGTTATCTCATTTCTATCAGTTGAGAATCTTGTATACCTGCTTTCTCATCAAGGGATGAGAGTACTTTTAGTTGATAAGGATATGCTTAAAAGCTTATTCTAGTTCTTGATTTTTAATCAAAAGATATAAGAATATGCAATGTGTTCTTTTCAAAATCAAGACTTAACCAGTTGATTCAATCAGTTATTTAAGAAGAAACATTTAGCGTATTTGGAATTTAAATTTTAATACCTACTACCTTTTCCTTATCTTTGAGCTAGAGCTCTTTTGTAAATAAATAAATAAGAGACACTTAAACCAATTACATCAAGTTAACAAGATAGCAACTCCAAAAAGGTCACCAAAAATTTGGGAAAAAAAAAAGGCTGAAAACGAGTTGTTCAGTGTTTAAAAGTGATCATTCAATGGTGGTGGAGAAAAACTGTGTCTTAGCATGTGTGGATTCTCCCAATAAAAAACCTTATCATGCCTCAATATTATACAAGAGTTTCATATATGTTCTGGACATTCAAAACATTCTCTTCCTCAACTTGATAGATAATCTTCACTTTATATCCTAACTAAGGCTAAGATCTTTCATTTTAAAGGTTTTTTATATGAAAAAGCTGCATTAGTTTTAAATGAGATGCATGTTCCAAGTGGGGAGCAGCCAGCAGATAGTGGAATTTAATTTCTGAATTCTGATAATCAAAGACTAGCCCCTTTTCGTTTCCTTGTAAGCGGATAGAAATAAAAGGAAACAAAGTCATTAACTTGTCCTGTTGTTATAACATGGATGATAGGGGTATAGTGTACAACAATAAAAAGCTTGACGTTGCAATAAAAAGAGAGAAAAGAGATGGGTTAAAAAAGGGTGGTGACAATGGCGTGTTGCTTCCTGACATTTCATCTGAGTAGTCATCGTCGCCCTCGTAGCCTGAGTCAAAACCGGTTCCACCACCGTTGGCTCCACTGCTCCACTTTCCCAGGTAGTTGTCCCTGCACATCATCATTCAAATTTAGACTTCTCATAAAAGTTTTTGGCTAGTAACTACCGAAGCATGTGCATTTCACTTTAGTGCACTACCAAGGCTCCTAAAATGACATTGGACCAACATCATGTTGGGACCCAAAGGAGCCCAAGATAACGGAAAGGGCCAAGGAGTGAGAAAATTTAGTCCAAAACTACTCAGGCTTTTGAGACAAGCCCATCTATCAGTAATGGTTTAGCCCCATCATGGGCTAAGGCTAACCTACATGATGACATGATTCTGATAAATAATATTACTGAATGTTGAGGGAGTTCCATTATAAAGAAAAAGAGTGTTTTAAAGGGAAAGCAAATAAAGGGGGAAAAAATTAAAGGCAAAGAAAGAAATAGTACTACAATTAATAAATTATTATGCATACCTGCCGCCAACTCCGAGAACTCCAGAGTGCATAGTGAGCTGGTCAATAAGAACAGCAGATTTAGGCTCAACACTGTAGGCTTTCTCATACTTGACCTCAACTCCTTCACCTGATGCAACAAAGAAGGCTCCATTTACCATTATATCACCTTCTGATCTCCAATTCCAGTCCTTCCAATCTCCTTCTGCTGTATCCACTCGCTTAGTTACCTGCACCATCCGGTATAATCGAGTAACATGCTAGTCCTCGGTTTATGCACTTCTATTCATTAGATTAAGAAAACTTTTAATAATCCAGATTTTGAAATGGTGAGAAAAAACAGTTAGATAAAATTAATTAGTATATGACATGGCTGGTTATGTTGAAGAAAGAAGGATATTGAAAAGTGCATGAGATGACAACATGGAATCCTGAACTTAAGATTGTTTAATGACTACCAATGGGCTGCTGCTAGAACTGTCCATAAAGACGTTATCTCTCATGGAAAATGAAAAGAACAGTTCGAACTCCGTGCAAACTTGTAATATTGGTTTCCAGCTTTAACACCTTCTCAATTACTTTCACTTTCAGACAACCCCACCATGAAAAGGTGCTTAATTTGCGGTGATAAGAGTCTTATTTCAAACTTGCCAAACTCCTAAAAGAACCAAAAGCAAATAGTAGGCATAATCATGTTTTTACCTCTTTAGCATCAGGGTTAGAAGGAGCAGTGTAACGATTCCCTTGACTGTTAATTGTTGGGTTTCCACTACCCCCAATAGCATACATTTCCCATTGTGTGAAATCATTGTTCACGACATGTATATACCCTCTTCTGCATCTAGGCATTCTTTGAACCAATTTTTCACCAAAGTGGTTAAAGGCAATGGTCACTTGCATGCCAGAGTCAGGCTCATAGCCATCGCTGTGACCCAACAGCATCACCTCATTGTGATGGGAGAAAAAATTGTTTGATATTGTGATACCTGTTGATCCCATTATTGCATCAATCAGGCCGTCCTTGCAGTGGGAAAGGGAGCAATGATCTATCCAAATGTCCTTGGAGCCAAAGATGGAGATCCCATCACCGTCTGATTTTGTTCTCCAGCCATAGTGTGTCGGGCTTGACCTCACATTAGTGTCACCTGTTCAGGGACAAATTTAGCAAAGTAATTGCCATATTTGCAAAAAGAAATGAAAGGAATCCTAATCCTGATGAACCTTTACAGGATATTTGCTTCAAAAAGTGAGATAATCAATCATAAAATCTGCCTTCACAAGTTATTCTTATTCCATATATCCAAGCATTTTGTTGGAAAAATTTCTATTCACTTACAAGCAGTGGACTGTTCTATTCTTAAAATTAATAACAATATATATATATATATATATATAAAGAACTTGAGAATCAGAGTGAGATTATATTATCTCATCAAGTGAAATTGTAAGAGATCTATCATCTGTAATCAATTCTACAACTACTCTGCCAAGAAATTATTACTTATCTGAAACTTAGGAAAAGGAAAGTCCTTTAACTGCTAACAATTTAATAGATTGAATTTATGATTTCTTACCAGACTGAATACAATGATGAATGTGTATATTGTGAATAATGACATTGCTGATATACTGCAGAGTAATGCACCCACCACCCACAATGTGCACATTAGCCCCACGTCCATCCAAAGTCTTGTAGCTATTAAAGATAAGCTCTTGCCTGAGCCTAATGAGCATGTTACTTGGGAACACAATCCATAGCGGCTCTGTCTGAATCACAGCATATCTTAGAGTTCCAGGCTTTGGAGTAACAGCATCATCATCAGATGAATCTGTGACAATGTAATATTCACCGCCTTTGCCACCAAGGGCATACTGGCCAAACCCAATGGCACAATCGGCTAGCCGCTGGCGGTTGTTGGGCCAGTCAGGGTCACATTTCCAGCAGTCATCTATGGGGTTGCCAGTTAGGCAAGTGGATTCATATTTTTGGGAAATTTGTAGTGTTTGCCTGCTTGATATGGAAGCCTTAACTCTCCTGCATTATGTTGGGAGAATAGTTGAGATGTAAGAGTCACATAAAAGAGTAAAGACCCTACTGTCACATAGCTACCAGACAAGAGTAGACTAAATAACAGAATGTGAACACTTAACAAGATTAAAGTGCAATAGGATAAGAAGAAAAGATAAAAGAAAAAAGATAAAAAATGAGACTGAGCTAGTGGAGTAACAAAGTAAAGCACGTAAAACCCTAGAAAACAGCTTTGAGTAGAGCCTTAAAGATTGAAACTAAAGCAAAATAAAGAACAAAATGCAGGGGAAAAAAGAATAGCCCAAGAAAATGACAATGCAGAAAAGTAAAGAGAAACCTTGTTCCTTGGGTTGGGAAAGATTTTAACACTTCCAAGAACTGCACAGTTTGAAGACGTAAGAAATCAAAGCAAACACAAAAATGCAGAATAGATAGATCACAAATACTAAGAAGCATTTTAACTCCCAATGTGAGCCTGGAAAAGTATACAGCAAGAAAATGACGGAGCTATAAACTGAAAGGGGCCAAAAAAGGCAGCATCCATACTACATTGTACCTTTGAACATCTTGAACAACTTCATCAGGGTTGGGATGTGGGGTGGGAAGGGTAAGGTTGAAGAATGTTGCTGTAGCAAGTGGAGAAAATGAGCTCAGGAGAAAGAATATGACAATGTAGTTCCTGGACAACATTGTTTCTGAAGAACAGTAATGTAATCAGTTGGTTAGTTCCCGAGCTTTTAGTTATTTGGAAGGTTGTTAGCTTTGCTAAAATCTAAGAATGAACATGGAATTAGAAGTTGGTGACCTGCATATTGGAGAAAATTAAGTTGAAAAGACAACTGCAGCAGTACTGTATCTTCTCTCACCCAACTTTCTTACTCACTCTAATACCGCGCTCATGTGCACTTTGATTTATAATCATTATAATAGACTTTTGGATTCATTTCATTGGGGTAAAAGGGAAGAAAAGAAACAAACAGAGGGGAGAGAGGGAGTGAGTTAGCTGGGAATCCGCAACTCTTGTCTCGAGGGATTGGTGTCTAAGCTTTTTTTTATAATAGTGGACAATGAAGGCAGTTTTTTTGTCATTCTTGGTGCAGTACGATTTTGTTGCTCAATATGGGGCAACGGGTGAAAGAGCCGTTTATCCCTGGGAACAGGGAACAGAACTTCGAGATTGGTTAAAGTCAAAATTCAGCACACTAGCATGAATATTCCGGGATCCAGTTCCCACTTCCCAAACTTGTTTTTCCAGGTTACCACATATTTATAAGTTGTGTTCCAAGGATCATGATCACTGAAATTAAAATTTTCATCATTCTATTAATAAATTATGCAATTATTGACGAAATAATTGACTTATCATTATAACCGCTATCATTTTGTTAAATTTATGCATGTTGACATACATACATACATATTAATTACTTATATAGATATAATCAGTATCAGGTTTTTGCATTGTATGATGTAAAAGTGCAAATACAAATGATGTGCCAAGAATGAGTGACGATATTGTCAAACTGACTCACGCATTCGGTTAATGGAAATTGAGTGGTCTAGAATCTAATCTAGAGACAATTAAACCATATATAGCCAAAGACCCGGGGGTGGAAAGACTGTAAAGAGAGTTGATTGAGGAGCAAACATCGAAAAGAAGGGTAGGCAATTGGTTTCCAGATGCATAGGGTTTTGCAACTTGGAACAAATATTAAACTTCAAAGGCAGGGCATTAATAATATTAGTATTAGTTTAAGAATGTATGTATGGATGACAATACGGCGTGCATGCAGATTCTCATGCTCTACTCTTCTTTTTATGTACATGGGGACAGCAAAACATAAAGGAAAAACATCACTCTTAAAAAAAAAAAAATGCTACTATCATTTTTCTCTGTTACCCTTTCTTGTTTTGGGTCCGTCTCATCTTTTACTCTTTAGCTTCCTTTACCCTGCTTTTTCTTTGGAAGAAGATTTTACAATTCTGTCTTTGAATATTGTTTGCTGAGAAAGAAACTGTATTCATATTCCTTTCCTCAACAATATGTAAAGTAGCAGTCACTCAACTAGCTACTAAATCCGCAAATTTAATAAAAGTTCAGGATTTCGACAATTCCCTTTCTTCTTCTTCTTTAATAATATGGAAAACCCAAAAAAAAAAAAAAAGACAAAAGAAGCAACTGAGTTAATGCATCTGTTGGATAAAGCTTTCCCGAGTTAATGAAAAAACAGGTGCTTAAGAGGCTTAAAGGCATATACATGTGTAAACTTTGGATATTTGGATTTTTTTTTTTTTTTTGGCCTTATTAAAGTAAGGAAGATTTGGAAAACCCTAATAAATAAAATTTTATGAGTTTTAATTAGGAGAAAATTCCAAAAAATAGAAATTGAAAGTAAAAAAAATCATTTCTGTCACTAATTTCTCTTGATATCATCACAGAAAAAAAAAATAGGAGCAAATAGTTCAAAATTTTCTAAATAATGAATACAAAAAGATGGATTTGGACATAAATTTGTGTAAGATAGGCCCTTAAATGATTTGGAGAGTTGGTACCAACTTATGACTTCTTCCAAAATATTTTATCTATACATTTTTTATTATAATTTATAATTATTTATATAATTTTAAATTATAATTAATAATTATAAATGATTTTTTTCACATAAAATGACCCTACACGAGGGCCCACCGAAGGATTACTTTTTGACTCTTGATAATTTGGCAGATCCATATCTTTGAAAACTATGGGACTATTATACAATCTCAGTGTACGCAAGTGCCTTTAGTCAAATTTTACATGCAAAAAATACATTATACTCCACCTTTTACTTTAAAATATAAAATAATTTTTTTTGCTTAATTCATGGACAATCTAAGTCAAGATATAGTCAGTGAATCTTATCCAAAACACAATAATATTATTGGCCTAAATTAAAAGAAGTTAACAACTATTTATATATGTGTATGTACATAGTGATTAGATGTATAATTTTATTAAAATTTGATTAACGGATACTTATAAATATTTATTAATATTTTTTATTAGTAATAGTAAATGTTTGTAGTTTTTATTTTTTTTATATAACTTAATATGTTTATAAGTTATAAGAATGATAAAAAAAAAAAAAAAAACTTTGGTACTAAATTTATAACTTGAATAAATTGGTTTCTACTTGGGAAAAGTACTCTGTTGGCATCCATTAATTCTTATGTTCTTATTTTCAGCCATACAATCTATCATTGAGTGGAAACCCTTTCTTTTCTCTTTCTTTTTCTTGTGGAAATGCCCAAGAATCATTGTACTATTGAATTTTAAATCTTCAACTTTCTCTTTTTTAATTTTATACGGAATCACAAAATAATATAGAGGCAAGATTGGTTGAGCATTCATGGATTTAAAGTCTATTTGAATGGATAATAAGATTAATTTTGATAAAATTTAAAATTATAATAAAAATTATTATAATTATAATTAAAAAAAATTATTATAATTACGATTGAAATAAAAAATTTATATTGAATTGATTTTATTAAAATTAATACTTAAATTCAATTAATAACGATGAAAATTCAATTGTATTTCATTAAAAATACGATTGCATCCAAACCCCCATTTAGTTTTTTTTTATATTTAAAATTATCAAAAATTAAATTTAATCATTCATTTATCTCAAATTAAAAAGAACATTTTAAATAATTCTTGGTGAAATGGAATGTCATGATGCAGTGTGATAAAGTCAGACCTTATCCTAAAAATTAAATTACCAATAAATTATATATGAAAGGGATAGGCATAATAATTTCTCCTTTGATGGCCCATTTTGATTTCTACGACACTTTTTGACCTTTTTCAGGAGATCCTCGGTTTAATTAGTTGAACGTATGGGATATAGGAGGAGATTAAAAGTCATTCTTTAACTTTGAAGGGCCAATTTTGTAGTTAAAGCCTAAAGGTAAACTTGGCATGCACCTGGGGAGGTAAAATTCTCTTGTTTATTATTCATCGGCTTTAATTTGGTCATTAAGCAAAAAAAATTTTGTTCTTTCCTATCAGTTGGCTTAGATTGCGGAGTGTGAAGTAGTTTGTTGTGTGTCTTGTCTCCCTTGCTATTGTCCGGTTTAAGTTGGCTTACTTTTGTGCTATATTAGTTGGTTTTATCTTGTATTTGTAATATATTTAACTTGTGAGATATTATTTGATTTGATGTAAAAATTTTATAATTTTATTTTAAAAAAATTTTCACAAATATAAATTTAAATATTTACATATATAGTATAATAGTTCCTCACAATTTTCTAATATAAAATTAGGTGCCACACAAAATCAAGCCTTTTCTTGATTTTTTCGGATGAAAATGAACTCTTTTCCCAAGCAATTCAAAGTTTAATGGATATGGGAAGTCCAATCTTTGATTTGTATAGGGAGAAAAGGGGGAGTCACATTTTCAACTTTGTTCCGATGTGATAAGCCAAGAATGTTAAACACCCCCCCCCCCCCAAAGTTTAACTTTATTATTAGTGTAGACATCAATTTTGACTAATTGATTTTTTTTATAGTTTAATATTAATATTGATATTATTATTAATCTTAAAAAAAAAAATCTTTGATTTCAACTATGGCAGCTGAAATCAAGCTATCAGAGTGATTTTTTTCTTTCTAACACTATCTAATTTAGCAGCATAAAATTCAGTGATCAAAAGTCACCAGATAGACCTTCAAATTTTTCACGAAAATATCCAAAGAGATATGAAATTTGAAATCTTAGAAGCTCTATAAATAAAACTAATTTCTATGAAACAAAATAGAGAAAAAAACAAAGGGGAACAAGATGGAACAATCAGAGGAACACACACAATAAAAAAAAAACCAATAGCAAACACACAAAAAAAAAATTTCGAGAATGAAATTCTCGATCTAGGTAGTTTAAGATTTTTTTTGAAAAATCTAGTTTTGAAAAGATGTTTAGAAAACAAATAGGATTAATTTGGAAATTTTTGAGATTTTTTTTGAAAAATTTTTGGATCATCAAAATCTGAAAAAATTTAAAATTTTCAGTGATCGAAATTTGGGTTCATCTTCGGAATCTAAGAATTTTTGAATTTTTCGACACCGATTGAAGTTTTTGAGCACCGATACACAGCGACGACCGATTGAAAATTGGGTTGTCATGGCGGTCGACAAAGGGTGCTGGGTTTTAGAGAGAGAGGTTCTGTGGTAGAGAGAAAAGGGAAAAGATAAAAAAAATTGAAAACAAGCCTTTTATAAGCCTTTCAAAACGACGTCATTTTGGATGTCTTAATCGAGTTCAACCCGTACAGGACGCATGCGCCAACCTGACCCGTTTCGTAGGTTTTTCTTTTTCTTTTTATTTTCTATTTTGATTTTGATTTTATTTATTTTGTGTTAATTTTTATGTTGATTTTTTTATTTTTTTCATGATATTATTGTTATTATTATTATTGTTATTTTATATTAATAATTCTTAAAATAAAAATAAAACTAAAATAACATAAGGACTTAAAAATATAATATGCAAAAAAATAATAATAATAACTATTTAGAAATAAAATTTTATTACAAGTAAAAATATTATTTAAATTTCACCAAAGTGTTGGGATAATTTAAAAAATAATTATTGCTAAAAAAATAATAAATAGTAATAAAAATGATAAATAAAAAAATATTTAAATGAATCTTTTAAATGTAATTTTTAAAGAAAGCTAAAAGAGTTTAGTTTTCTTTAATTATTGCAAGTATAAATAATTTTTTCGGATTTCATCATAGAATTGGGATAATCCAAAATTATTTTTACTATAATAAAGATTAATTTAGACAATGTAAAATAATAATACAAAATAAAATAAAAATAATAATAATTGATATTTTGAATATTTTAAAAAAATAAAAAATTAAAAGAATTCGATTTTCTTTAATACAAGTAAGATATTAATATTTAGATTTCACCGGTGAGTCGGGATAATCTAAATTTTTTTATAATAAAAATAATTAATTAATAATAAAAAGTTTTTTAAATAATCATAATAAAGATTAATTAATTAATTAATTCCCGTTAACTATAAAAAAATGATTTTTATTTAGGACCTTGTCCAAAATTGGGATAATCTTAAAACTTATTTAATAAATTTTGAGAACTCACCAAAGAATCGAGATATTCTTAAAATCTTTTTTAAAGCAAATAAATAAAATATCTTATGACGAGATTTCGAGAATTTTTTGAATGGTCAATTTTCTCGAAATATTTTTTAAATAGTGATTTTCTATAAATTTCGTCAAAGTATTGGAGAATTTATAAAATACGAAATAATAATAATAATACTAATTTCACAAAAAAAAAATATTTTTTAGATAAATTTTAGGAAATTAAATTTAAATAAAAAAAGATCGCATTATCAAAATTAAAAGATTATACATGTCTAATTGGTACCGTTTTTTGAACGGATGACGTGAATGTGCTAATACCTTTCTTACTCGTAATCATACTCCCGGACCTAATCTTGATTTCGTAGACCTAAACTTCTTTTAGTAAATCTTAATTAATTTTAATATTTTTATTAAAAGATTATATTTTTGGGTGGTCAATCACAACTTATAAAAAATATTGGTGGCGACTTTGAAAAATTTTCATCAAGTCTAGCGGTCAAGTCTCCCCAAACAAAAAATCGTTATGACAGTTTGGCAATTTCGCTAGAGAAAACTAAGAATCAAACAAAAAAAAAATTAAACATGCGTCATCCAAATTTTAATTTTATGGTCTTTTTTAAATTTAATTTTAATTTCTTATCTCATCTTAGAATATTAATTTTTTTTCATTTAGTTTTGATATGTTATTATTTTATATTATTGCTAATTATATTGTTAATTTTATTAATAATTGTTACATTCCTTCACACACGTGCACATTTGTATTCATACACGAGCTCTATACCTTTGAGGAGGGAGTAGAGTACCTACGCTTTCGTGAGGTTATAATGCCTCCGCTTGGGCTAACGAAATACTTTCACTCAAGTTGAACCCTTTCTGTTGGCAGCCCGTTATGGGTGAGGATCGAGGGCCTTACTAGTCCAGAGTGGATGACAGTGAGGATCAATTTGGGAACCTTTTAGCTTGTGTTAATTACCAAACCATGCATTTAGTGAAACTTAAGAAATGAACTTTAGATAAGGCCATACCATTTTTGTAGATTATATCATAAATTAGGACATATAAGGAAATATTTATTTTAATATGATTACTAACCCTATTTTGTTTTGTTTTCCTTTTGTTTCATGATCATGCATTATCATAAACACTTGCATATGGGATGTGTTTATCAATATGCCAATATCAGTAAGAAGATTTTCAGTTTTGCTTCGAAAACATCATCATGATATTCTCAGCTTCAAAGCCCATCATGTGTGAAGAGACTAATGTGGTGATAACTCTATCGTTAGAAGCCCAAAGTAGAATGGAAAATTGTTTGAAAGAATCCAAACAAGAAATTTTGCCTAAAGAAATCAAATTGGGACTTCAATAAAATGACATCTCTGAGTTGGTTGAGATTTGGCATCGTGTAACAACTTTTAGGAAGATGGCTTTCGAGGAAAAATATGGTCATATTGCTTCACTTCTTGAGGTGTCTATGAAAAATCAGTTGATAAGAGCTTTAATTTAGTTTTGATACCCTGCATATAGATGTTTTATATTCAACGAAATAGATATGAACCCAACGATCGAAAAATATACTACATTTTTATGGTTGCATCTTTCTAATCCATATAAAATCTATTGGCGAGTTCAAAAACTTGGATCTCGAAAGAAACTTACTAGTATGATGTAGGTCCCTACTCAGAGTGTGAACTCATATATCCAAACAAAAGGTAAAAGTGATTGTATCCCGTGAAAAATCTTACATGATTACATCAACATTTAGAAGATGAATGAGGCATGAGAATGATAGCTTTGGCAATTTATGGCTTGATCATTTTTTCAAAAGTCTTAGGGCATATTGAGGTATCAGTGATTGACTTTCTCAAGCATGTGGACAATAAAATAAATCTTGTTGTTTCTATACTGGTAGAGACTTTTAGATCCTTAAATCATTATCGAAGAAGAGGAAGACGCTTCATAGGGTGTGTACAATTACTTTACATTTGGGTAAAAAGTCATTTTCAACATCTCGTGGGTAAATTTCGTCCTACTTATAGTAATAAAAGTAGGCCAATTGAAGAATACTGCAATGTTGAGTGGCCAGAATCAAAGACCAAGGAAAAGTGGGTATTGACTTTACAAAATCTCACTAGTGCTCAAGTTATATGGAGAGCTCCATGGATGCCACGAGAAGCCATATTATACAAGTGTGGTGACAAGCCATAGGTTTCACTCTTATGATTATGGAGAGGTATAAGCTATGCTCCAACACTTGTTCATCGACAATTAGGGTCAGAGTAATTTGTCCCAATGACTCATGGGCTTCAAAAATTAGAATTATCTTTTAAGGAATCAAGATTTCTAATAAAGGTAAAAGAGATTATCGTGGGAGATATACAGATAAAGCCACACCTGAATATTTGATATGAAAAAGTCAACAGGTCACAAGCAAAGTTGGTCCCAAAAAAAAAAACCATGTTACCGAGAAGGCACCCATTATTAAAAGATTTTTAAAGATATAAAGACTATAAAGTGCAAATTTAAAGAAGAAAAAAAATATGAGAGCTTGAAAAAAAGAGACTTTAGCATAAGATTAATGAATGAAAAGATATGACTGATAAAAGTGAAGTAAAGTCCTGAAAGCTTGAAAGAGAACAGGAAAAAATTTTTGAAAATTGGCATAGGTCTGTTACCACAATAACCAGAGAGCTTGAAGAATTCAAAATAATGTAAAACAGCTTTAGTCTAATTTGTTATCTAAGGAAGAAGAGCTTAGTCAATCTGTAGAAGAAAAAAAGATACTACAAGGTCTCGCAAATGACTTGAAACATCAAATGCATTATCGATGTGAAGCCATTCAGGTTTTAAGAGAGAAACGAGATCAATTTGAACATAAAGCATAGTATTGGAAGGAAGAATATCAGTTGAAAGAATTTCAAGCCACCCACCTAATAGAACAAATAAAAGAAGTCAGCTTCAAAGTAAGAGACATGGCCCAAAAAGCTAAACAAGTAAAAAGTTTACCCAAGACAACACAACCAACACTTAACCAATTTTTTAGATAGTGCTTATAAGCAGTACAAGCATGTAAGGTACTTCTTTTGAAAATTTTAATATTGTAATGAAATAAGTATTTAGTAAAGATAATGTAAAGTTATGATATGGTGGTTCAAGTTTGGACTTAAAATCTTTTACAAATATTGGATATATAATAAGCACATCATTTGTATTCATGCATTCATGCATCATATGTGTGTTTCATTTAAAAATGTATCATGACTAAAAGAAAGATGCCTCAAAATAACAAATCTCGAGAGTTTTCTTTAACTCAATCAGGTTCAAAGGTAGTTAAGCTTTTCAGAAAACATAAATCAAACTATTCATTATCGTTACAACACTCGCTCACAAGTCAGGATCATGGGAAAGCAACAAACATCTATAATAGAAAGGATAGAAAAAGCTCAATTTGATATGCAAGAGCAAATGATTAAGTCTTAACAAGAGTTGATTAAACAAATGACTAGGTCTTAAGAAGATACTCAAAAAGAAATGGCTATAATGATGGACATGATAAGAAAAATAAACAAAAAATGGGTAGCTAAAAAAGTGACCACCGAGAAAAAGCCTCAAACCCAAGAAAAAACCAATAATAGGGAAGATCTATTGTATCCACCAGGGTTTACCTTACCCTACGCTCAAACCTCTCAGCAAGTGCATCTGCAAATGACATAGCCTGAAAGGTAGCCACATGCTTGTTTAATTTATCTCTTTTCATGGTTCAACCATGTAGTCAATGACATGTTGGTTTAAATATGGGGGTAAGTCATATTGAGCCCATTATGATCCCAGATTTAAATGACCCAAGAGAATGGGAGAAACTAAAGAAAAACACTCCCAAACAATCTAATAATACAAAGGCATAGCAGAAGTTAGATCTCTTGAAAGAAAGGTTACGAGCTGTTGAAAGTGTAAATATTTTTGTACAATTAATGCTAGTGAACTCCGTCTAGTTTCAGATTTGATAATCTCACCAAAGTTTAAAGTACCAAAATTTAAAAAATATGATGGAACCACATGTCTTCAGGCATATATCACTATGTTCTGTCGAAAAATAACTGGGTATACAAACAATGACAAGTTACTTATCCATTGTTTTTAGGATAATCTTACTGGATCAGCTGCCAGATGGTATATTCAACTAGACAATAGTCGTATTCATTCATGAAAAGATCTGGCTAAAAAATTTATTACTCAATATAAGCATGTCACAGATATGTCTCTAGATAGATTGTCCATGCAAAACATGAAAAAGAAAGCTAATAAAAATTTTAAAGAATATGCCCAAAAATGGTAAGATATTACCATTCAGGTTTAACCTCCTCTCACCGAAAAAAAAATAATTATTCTATTCATCAATACCTTTCGAGCACTGTATTATGATAAGCTCATTGGTCATGCCACGAAAAACTTTATTGATATGGTGATTACGGGAGAGATAATGAAAATACCATTAAAAATAGAAAGATTAATAGAGGTGATGTTTCTGGATCAAAGAAATAAGGACCATTCAAGAAAAAAAAATAGAAGTGCAAGCTGTCACCACTAAAAAATTGAAACCAAGACCTTTTATACCATACCACTCATATCTTGTATACCAACCTTCTTACCCAACCATTTCTAACATTTTTCAAAACCCGTACCATTACCAACCAGTGCAAACTCAGACACTTACTTTTCAAGCCAATGTTCGTCTTCGAGTACCTTTACCATTACCTTTTTCTCAGTCAAATACCACAGATTATAATCGAAGGAAATCTCAAAATAATCGAGAGAAACAACGATTTGATCCATTTCCTATGACATACATGAAATTGTTCCCTCAATTATTCCAGAAACAATTGCTGGCTCGACAACCCATAGAGCCCTTGAAACCTCCATATTCAAAGTGGTATGATCCTGAAGCTTCCTGTGACTATCATTATAGAATTCAAGGCCATTCTCTAAAAAATTGTATAGTTTTCAAATGTAGGGTCCAAAGCCTGATTGATAACGAAATTTTAAATTTCACAACCAAGGTCGGATCAAGTGTGGAGGCCAATCCATTACCTAATCATGATGGAGGATCAATAAATGCTTTAAATAATGAGACAACTTAGATTATTAAAAGAAAAGTAAACGAGATCAGAACCCCTATGAATGAAATATTTACTGCCCTTATGAAAGTAAATATGATTCATCCAATACCTAAAAACTTAGATAATGAAAATTTCATATATAATTCAGATCACACTTGTGAATTCCATATAGATATGGTTAGTCATTCGTTTCAAGATTGTGAAGCATTTTGACATGAGTTGTAGAGAATGATGGATTCTTTCTTAGTTGAATTTTATGAAAAATGTGAAAAAAGTTCAGTAAATGTTGTGACAGGAGACTTGTCTAAAAGTAAGCCTTACCAAATGAATTTTAAGCCTATTACCATCTTCTATGAAGAGAAACCGAGTGTTAAGGTTAATAAGCCAGTTCATATGAATTTTGAGCCTGTCATTATCTTTTATGATGAAAAATTAAGTGTTAAAATTGGTGAACCAATTTGTACAACTATGTCAAAGGTGACAATTGAGGTCTTTAGCCTATTCTCGTACAAATCAGATAAAATAATCCCTTGAAAATATGATTATAATATCATATCACAAGGTTTGTATAATGGTTCTCTTCAATATGGCTCATGTGATGCAAGCACAGTAAACATAACTGACGTAACAGGTATAACTCGAAGTGGATGGTGCTATACCCCAAAAATACTTAAAAGGGCACGAAAAAAAGTGAAAAAAAGGGAGACGAGCTTAGAGAAAAAAGATAAATCACCCAATGATCAAGAGACTCACCCAACCCTAATCTTAGATCAAGAATGTAAAATTTTAGTTATAGAAAAAGAGGCTTATGAGTTCTTAAAAATTATTAACCACAGTGAATATAGTGTGGTAGAGCAATTAAATCACTTATCAGCTCAGATTTTTATGCTCTCATTATTGTTAAATTATGAGCCTCATAGAAATGCCTTGCTTAAAGTACTCAACGAGGTTTATGTAACTCATAATATATATGTGAAAAAACTTGATCGCATAGTGAGAAATATCATAGTGAGAAATTTTATATCATTTAGTGATAATAAAATTTCACCTGGTGGTAGAGGTAATGCTAAAGCTTTGCATATCTTCATAAGATACAAGGATCATACACTGACAAATGTGTTCATTGATAATAGATCCTCTTTGAATGTCATGCCTATGACTACACTATCTAGATTATCAGTTGACATGAAGATGAATCATATGATAGTGAGAGCTTTTGATGGGACTCATCGTGTAATGATAGGCGATATAAAGCTACAAATCTAAATTGGATCATGTACTTTTGATATAGTCTTTCAAGTCATGGATATTGTTTTTTCCTATAGTTATCTTTTGGAAAGATCATGGATTCACATAACAGGAGTTGTTCCTTCCACTTTGCATCAAAAGGTGAAATTCATAATTGATGAAAATGTGGTCATTGTTGCTAGTGAAAAAGATCTATTGGTGACTAAATCCTCTACTACATTATATGTTGAAGCAGCTGAGAAAACCTCAGAATATTCTTTCAGATCTTTTAAATTCGTTAATGTCACCTATGTGGGTGAAGGATCAAAAGTACATATTTCATGTCTATCCAAAGCTTTTAAGATGGCCCTTAAAGAAGTGGTAAAGAAAGGACAATAGATGTGGACTAACTTGCAATGGATGCAATGAACATGGATGATGCCTAAAAAAGATGATCAGTTTGGGCCGGGGTACAAGCCAACTCAAAAAAAAAGAATGAAGTTCATAGAAAAAAAAAAAAAAAGGTTGGCTCATTTTTTGGGGCAAGAAGTAAAGACTGAAGGCCTATCTTTTCTTCTCCTTTATGAGACTTTCATCTCAGCTGGTTATATTTTTCTAGATGTAGCAAGAAATATAGAGAAAGAGTTTACACCATCATTGAAAGATATATTCACTGAATTTTCAATACAAATGATAGGTAAAGAAAAAAAAATCTAGGCTATCCATGGGTTTATCTTACTCCTCCTAGTGCAGAACTAAAAAATTGGCATGTTGAAGAGCTACATGTTGTTTTTAAATTTTCTCCAAAGTAATGTGTTGAACCTAATCTAAATGTTTTTGTTAAAAGCATTAAATGTCTTATGTGTATTTGTTTCCTTATTTTCAATTGAATAAATGACAAGTGTAGCACATTTGTCCATTTCTTTTGCCTCTTTCATTTCAATTCCTTGCATTACTATACATCCTTCTACATTTCATCCATTTCACTTATTTTCAGGTACCTGAATAATGAGTATGAAAATCATCATGACAATATTCTGGGATTTGATTTTAAAAATTCTGTTTATATTAGTGAACTTGATGATGAAAAGAATGTGGAAGATCATGCCATATCCCTAGAATTATTGAGATTAATGGAACAAGAAGAAAAGCAAATCATGCATCATCAAGAAGCCACTGAAGTTGTTAATTTGAGGGATGAAAAAACTAAAAAGGAGATTAAGATTGGTACTTTGATGTCATCACCAATAAAATAGAAGTTGATAAAGTTACTATATGAATATGTAATGTATTTACTTGGTCGTATTAAGATATGTCGGGGCTGGATACTAAAATTGTAGTGCATAAGTTACCTCTGAAGCCTGAGTGCAAACCAATTAAACAGAAGCTAGAAAGGATGAAACCTAAAATATTATTGAAAATAAAGGAAGAATTGAGAAAACAATTTGATGCGAAATTTTTAAAAGTGGCCAAATATCTCGAATGGGTGGTAAATATAGTTTCAGTACCTAAAAAAGATGGCAAAGTGAAAATATGTGTTTATTATCGGGATCTGAATAAAGCAAGTCCAAAAGATAATTTTTCATTACCCCACATTGACACTCTAGTGGACAATACCGTTAGGCACTCTCTGTTTTCATTCATGGATGGATTTTGAGGCTATAATCAAATTAAAATAGCATAAAAAGATATGAAAAAGATTACTTTTATGACAGTAAGGAGAACATTGCTATAAAGTCATGCCCTTCGGTCTGAAAAATGCTAGGATAACTTATCAAATAGCCATGATAACTCTATTCCACGATATGATGCATAAAGAAATAAAAGTGTATGTGGATGACATGATTGCCAAATCTTATGAAGAAGAAAATTATGTGACTAATCTCATAAAGTTATTTAAGAGATTAAAAAAGATTTAGCTCAAGCTCAATCCAGCTAAATGCACTTTTGGTGTAACCTCAAAAAAATTACTGAGATTTATTATTAGTAAAAGAGGAATAGAGATAGATTCAAATAAGATACATGCCATCTAAAAGTTACCACTTTCGCACACGTAAAAAAAAGTAAGAGAATTTTTAAGGAGATTGAATTATATTGCTCATTTTATTTATTAACTTACAGCCAAATGTGATCTCATATTTAAGATTCTTTGAAAACACGGGTCAAGAGAATGGGATGAAGATTGTCAAATAACATTTGAAAAAGTTAAAGAATACTTATCAAACCCACCAGTAATAATGCCTCCTATCCCTGGAAGACCTCTTATCCTGTATTTGATGGTGCATGAAAAATCAATGGGATATGTTTTGGGGCAACATGATGAAACAAAAAAAACAAGCCATTTATTATTTAAGCAAAAAGTTTACTGATATGAGTCAAAGTATTCACCATTAAAAAAGATGTATTGTGCACTAGCTTAAATGACTCATCGGTTCAGACAATACATGTTGTATCATACCACTTGGCTTATTGTAAAATTAGACCCAATCAAGTACATCTTTGAAAAACCTTCATTGTCAGAAAGAATAGCAAGGTGGCAAGTGTTACTTTTTGAATATGACATTATATATGTGTCCTAAAAGGTAATAAAAAGAAGTGTTATTACTGAATTTCTTACAGAACATGCCCATAAAGATTATATGCCTGTGACATTTATTTTTTTAGATGAAGACTTAATGTTTGTACTGCATATAGATAAAAAGAGCATAATAAAGATATATGAAAGATGTATTTTGATGGTACATCAAATGTTTTAGGGCACGATATAAGAGTAGTTTTGATATCTCCAGAAAGGGATTACTACCTAATCACTGCAAAACTAAATTTTGATTACACCAATAATGTGGCAGAATATAAAGCATGTGTTCTAGGTCTTCAAGCTGCTCTTGAAAAGAAAGCTCATGTTTAAAAGTTTATGGAGACTTTGCATTGGTCACATACCAATTACAAGGAGAATGGGAAAACAGAAACTCAGTTGATTTTATACCAAAAGTATATATCAAAATTGATCAAAGAATTTGAGAGTATTTGATTTCATCATTTACCCTAAGAAGAGAATTAGATGGCTGATGCTTTGGCTATATTGGCAGCAATGTTCAAATTAAATGAAAATACTGAAATCCAACCCATCAAATTGAGCTTACGAAAAAAACCAGCTCACTGTTCAAATGTTGAGAAAGGAGTTAATAAAAAATCATAGTATTTTAACATATTACAATATGTTAAGTATCAACAATACCTAGAGCACATATCAAAGAATGATAAGAGAACTTTGAAAGATTGGCAATGGGTTTCTTTTTAGATGAAAAAATTTTATATAAGAAAAGTCAAGACCAAATACTATTGAGATGTGTGAATGCTACTGAAGCTAAAAAGTTGCTAGAAAAAATTCACGAAGGTGTTTGTGAAACTCATACAAACGGTCACATGATGACTAAGCAAATAATGAAAGCAAGATACTATTGGTTGACAGTGAAAAAAGATTACATTGACTATGCTAAAAAATACCACAAATATCAAATTTATGCAAACAAGTTCAAGTTCCTCCAATATCCTTGCATGTTATGTCAACACATTGGCCTTTCTCTATGTGGGGAATGGATTTGATAGTGCCCATAACACCAAAAGCCTCAAATAGGCATCGATTCATTTTAGTGGTGATTGACTACTTCACAAAGTGGGTAGACGCAGCTTCATATGCTAATGTGACAAGAATGACAGTTTACAAGTTATCAAAAAAGAGATCATATGTCGATATAACTTTCCAAAAATGATCATTTCAAATAATGCTATTTATTTAAATAATAAAATGATGACTGAGGTTTATACTCAATTTAAAATCAAACACTATAAGTTAGTGCCTTATTGTCCAAAGATGAATAAGGTAGTTGAAGCAGCTAATAAGAACATAAAGAGAATTGTTGAAAAAATGACAGATGTGTATAAAATATTGGCATAAAAAGCTACCATTTGCATTAGATGCTTATCGAATTTTAATTCGCACATCTACAAGAGCTACACCATTTTCATTGGTATATGGGATAAAGTTAGTATTGCCCATTGAAGTTGAAATTATTTCTTTACGCGTTCTCATGAAAGTTGAGTTAGAAGAAGCTGAGTGGGTTCATGTTCGATATGAACAATTGAATCTCATTGAAGAAAAGAGATTAACTGTATTTTACCATGGCCAACTGTATCAAAGAAGAATAATGCGAGCTTATGACAAGAAAGTTCACCCACGATAATTTTGAAAGAGAGAATTAGAATTGAAGAAGATTCTTCCCAATTAACAGGATCTTCGAAAAAAAATGGACTCCTAATTGGAAAGGCTCATATATGGTGAAAAAAACTTTTTCTGGTGGGGCATTGATCTTGGCAAGAATGGATGAAGATGATTTGCCAAATTCAGTCAATGTCAATGCAGTAAAAAATATTATGTTTAAAAAAAATAAAAAAAATTGAAAAGATATCTAAGTTGAAAATCTAGTGAATAAAGTGGGTCAATTCTCAATATATGCCAAAAGATCTCATTGGTTTTGGGTTGGCTGGATTTGCTGCATTTTTTTAAAGTCAAGGTCAAGGGCACCAATTAAGAGTCTTCAAAAAAGAATTCATGATGAATTAGTTCATGATGATCTAAATATTTGTTATGTGATTATTTGTTGTCCCTGTTATATCTTTTTTGATAATGCATGAAACACTTTTCCTTTTTATCAAAATAAAATACCACTTGTTTACTTTCCTTTTATCCTTTCATTAAAAAGAGAACTGTGTAATGTGTTATAATTGTCATGAAATTTAAAAGATGATAAAGGAATAACAATGACCATAAAGACACACATTATTTTGAAGGAGATTTATATTCATAAGCAAAATAGTAAGAAATAAAAGTCGATGAGAAATAAGGCCTATAAGTCATAAAAATGGTAGACATTGAATATGGGATATGAAAAGAAATATATTTCATCTGAACTTAATCAACTCTGGAATGCATGAGATTCAGGAGAAAAAGAAAGAAAATAAACCTTGAAAAATTTTGAGGATTAAAAAGAATTAAAAAAAAAAAAGAAAGAAAATGGTCTCTTCATTCACATAATGAGTGCATTCACATCATGATTATCATTCATTGCATGGTATTGCAAAAATATGAAAATGTTATTCACACATGCATGTGACATAATAGATGTATAGGTCTAGGACAATCCAAGACCAACAAAAGAAAAAGTTAAAAACAGGAAAGATTTGAACCCTTTGTTTAGAGAAATCTTTCAAATACCATTATTGCCTCTCAGACTTTTAACATTTAAAGTTCATTGCCTCTGGTTAGAGGAACCTTTTAACATTTAAAGTTTGTTGCCTCTAATTAGATGAGCTTTTTAATTTTAAGAGCCTCAGATCAGAGGACTCTATCAAAATTAAGTATGATTTGTAAAACCAAATGGCATAATCTATAAGTCCTCTTAGATTTTTAATTTAAAGTTTGTTGCCTTTGGTTAAATTAATCATTTAAAATTCATTGCCTATAAGAGGAGCCTTTTTAACATTTAAAGTTTGTTGTTTTTGGTTAAAAGAGCCTTTTTAACATTTAAATTTTGTTACCTTTGGTTAAAGGAGCTCTTTTGAATTTAAAGTTCGTTGCCTCTGATCAGAGGAGCTTTAATCATTTAAAGTTTGTTGCCTTTAGTTAAAATAACACTTTTGAATCTAAAGTTTGTTACCTCTAATGAGATGAGCCATTTTAACATTTAAAGTTTGTTGCCTTTGGTTAAAGAAGCACTTTTAAATCTAAAGTTTATTACCTCTGGTGAGAAGAGTTTTTTAACATTTAAAGTTTGTTGCCTTTGGTTAAAGGAGCATTTTATCATTTAAAGTTGATTGCCTTTGGTTAAAGGAGCTTTTCAACATTTAAAGTTTATTGTCTCTGGTCATAAGAGCCTTCTTAATTTAAAATTTTCAAAACCTCTGTTTAAAAGAGCCTTTCAAATTTTCTTTAAAAAAAAAAACTTTATGTTCAACTTTTCATCTTTTGTATATATTTTGTTTGAACCAAATTGGTGTCTTTTTATCTTTACTTTATTCATGATTCTCAGAAATAAGCAAAGAGGAACAGTTGTAGACACCAATTTTGACTAACTAATTTTTTTATAGTTTATTATTAATATTGATATTATTATTAATCTTTAAAAAAAAAAAAAGTAAAAAAAAAAATCTTTGATTCCAACTCTGACAGCTAAAATTAAGTCACCAGAGTGATTTTTTTCCCTATGACACTACTTAACTTGGCAGCATAAAATCCGGTGACCAAAAGTCTCTATATAGACCTCTAAATTTTTCACGAAAATATCTCAAAAGATTTGAGATTTGAAATCTCAAAAGCTCTATAAATAAAGCAAATTTCTGTGAAACAAAACAGACAGAAAACAAGGGGGAACAAGAGGGAATAATCAGGGAAACACACAATAAAAAAAAAAACCAACAACAAACACAAAAAAAAAATTTTTCCTAAGAATGAAATTCTCGATCTATGTAGTTTAAGATTTTTTTTTTAAAAATCTAGTTTTAATAAGGTGTTTAGAAAACAAATAGGATTAATTTGGGATTTTCTTTGAAAAATTTTTGGGTTCATCATCGAAATCTGAAAATTTTTTAATTTTTCGACACCAGTTAAAGTTTTCGACCATCGGTGCATGGCAACACGATCGATCGAAAACTGAGTTATCACGACGACCAACGAAAGGTGCTGGATTTTAGAGAAAGAGACTCTAAGGTAAAAAGAGAGGGGAAAGAAAAAAATAAAAAATAAAAATCGAAAACAAACCTTTTATAATCCTTTCAAAACAACATCATTTTGGATGCTGAATCGAGTCCAACCCGTACAGGATCCCCACGCTGACCCGCGCGCCAACCTGACCCATTTCGCAGGTTTTTCCTTTTCTTTTTCTTTTTATTTTCTATTTTGATTTTGATTTTATTTATTTTGTATTGATTTTTATGTTGATTTTTTTATTTTTTTCATGATATTATTGTTATTATTATTATTATTGTTATTTTATATTAATAATTCTTAAAATAAAAATAAAACTAAAATAACATAAAGACTTAAAAATATAATATGCAAAAAAATTAATTAATAATAATAACTATTTAAAAATAAAATTTTATTAGAAGCAAAAATATTATTTAAATTTCACCAAAGTGTTGGGATAATTTAAAAAATAATTTTTGCTAAAAAATAATAAATAATAAGAAAAATGATAAATGATAAATAAAAAAATAAAAATAAATTGTTTAAATGAATCTTTTAAATGTAATTTTTAAAAAAAGTTAAAAGAGTTTAGTTTCTTTAATTATTACAAGTAAAAATAATTTTTTCGGATTTCACCATTGAGTTGGGATAATCCAAAATGATTTTTACTAGAATAAAGATTGATTTAGACAATGTAAAACAATAACAAAAAATAATAAAAAAATAATAATAATTGATATTTTGAATATTTAAAAAATAAAAAATTGAAAGAGTTCGATTTTCTTTAATACAAGTAAGATATTAATATTTAGATTTCACCGGTGAATCGAAATAATCTAAATTTTTTTATAATAAAAATAATTAATAAATAATAGAAAGTTTTTAAAATAATTATAATAAAGATTAATTAATTAATTAATTCCCATTAACTATAAAAAAATAATTTTTATTTAGGACCTTGTCCAAAATTGAGATAATCTTAAAACTTGTTTAATAAATTTTGAGAACTCACCAAAGAGTCGGGATGTTCCTAAAATTCTTTTTAAAACAAATAAATAAAATATCTTATGATAAGATTTCAAAAATTTTGTGAATGGTCAATTTTCTTAAAATATTTTTTATAAATTTTATCAAAGTCTTAGAGAATTTATAGAATACGAAATAATAATAATATTATTAATTTCACAAAAAATATTTTTTAGATAAATTTAAGAAATTAAATTTAAATAAAAAAAAAAGATTGCATTATCAAAATTAAAGAATGACACATATTTAATTGATACCGTTTTTCGAACGGACGACGTGAGGGTGCTGATACCTTCCTCACTCGTAATCATACTCTCGGACCTAACTCTAATTTCGTAGACATAAACTTCTTTTAGTAAATCTTAATTAATTTTAAGATTTTTATTAAAAGATTATATTTTTGAGTGACTAATCACATCTTATAAAAAAAATTGATGACGACTCTGAAAATTTTTTACAAAATATAACGGTCGAGTCTCTCAGATGAAAAATCGTTATAACAATTAGGATTTAGGGTTTTGAAAAACCCAAAGTCTTAGCTATAGCTTATTTATTATTGCTTACATATACCGATTAAGTTGACGAAATTTTATAATTCTATTGGAAGAAGTGTCTGCAAATGTTTAGGTAGCCATGTTAAGCCTTGAACGATTGGATTAGTGATATAATGCTCTCCATTTTGAACAACAGGCAAGATGTAATTATCAAGAAAGAGAGAAAAAAAAATGGAGGGAAAATTAGATGTTGTAACTCTAAATCGTTCTCATTTTAAATTTTTTGAACATTCTTTGTAACTCAACTTCTTTCTCCATAGATCTTGAACACTTTATTGATTTGAATGTCAAAACATGTTTTTAAAAGTCAATTCCGATCTTTTTTTTTAATTATGTTTTCTTGTTATAGATACAAATTATCTTTCTAGTGACTTTCAGGTAACCATTTAACTTATTCGTTCTCAAAATATCATTAATGATGTTGTTATTGTTAGAATATAATTAAATCTAATAATTTAAAATATGACATGATAATATGATATAAAAATAATTTGAATAAAATATATAAAAATAATATGATTTAAAATTTTAAAAAAATCATAAGTAAATTTAATAAAATTAAAAAATTATATTTTATATTTTTATATCAACATAAATTATAATAAATAATTTTTATATAAAATATAATATTTTATATAATACAGTAATACGAATTGTTAGGCCTAAATGTAAAAGCCTTCGGGCGAAAGGTAATTTTGGAGATAAAAGAGAAGTTGCCAACCTAGATATGGGAGAAAGGACACGACACCATCGACTTGTCTCTCTTCATAAATTTGAAACTCCAAAATGCCCGACTGGATGTTGGAGTTTGTGAATCCAACACTGAGAAATCCAAGGGCTTTAAGACATAATGAGGCCCACATTCAAGTATCAAACTGTGGTTTATCAAATGGCTATTGGGCTTGTATTTTTGTTCCTCTTGTGTTCTAAACCCAGTCACCAGCATTTGGGCTGAAAATGTCAACGCAGACTCAGAATTTTGTATCAAATGTTTGAGCCCAAGGGTGTTGGAATCTTCACTTTCCTATCATAAAATTTTAATTTTTTTGCTAATTTTAAATTATTTTAAATTTGTACTAACAAGTTGTAAGCGGTAGCCTGTTGATATTTCCATCAGAAAATATATTACAAGTTCTCCATTATAATTTTTGCATTCCCTGCATGTGGAATAAGCAAAGAGTTTGGAGTCTGGAGATAATTGTTTATACCCAATTTTTTTAATACGGTTAATTTCATGAATGATATTTAAATTTAATTTTAAAATTTTTTAATATAATACTTGAATTGTAACTCTTTTAACTAAAGTAGTACTCACTCATAATGTGATTAACTTTAAATAATAACATATAATATACAAATAATATTTAAAGTATCACATTAATAAAAATATTCATAATTCAAGTATTTCATTAAAGATTTTTAAAATTTAGATATCTTATTAAATATTTTACTATAATTTAGAGATTATTTATGATATTAACTAAAGATTAAATCCTTCGAATTAATATCTCTATAATAAAGTTTGCACTCTATGTGATTTCTGATTCTTTTAATCCCAACGTGACTCATCAATCATATAATTATTGTCTTTGTGATAAAGTTTGCGCTTTATATGATCTTCTCCAAGTTGATATTAACAAATACAACTAGGAGTAAATATATTACCTGTAAGCATATGACCTGGATCACGTTTCTACTTTGGATAATCATAATGTGTTCATTAAAAAACTTAAATGCTATATATAAATGGTAAATCCATAGCTATCAAAAAAAGATTAAAATTATTGTTTTTAACAGCGTTGAAAACTAAAAACATCAAGTCCCTGTTTAAATGGATAGTTGAAAACTGGCAGAGACGAGTTTAGGAGTACATTGTATTAATGCATGGTTCGAGCTCGATTTCTATTTTGAAAATCTCTTATTTAAATGGATAGTCATTTATGGTGGGCAGGAAGGGTGAGTTGAGCAGACTCTGCGTTACAGGTTTCCCATCATAAAAAAAATAACAAATAAGATGGTAGACTAGACTTTATTACCCAACTTATCAACCATCTTCCCAAATCCCATTCGCCACAACTCTCCTTGTATAGTTGTATATAATTTCCATACTTCAAAAATCAATCTTTCAATCATCACTCCATGTGAAATATTGTAAGGGTCACTCTCAAATAGAGCTGTTACTCTTCCTCTTTCGGTACAATATATATATGGCCATTATTCAGTACGATATTTAGGTATTTAAATTTTGGGAATAATTTGTATAAGCTGTCCTTCCTTCGTTGAAAGTCTTACAACAAAAGACATTTATTTGGAACGGCAGCAAAATAGCAGTAGGCCCCAGAATCCACTTTCACGATCTTTTAAGGACAGTAATTGATCCCCCTCTAATTTGCGGTCACTTTTAAACCACGTACGTCCCAAAATCCCATTTGCTGGCAGTCATAAAAGGATCCAAACGGTATCATGTTACTACTTTTCCATTACTACTTTTTTGGCCCTAGCAATGCGAAGGGCTAAAGAGTTTCAAGTTTTATTAGCTGCAAAACACATGTAAAGTTTTGGTGCTTAATCAGGGATAAAATTTTTAGAATTAGGTGTTGAGATCAGAAGCACGTGTCAGTTGCTTTGTTCAATTTATTCAAGCTTTAGTTATGGACGATGAATAATGAATTGTCTTGGTACGCAACAAACTGGCATTTTCCATTACTTACTTGGATTGGCAACGCAGGAGCTAACAACAAACTTGATCTCCAGCCAAGCACATGCCAACGCAAAAGTAAATACTCCAAGGTGGAATTAGCCTCTCCCAGTACTTTTCCAATTTGAAAACGAATTGTCCTGAAAAGTAGCACAAAAAATGGCAAGAACAGGACAAGAAAAGTGGGTCCTATTGTAAAAATAATTGGCCAATGTTCTGTGCATGCTGGCCCTGAGGCTTCACGTGCCCTGTTACCCCTTGTAGCCATATCATTATTGAGAGGGAAAGAATCACTATGTCAATGTTGGTTCAATATTTCAATAGCAAGTAGCAGTACTGACCAGTGATTAAACTCATTCGTAGAAAAAGAAAACATGTTTCTTGTCATTAGAAGAAAATGTAGGCTTTGTTTTACACTCTCAGAAAGAATCAGTCGTATCGAAATGTCTTTTGACGATATATAATTTTTCAAGTTTAGTCTTCCTAACTTGAGTTTGGAGGGAATGTTGCCGACTGTGATGGTGTATTTGGGAACATTATTTTGGTACAATCATCTTTTGTCGTAAATTTGTTTCCGTCTGATCAAAGTTGTTGGCTTGTACGCTACTTGTTGCAAGATTTAATATTGATTTGTATGGGACAGAACTCAGAAAAACAAGAAGAAGAGCTGGCATTGATTTATTTGGGGTCCTTTTTTATGGCAAAAAATAAAGAGTGATAAATTAATAATAAAAATAATTAAAGTAAAAGGAAAAGGAAAAAGAAAAAGAAATAGGAAATGCAATCATAGAAACAGAGAAGAGCTAAGACAAATTCATGACATTTACAGCCCTGGTTGTCATAAATAAAAATATTGTCACTCAAATACCATTTTCCAGGGCATGCAATTGCAAACAACATGACCTGCCACCGCCATGCATGATGATCATGATAAAGGATCAGGATGAAAAGTAAACAAGATCAACGGGCACAAATTAAACACAGAATACGGAACTCAACAAATTAAATTAAACCGGAGAAAATCGGCTTTTTGTGTGACAATTAATTAGAACCCCCGCTTAATATTCGGTAGTGGGGAGATGCTCATGAGTGTGGCTAATGAAGAAGAACTCGTAGATGAGCCCAGCGAGCCCACCACCAATAAGAGGTCCAGCCCAGTAGACCCAGTGGTTGTCCCAGGACCAGCTAACCAAGGCAGGTCCGAATGAAACAGCTGGGTTCATTGAGGCTCCATCGAAGGCCCCACCTGCCAAAATGTTGGCCCCCACAATTAAACCAATTGCCAATGGTGCGATCACTCCCAAACTTCCTTTTTTAGGATCAACGGCTGTGGCGTAGACTGTGTAAACCAATCCGAAAGTCATCACGATCTCGAAAACAAACGCGTTCCACACTCCCACTCCTGATGACAATCCAAAAGCTGGTACAGACTGCGAAGCACCATAACAAAACCCAAATAAATAAATAAATAATAAATAAAACTGACAATATCCAGATAAAGGGAGTTGGTAGGGCGGTAAAAAAAAAAAATACCAGGCCGCTGGTAGCGAACTTAAGTAACAGGCAAGCGACGGTTGAGCCAAGGAGTTGGGCGATCCAGTAAATGATGCCACGTAAGAGAGTGATGTTCCCGCCAACGAAAGCACCGAAGGTGACAGCAGGGTTGACGTGGCCACCAGAGATATTGGCGCCAACGGAGACAGCAACGAAAAGGGCGAAGCCGTGAGCTAGGGAGGCGGCTACGAGACCAGCTGGCGTGGTTGATCCGTTATCGGTCAGTTTGTTAAAGGCCATGCCTGAGCCTGATCCTGCGAAAACGAAGATTAGGGTTGATATGAACTCGGCCAAAGCTGCCTTAAGAGCATCTGGGTGAGTAGCCTCTTCGGGGCGGCCAACGGCTATGTTTCGGATCGGCATGTTTACCGTAAGATCAAAATCAAGCGGTCGGAATGGAGAGTGAAGATATCAGGGTGTTGTTTGAGTGAGTATTGGCCTGCACTGGTCTCCACTTCTCAGCTTTGGTTCTTACTTATATTTGAAAGGGTCGTCCAAGCTGGCCGGGATTAATCGGTTACCGGTTGAAAAATATGGAGAGAGGGTGTATTATTTGGAATGTGATTGGTGGACAGACTGAAAAATTATTATTTATGGATACTTTTTTAAAAAGCTTTAGCCGAGCTACCGATCATCACTGTTAAGACAGCGAAGCGGAACAGTGTCACTGCTTTAGATGGATTAAATTGCCACGTGTCCATGTCGAATAAGAGCCACGTGATGTGCGGCGTTTAGACCATTTTTGTTTCCTTCTTTCTGCTCCCTCTCTATATTGAAAGCTCGATTTTTTTTTTTTATTTCTTTTGTAAATAAAAATATAAATAGAAAGAATAAGAGTAGAGTAGACTCGTCGAGACAGAGAGACGACCATGACGCAGTACAATTTTGACACGTGGAAAAAGACAAGTGGTTGTCTGATCTGACGGATGAGGAATGTTGGGTTTGCAAAAACATTTTCTCCTAAAACATTTTTTATCCAATATATATGGACATAATGGGAAGAACGTGAAGCATGGAATTGAAATTAATTTTTTTGATTGAAAATTATTATTATTATTATTTTTGGTTTGAATGGGAATCTTTTCGATGGATAAACTCATGTGAGCTAAGAAAATGAAAAAAAAAAATTGAACAACTTGAATTATTAAAATTTATTAATTTTAATTATTTATTTTAATGTTGGGAGCTTGGAAAAATATTTAGTCAAATCATTTTGATTCCAAAATTATTGAATTGTCTCTTTTTTTATTTGAGAACTGTATTAATAGTATATATAATTAATTTCACGAAGTATTAACTTTAAATGTTAGAAAAAGAATAATTAAACTAAAATATCTCTCAATTCAATTTCTCATATATTAAGTTAAGAGTGGTAAATTTTGATAAATTAAAAAGTAAATTGTAAAAAAAAAATTAAAAAAATCAATCAAACCGAACATATTTTTATGCATGTTTTTTTATCGTATACTTTAGGTAAGAAAGATCTGACTATAGAAAAACTTCCACAAATCAAAATAAATGGAAGAACAAGAAATTACAACATTTAATGGGAATAATTAAAAAATCCTATACAGGGGAAACCTTGTCCACTCAAACAAAGTGAAATTAAAGTATTTCCATTTTCATTTTTGAATTATGAATACTAAAACAACGACCCAAGAAAAATGCCATGGTAATTACAAAGATAACGTGCCTCTCTTTGCAAAAGAAAGCTTTAGCCTTCTAGCTCATGTTACGTTACTACCAATATATTTTTCTAATTAAAAGAATGTATACCTTATCTGCTTTTATATATGATAAGGATTCTAATAATAATAATAATAATAAATCTCTTTATAAACCTTTGTCATTTTGGGGTTATAATTTTACATTAATTTTTTTTAACTTTGCATATGTAATAAAATTAGGTTTTTTTAATAAAAGATAATGCACGTTGAAGATAATAAAAATAATTTAAAATGTCAAGATTTAAATTTTAAAATTATTAAATATTAATTATAATAATAATTACATAATAATTAAATTAAATCACAAATTTAAATTATATTTATATATCAATTGCAAAGGCTAGCCAGAGATGGTCCAACTCCCATTCCAGAGATAGACGTCACATACAAAAGGACTTAATTACGTACCAACAATAAAAAAAGGACTTTATTAATTTTACTATAAAAAATAAAGGCTACCCAAATATAGTTTCCCCTCATATAAGCCTAGGGCTAGGTCAATAAAATTATTGAATAAGACAGTTAATGCACAAATCGTCTTTTGGGACACCCTTTCCTGAAAATTTCAAATCTTACTGTTTTTTTTTTAGAAAAATTCTAGAGCAATTCAAAGATCTTCGAGTCTTTTTCTATCATCATTGACCATTGGTTACGCAATGATTAAAACCATGTTATAATTAAGTTCGTTTTTTATACATTTATTAATAACATTTTTAAATTTTACAAAAATATTTAAAAGCCGTTATGTGTATTTTTTAAATATTATAATAAAATGTATGAAAGCTCTCTAATTTCTCAAATAAAGTTAATAATTAATTTATTAAATATTGAATATTCTGGGATTATAAATTAATCCTTTTTGGTGTTAATATATTATGATTAGATTATTATCGACAATGAAGGAAGATCTACCAACTCTATTGATGATTTATTCACCAACTAGTAAATTATTTATCCACCATTTTCCTGATAGAGACAAGATTTTGCAGCTTTTTTTTTTTTTGTCGGTATATTTGAACTTTTGCAAATTCAAGCACATGTATGATTCATAGAATGGAGAGCTAGAAACGTCCATTACTCTGTTTTGTATTGAACAATTTGCGACCGTGATTCTCCATATAATTTTAAAATGAGAAAGTGTCTCATAATTTTTTTTTTTTTTTGGGAAAATTTAAGTATGCAAATGAAAAAGTTGAAAAAAATAAAAGATAGAAGTTCGAATTTTATTATTATTATTATTATTATTTTTATTGATTGAATAAAAAAAGAACGATCCGTACATGTAGAAAATGAGGTAAAAATCACGAAGCTTGAATGCATTAATCATCATTTAGGAGAAACACTTAAAATTGAGTTTTGTTGCTTTTTTTTCAAGTTTCAGTTTGTGTTTTCCAGTGAAATTAATGGAAGGGAAGTGAAGAGGGAAAAGAGCAGCGAGGCACGTGAATGGCGGAGCCATAAACATAAGGAAGAACAAAAGCATGTCATGTACCAGGCTGGCACTGGTGGTTTGGTCGGGCACAATAATTACCAAGCCCTTGAGTGCCAGCTGTAGGCAAGTGGTGTAGGCCCACCCCCGATCCTTCTTACTCCTCGTCACATTCTAGTCAACCTAGCCTCAATAGAGCAAGTGGTTCGTTTCTTTTATCAGTATGATTTTAAAATATACACTTTGATATTAAATTAATATATTCAAATATTTTTAAAAAATATTTTTAATGTAATTTTACAAAGATTAAATTTAGATTAATAAGAAAATAACTTTTTTCTTATAATTAAACAAATACATAGCGCACTTGTGTTTATTTATATTTTTTTATAAAAAATTCACAAAAAAAAATTATTCAAAATTTAAATTAAAATAAAATATATTGTACTTAATATCTGTAGATAAATGGTTGTAAATAAATTTATTTATAATCATCCTCATTGTTATCATCATTTCTCTTATATATAATAATAATAATTAGTAGTAGTAGTAGTTGAGAAATAATAGCATTTATTACGTTACAAAGGCACAAAAATTTTTTGACAAAAATTTCTCATTATAGAAACAACTTTTTTGGGTAATTGCAGAATCAAAATTGGGACCCACAGGGCACAGCCATGAAAGTGCATGCAATTGGCATGCAAAAATGGAGCGTAGCAGTAGTGAAACGAAAGTCTTCATCAAGGGACCTTTTGGGCCATATAAACAGAAACAAAATTGTATTATAATCGGGCAGGCACAATCAGGTAGGTTTTCATTTTTGGACAATCGAGCTAGCCACTAGGAATCTTTTTGCCTATGTTGTCACCCTCTCATTACCGATGAAAGAGACCTAGAGACCTTGATTATCAGATGATCAACTTCGGTAAAACTCAATTTACTTAACCCAATTGTCAATTGTACTTTGCAGAGAGTGTCCAATCTTCTTTAATAATGAACAGAAGTCTGAGAATTTACATCATAATTTTATACCTATTTTTTTATTACTAAGAAAAAAATTAAAGATATTAATTTTATTCATATTTGAAAAAAAATTTAATTTTTCCCTTAAATAAAAATAGATATTAAGTTTTATGGGTGAAATGAAAATGTGTGTTATTTTAAATTTTTTATTAAGTACGAGAATGAAAACATATAATATAACATCTATCTTGTACCAATATCTTATATTTATATATTAAGTAAATAAATTTTTAGTTTAAATTATTTAAAATGTATATATTTACAAAAAAATTATATAAATGTGTAAGATAAAAATAAAAAAATTTAAAATATAAATTTTTATTTTTATTTAAAAAAAATTATGGATATGAAAATTATTTTTACTCATTAAATATCTGTAAGAATGAGAATATGATAATTTTAAAATATGTATGCATACTGAGATTGATCCCAACTATAAAAATGAAGAATATTCTACCTGTTTTGTACCATTCACATTAACATGCCTAAATAGAAGTCATGATCATTAATCAGTATAAGTAAATTTTTTACGAGAAAAAATCATTGGCCATTAAGCAAGCAAACAAAAGGAAAATAAAGAACCATTGAAATTAATTATATTTATCAATGCGGTGAAATATAAAGATCACTGAAATGATACTACCGGATACTAAATTTTAAAGCTGAATTTTCATGGGCTTTCTCTTATTTGTCAAGTTCAATGGCATCTCACCATTTGAATGAACTTGTGTGATGAAAAGTGAGAAGTTGATTATGTTTTTCGTAATTTATTAATGCTTTTTAATTCTTACCTTCTCTGGAAATCATTCTCTTTTATCGAACAAGGCTCCTGCCATTGATATTGAAAGTGGAATTAAAGCAGTTTTACGTGTATATTTTGCAACCTGGATGTTCGAAGCTCGTGTTAAGGAACTCCAGGCTTCGGTTTTTCAGAGGGAATGCTAGAAATACCAGGCCGAAAGCAAATCCAGGGTCCAATAATGGAAACTTATTGGGTTCAAACTTTAAATTTACAGATTTGATTTGCTAATCAGACAAGCCAAGTAGGCGGAGCCCACATGCTAGGGATAGTCATGGCCTGACCCAAAACTGATCCGACCATCAAGATTGTCAAGGGTTTGGTACTTGTGATTTGTTGGTGCTGGGCCACTTTCCTGGTTTTTGATGCTCTAACTGCTGTGGTTGTGAATCTGCGATTCCATTTGCAGATTTCTTTAAGTGCATGTTTCTTCATGTCATTAAACAAAACGGGGGTCAATAACTTGGCTCATGATCAGCTAGCTCAGGCAGAGTTGGATTGGACAATGGGAATCTATGGTGGGACTAGTGACCCCATGACATCAAGTGCCCTTTTTATCTCTCAATCTGATATTTTCTTCAAACTTTTTCATTAATAGGATATTGATCAAAGGCCTAGGTAGCTATCCAAAAACACATAATTTTCACAACCAAGACGTTCACATGTGCAAAGGGCATCGATAAACAAGCAAAAAGAAGAATGTAGTAAAACCAGAGAACTTTTGGTGGAGTGGGCATGAAGTCGTTATCTTTGGGAAGAAAGACATGTCGTTGGTTACCTTGTCTTTGCCCTACTGGAGTGGGGTGTGCGTAGTTGCAACTTCTAAAGTGGTTTACTCAAAAAGCATCACACTATAACCACAACTACCCGAACGAACCTCCCCATTACCACCAGTAAGTTCAACAGAACAAAGCATTGAATTAGAACAAGAAATTAACTAAGGATTGGATTGCTGTCTGATTAACCTGGCCAAAAGCATGTTGTTAATACTACTTGATTGCATTATGCGTTGAAAAAAAAGTTGAGAAAACAAGAAAAGAGCATGAAAGCAAAGAACATATTTAAAAGAAAAAGAAATTCCATTATTTTTAAGTTCACCAACCAAATAAAAATATAGAGAAATTGTTTTGAGTTTGATGCTTTACTTTAGGTCACTAACTACTGCTGATGCTGGCGTTTGCACTTACGTGCCTTTCACAATCCCTTGTTACTTCGTTCCCAATAATTCCTCACGCCAAGAATCTCTCCCATCCTCAACAATAAACATACTCCTCTTCCCGAATCCAATTATTCACTTCATATTCACTCGCTTGTACGATTGGGAACCACCCCCCCCCCCCCATTATAGCTGTGATGATCACCTTGCCGTCCTTGGATTTTCTCTCATTTCCTTACAAAATTTTGCCGTTGGTCGGTTCATCCTGGCATGCCAGGTTGCTTCACTCCAACATGCAAATTTCCTTGCTCAAAAAAAAAAAAAAAACCAATAAATTCCAGCCTCATAATTACATGAGCATTCTTTACACGTTTATAAACTCTTTCAAATTTATAACTTCTAAGGATTAGCTTCAATATTATATCAATTGATCCAAAAATGAATTCGTCGAAAATGGGGCATACCATTCACGCTATCGTATTAAGAAATGTCATGATCTATACTAAACTCGAAGGTGTTTTTAAAAATAATCCTCTGGTAATTGACTTTTTATAGAATGTAATGCTGTGTTTTTTATGGCAAGGCTGTCATTGTTTGCTCACCATTGTGGCCTTTACCAACCCCTAATGATTGGGTAAAGGATTAGGAAATTAATTCATCAAATTATTGGATCACATAGCCGCCGTGATTTTGGGGGTTATTGTCCATCCAAGAAGCAAACACTACTGTATATAATTCACAACATGGGTGGGTCAACTGCACATGAACTGCATGATTAAGTGGCTTAACACACAACACCATTAGTGCAAAATATTACCCTATATAATTAATAATTTTCTTATTATTTCACCCTTTTTTTATATAATTTCTCATTCCATAAATATTTTTTTTTAATTTCAATTTGACACGAAATCGAAATGTTCGGTTTTAAAAAAATTTTTAAATTTTGATTATTGAGATACATATTTTTAATCACAATTAGGATATTTTGAAATTGGTTAATTGCTTAAGAAATTAGCATTAATTAATTACTATTAGTTAAATTTAGTTAAAGGAAGCTTTAATATTCCTAACAAGTGACCAAAGCAACCATTCAAAAATGCCAACTTTGGGCAGACTAACTTAGTTCTAATTAAAGTTTGTATACATTCAGTTAAAAAAAAAACCAAATGATTACTAAAAGTATTAAGAAAGACTAACAGAAACTCCAAGCAAGAAAAGCAAATAAAGGGAGAAAAGAAAGGGAGGGGTGGAGAGGCGCAAATTCTGTGGTTCCAGGCTTGCAAACCAATCCTCCCAGAAGGAATCGTTGGGAAAAAGTAATGGGTTTGCTTCAAAGCCAACCGAATCTCACTCGTTTCCTAGCCTTCTCATACTGACATTGCATCTTCTCTTTCCTATGTAATGTCATGTAATAACACCTTTTATTCTCTCCCTTATTATATACAGTTTTGTATTTTTATGTTTTGCCTATATATACTTGTTAACTTCCAAGGTTGGAAACACAATACTGGCAAAGCAAATTCCAGGATATCTGTTCACAAGGGTTTCAATCTTTTTTCCTTTTTTCCTTTGTTTTTTGTTTTTTTTTTTTTTTTTTTGACTCTGATCTTACCTGATAGAAACCTTTCACTGAAATTAACATATCTGCTTTCATCACCTATATATATCCAGCTTTTTTCTCTCCAAGTTTGTTATTGTATAGAATTAGAGATGATGATGATGGAGGATCAGGAGGAAGTTGTTGTTTGTAAAGATCAGGTGCAAATCATCAAAGGCAAACGTACCAAGCGTCCAAGGCCGCTGTCTCCTCTGACTTTGGCGATGGCTTCAAGCACGACTTCTAGTGGAGGAGAAAGTGGGGGTGAGGGTGGAAGAAATAGTGATGATTCGAGGGGATTTGATCGAGCTGTTGCTTCTACAACGACATCTGTTGAGTTAGCAGAAAGCACTGAAGAAGAAGAAGACATGGCCAATTGCTTAATACTTTTGGCTCAAGGTCAAACAGGAAAACCATCCGAACCAACTTCCTCCTCGGCAACAACAAGCAAGACGGGGATATACGTACACCAGTGCAAGACATGTAACCGGTGCTTCCCTTCATTCCAGGCGCTTGGTGGACACAGAGCAAGCCACAAGAAACCCAAGGTTCATAATGAAGAGAATAATAAAGGGTTGATTTTTGTGAAAGAGGATAATGATCAATTCAATAACATGAATACAACCCTTTCACTTCAAATAACCCATAGGGCTGTTTTATGCAATAGCAGCAAATCCAAAGTTCATGAGTGTTCGATATGTGGCGCGGAGTTCTCTTCCGGACAAGCTCTTGGGGGTCATATGAGGAGGCATAGGACATTAACTAATGCTGCAATAACAGCTACTACAACTTTGAGTGTTGGGACAAGAAGCAGTCCTGAATCGGAAGAGTCCAAGAAACCAAGAACTGTTCTGCAGTTGGATCTTAATCTTCCAGCCCCGGAAGATGATCATCACCGGGAATCTAAATTATCATTTGCTTCCAAGGAAAAACTACTGGCCTTTTCGGCGTCTAATTTGGTTGATTGCCATTACTAGACATGCAACTCCAACTTCGTAATTTTTTGGGGGAGTTTCTATCACCCAAAAATCAATGTGTATTATTAACACTAATTATTTTCTCACTAATATCATTCACAATTATTCATTCTTCGAATTCTTTTAAATTTAACCAAGTTCCACGTTCATGAAGTTGAAAAATTCTTTGGCAAAGTATGTTAGCTTTTGTTTTCCATTGTAGGATTTGATCCATATAGAGATAATTTTCATTTTTCTTTCCCTTTTTTCTCTAAACTAGACCTGTTTATTCCTTTATGAGTTGGAAAAGCATGTGATGAAATAGAAAGAGATAGAGAGAGGGAGAGGGAGATAATAAATTAATAATAAAGATAAGAGCAATTAGGAGAGCAAAGGAGAAGGA
Organism: Durio zibethinus; assembly: GCF_002303985.1. The sequence continues at coordinate 23,885,886 of NW_019168481.1, read as the reverse complement.
AAGAGGTGGCGGAGGGGGAGTTTGCGCATGAATTTGCCACCACCAATTCCACAACTGAAAGTGGTGGATTAGGTTCTCTTGTTTGGTTTCCAAGAAAGCTGAAGTTCCATCTCTGTCTATCTGTTTCATTAATATGACAAAAAATTAAACGGATGGCAACCGAGTCAGATTGCTAACTGCCCTCCTTTTATGGATCCACCTATGCATTTCGGTAAAAGTACACTATCTCACACTCAGCTTTAAAACCATAGCTTATCTAGTGACCCAAAAGCATACCAAATGAAAAATGATTGCATTAAATAGCTAGTCAGAGACTGGATGACAGGATTTCACTGCAAAAAGGGCCTTTATCTCTCAACCAATATTTATAATTGTCTTCAACTGAAGATAGGGAAGTGTGTTGTCAGTGGTCACAACTAAGGATATCTAAGGACTCCATGAAATGGTAGATCAAAAGAGGACAAGAAACTCTTATATATACCTAGTTTTTCCTTTTTGTCTTGTTCCCCTTTCCATGCAAATAGCATCCCTCTAGAGAAAGAGAGTGAATTAAAGAGGTTATTTAAATTGTTGTAGAGGTTTGTTAAATGAGGCTAATGGGCACATTTGGCGGGTATTGAGAAGCCACGCCATGTGACCCACTTTGCTTGGGGCATCCAAATCCATGAGAAAAGAGAGATCAGTTGACACTTGACAATTAGAAATAGGGGATCGTTTCATTTGACATTGGCACATGTATGGTGGTCTCACATCATCTTAAAAACTCTTTAATATTCATGGCTCTCAAGAGTCCTACATTTACATGTACAATTTAGATTGTATTGAATGTTTTTGTTGGTTGTTGAGGGCAAAAAGCCATTTTCTGCATGCTGGCTAGTGGCCACTCAATTAATAAGAGGAGCATATACAAAGTGTGGGTTTGTAGTGGAGATCAGTTTCTGCAGATGTGATAGGCATGCAAAGGTCAGTCATCCTGGTATATTATGCCTGGTTGAATATAGGAATTTTTTCTAACTAGAATATATAAAAAAAGGCCTGAATCTACCATTGTCCCACCAATTTGGACCCTGGAGCAGGCACTAGCTAGTAGTGGCAATGTAAATATAGTTAGGAAATTTTAGGAATCTATATATGGTTGGAGTGCAAAGGATTAGGAATTCAGGATTCAGGCAGAACACAAATACATGAGCATCTTCTCTGACCATTCCTTGTTGCCCAAACATGCCCATCAAGTTCACTGGAAATGACTAGTGTGGGGGCATAGAAAAGGCTCAGTTATGCTACACACTTATACTAGTTCCTACTTTTCCCATTTTTAGAGCTAATGAAAAAGCAAATTTGTATACATATAGCAAGATCCATTTCCACTATGACATTCCTTGATGGTTTTTTATTTTGAATTGGTATATATGAGACTATGCATACTTCATAGTGCATGATATGTTAATAATTTTTTAGAAAAAAAGTTTACAATAATTAGTTTCTTTCATTAATTAAGTTCAATCTCATACATTTTTAAATTCGTAAAGATTATAAATAATTTAATTTCATTCATTTTTAAATTTATAAGGATACTAAGTAAAAAAAAGTTTATAATCTTTATTTTATATAATAAAATATTGAGAATTGATTTTTATTTTTAATAAAGTTTGAGAATTTATTTGAGGATTACATTCTTGTTAAAATTAAATTATTTTTTTAATGAAACTCAAAGATGAAAGATATGCGACAATAGTATATCAGACAATTGGGTATTTATTTATTTTGAAAGGTTATCAATGATGCTTGGAAAACAAATTCTTTATTTTAATTATAAAACAAACATTAATGCTAATTTTATGGTATTAAATTTTTTTGCCAGAAGAAAATTTTTTTTTATAGTATTAATTATACTTATTTAGAAGTCAGATTATACGTTCATATTCGAAGGCTCTAACTTTTGAAAGAATTTAGATAAAAAATTAAAATTTATTAAATAATTTGAATATAAATTTTAAATCAATTTAAATTTTAAGTGAAATATTAAACAAAAATTTAAAATTCGAATTCAGTCCAATGACTCAAATTCACATATATATATATATATAAATTAAAAATAAAATTATTTATTTTATTAAACTTAAATTTTATTTTATATATATATGAATTAAATATAATCTCATTAAATTTAATTATATTTTTTTAAAAAAATTTATTATATAAATTAAGTTTAATAAATAAGTTTAAGATTTATTTTTTAATTTAAATCAAATTTTAAAAAAAAATTTGAGACTCAAAACTTTATATCGAATAAAATTTAAATAAATATATAAATTATTAATATCAAACATAAATCTGATTGAACTTATAAATAATTCGAATAATAATTAATTAATTAAATTTATTTATTATTAGTTATATTTAAAATTTAACTCTAACTATTAAAATTAAAAATTGAACAGAGTACTCAATTATAGTGCTACATATATATTAAGGAGTTGAGAAAAAGGAAAAAAAAAAACCTATTAAGTACTTCGTAAAACATAAAAATAATTTTTATAAAAGATATATATACTGACGTGGCATAGCATCTAATTTCGAACCTCCACAAATCGTAGGTTAATTGGCCGAATGAACCAAAACGAGAGAAACAAGAGCACAGAAATCGAAAGAAAGAAAGAAGAAAAGAATGGCGGTTCCACGCAATGGATTGATGGAAGAGGATGAACACGACGATGAAAACTCTCTCTTCGAAGAAAATGGTCTCGAGATGGACCTTGAAGAAGCCAACACCCCTCCTCACCTCCGAGAACTCGCCGCTGCCGCCCAGCTCGGCGATCTCAACGCTCTTCGCCTTGCCCTAGGTTTCCCTTACCTTTTTGCTTTTACAAATTTACTCTTCTCCTCCTCTTTCTTTTAGCTTCGTCCATTGAATTTTGTTGTTTGCTTGCCATAAAGCGCTTTGGGATTTAGCCTTTTTGTTAAACTTACAAAGATTAGTTCTTTTTCCCTGGGGGTGGGGTTTTTTCAACCCGACATGAAAGTTTTTTTTGGGGGGGGTTTTTAATGAATTTTTAAGGTAACCCATTTAGCTGATTTTCAGTACTATTTGATCTCTTAAGCATGTAGTGGCTTTGGGTTAACCCTGGTGTAGTAATAGTTATTACCTATGAATCAAAATGTAGACTCTTTTTGTAGTGTTTTTCAAGCGGAATTCAAGGAGCAGGATGAAAGTGCTTATAGCAAATAGATGAAGTAAAGGAGCATATTTGATGTTGATTCAAATTCGTGAATGTTATATGCAAGTGGATGGTTAATTATATTCTTAGTGAATTAGAGATTAAAGCTTTGCGTATATTATTTATTGCTTATATTATATTTATGAAAAGTGGAAGGAGCTGAACTTGAGACAATTTCTGAGCATGCCATTTATTTGATTAAATGTCTTCCTATATCATATGGTGATTGTAGTTTGAGTTTTGATTTTTGTTTCCAATGATTTTGTCAATGGCGGCAATGTAACCACACAAGCAGGTATTTGGAAGGATTATGCTCTTTGGCTATTACTGTTTCTTTTATCATTTTAGTTGGACTCACTTGGACCTTAAAATGTCCTTGTCTATTATATTTCGTACTGATGCTATTTTTTTTTTCACTTGATTGTATAGACAACTTGAATGGCAGCATCAATGAACCTGTAGAAGATGGCGACACAGCTCTCCATCTTGCCTGCCTTTATGGTTATCTACCTTGTGTCCAGGTCAATTGTCTGATATTGTTGTTGTATCTGCTTATTTTGATGTGTTTTGTTCCAGCCCAAAAATCTTGTGATTGATGATAATCCCTTGCAGTTACTTTTGGAAAGAGGGGCTAATTTGGAGGCCAAGGACGAAGATGGGGCAGTTCCTTTGCATGATGCCTGTGCTGGGGGTAGGCTGTACACTTTTGAGTAAAATCTTCATCTCTAATTAGGTACTGACTTTTATTTCTTTCTCTTCTGATGACATTTTCAGGATTTACTGAGATTGTACAACTTCTACTTGACAGAGCCACCAACACAGGATGTCTGAAAAGGATGCTAGATTCAGTTGATGCAGAAGGTGATTCTGTGAGTACTGAGTACCATATAACTCTTGAACCATCTTGAATTCTAATTTCTCTATTTTTTATTTAATTGCTAGACCATTGATTGAGATCAAAAGTCAGTTGATTCCATTTCAATAGATTCTGTTTTGCTTGGCTTCTTCAATTGCACGTTGATAAAAGATTTTATTTAAGTAAATAAAAATGGGAATTCTTTAGGCACTCCTCTCCTCCTGGCTTGACACTGCTGGTCTCTTTGACAAGGGATGCTTAAAATGACCAACTAGAATGAAATAGCTGCTTAATTTTTGCCCTTCCTCCCCATACCTCTCCAGTTCTTGTGTGAACCCTAAATGCTTTTTACATATGGTCTTTTTTTGTCAGCCTCTTCATCATGCAGCACGAGGTGAGCATGTGGATGTGATACGGTTGTTGTTGGCTAATGGTGCTTCTCCCACAAAGACAAACACATATGGAAAGGTTAGTCTTCACCAAGGTTTTCTAGCTTATATGTTCCATTCCTAAATGTGTTTCTAACTCAAAATTCTGCAGATCCCACGTGAGCTAGCTGACCCTGAAACCGAGGCTTGGAGCGTTTTTGAAGCTGATGCTAGTGCTGAGACCTCCCAGTAAGGTTACACCTGATGGTTCTTGAATATTGCTTGGCCAATGTTAGAGGAGTAGGGTTGAGTTGTGGCTACTCTTTTTCTGCCACTCTGTTGAAGATTTTTGAGGCTAGGATGAAATATTTGTTTCTCATTTAATTTATTACTTGTATCTTAGGAAAAGAGAGAACTTCTAAGTTATAGATTTTCAGTGCTACCCTGTTGTTATTCCAAAGTAACAAATCTCATACAGAAATTCAGATTTTATGTCATGCAGTTCCTTCTAGTGATTTAGATGATATTGTATGTCCCAACTCGGAAAACCACTGGAAGTGGACTTGTTTTTTCACCATCTAACGCTTAATAGCTGATGCAGCTCTCAACCTTTCCGTGTTTTCTGCTATTGTGTGCCGTCATCACAATAACATGAATGACATTCATCATAGACTTGTAAATCTTTTGAGTATATTGAAATAGTTGAAGTTGTTGAACAGAGTGTGAAAGAGAATTTGAATGCGGAGAAGGTTATCATTTCTATTTCATCCGAATAGCCTTTGGCCAGTTGACAGATTATCTAAATGGTTGAGTAATAACTTGTTAAAATGGTTTTGCGGTTAGATTGTAAAAAAACAAAAAATGGAAACTTGAGTTTTGCTGTTTGCACTTTCATTGATATTACATCTAAACTGCTATTCTAACTTGGTATTTTAATTTATGATAAATTTTTAAGAGAATTTATCAAATACTATTGCAATGAAATTAATAGATTCCATTATTACAATGAAATTTTTAGATTTCATAAATTAGTAGGCTGCCACATAAGGGGATATTTAAAAAATACAAAAAATTAATTAAAAAAGTGTGATATGTTTCAGTCTTTTAACTCCGTTTATGGAGTTGAAAATTTTCCTTACTATATCAAATAATTTCTTATTAAAAAATTTAATGGATTTAATAATGATGAGAGTTATTCGATTATAAAATTGAATAACTTACATTTTGATGGGGATTTCTGATCTTGTTGAGAGATCATGCAAGTCAAAATGGTTTCCAATTTCCAAATCCAAGATTTATAGGCTGATGAATTGCTCCATTATTTCCCAATTGCAAAAGTTGAATGCAATCTTATTTGTTTTTGTTTCATTTAATTTCACTGTAATTTGCAAAGCAAAAATGTTAACCAACTCAGAAAAAGTGAGTTGTAAGCAAAAGTTTTTTGCCATCCAGAATAACAACTACACTGAATTAATCAATGAAAAAGCATTCAATCTGGTTTTCTACCATGAGTAACAAACTAAAATTAACCAAGAAAAAAAAGCAAAAGGCAAACAAATTTACACAAGTTAATTTTGAGTGATGGTGATACAATTAACTATGGCAACTCCATTGGAAAGAACAGCAGTATAGAATATTGAAAGAAATGATCATATACACGATTTGTTCGCAATCTGTTAAGGTGGAAGCTTGCTTAAAGCCACCAACATGGCTGCGTGGGCTTTCTATTGATATCACTGCGATTTAAGAGCAACAACCACCGCCAGCAGGAGCCTGGTGCTCTGGTTTCTGCTTTAAGATGTTTCTCTTCCCTACAGCAGACCCTTCTTCCAAAAGACTTGGAACTTCCATTATCTGTAAGAAAATCCATAGCTGATTAGAACTGAGAAAAGAGATTATGCCATTATTTAATCTAAGGCATAGCTTTCTTTGCTTATGGTACCCGCTTTATTCTATGTAACATAACAACAGTAAAAAAGATTTGGATAAACAAATACAGTAATCAATCATCCAAATTTATTGTGATACACTCATCTAATCCTAAATAATCTAGTAACTTATTGCTGTCATCAGGATCCATGAAGAATCATTGTTGGTTTAAAGGTTTGGAACAACCATTCTTAATGATTTGGTTATATATAACATAACCCCACTGAATGGTTACAGATCATTTTTGAACTGATCCACCAGCCGATAATATCTAATATGTTATATATATTACTAGAAAGGTTAAGAGAAAAATTGCTGTCACAAAAATGTACCTTCAATGTCAGCTTTTCAAAGCATTGCTCCACGTTTTCTCTTGTTTTAGCACTGCATTCAAGAAACATACATCCATGCTCTTTTGCAAGCGCAATCCCTTCTTCTCTACTTACAGCCCTTTCAGAATCCTGAAATGTAAACAAATTGGATGTAATGAATCAGAATATGAATTCAAACAAAATGACTCAAAAGGGAGTCTTCATACGAGAAAACATAAATTACAATATCAACAGACTGGAAATATAAGAAGGCTGGTATTCCAAATGATATCAATTTTGCTAAGTTTCTGGAGTTTTAGAGGCGGCTATGATAAAGAATAATTAATAAGATAAAACCAATTATTTATTGTTCATCTAGTTTTCTAACCATTTCCAGGGATGTTCAGGAGTCAGTTGGCTGAACAACTGAATAGATAGAGAAGCAATTAAGAGGATCTAGAGCCCACTTTCATATGCAAAGAAAAGCAGTACTTAAGGTAGGAAATGCAACAGTCTGAGTGACATGAAGTTTTCAAGTCTGCATTAGTATAAATATATATACTGTGGCTAAAAATGAATCATTAAATTGTATTAAACCGCAATCCTATGGTTTTTGGCACACAATATAGGGGAAAACATCAGCAGATATTCTCTTATTGGCTATGCAGGAATTAAGATCACACAAAATGCAAAAGCCTTATGGGTGCAATGCCCCCTTTAGAACTTATAAAAATTTTCTTAACAACTTTGTTCCATGAGGTTTCTTCAACACGAAGAAAGAAAAGGAGCTCTGACTGATTATGAATTTGCCCATTAACAACTTACTAATCTATCCTTAATCAATTCAGGAGTGAGGCATGAAGGAGGTCGACTTATCTTAAAAAATTAAATTTAAGGATCGGAAAGAGAACACTAGACTTACTTTATCAACTTTATTTCCAACAAGCATCTTGACACAGTCCTGATTGGTAGAATAGAGCTCCACTTCTTTGGCCCAAACATCGGACAGATTTGTGAAGGTTTCTCTCCGTGTTACATCATAAACTATAACCAAAGCCAAGAAATAAGTCAAATAATTTTGGCAATTTAAACCCTGGGCAAACAATATATTTAATTCAACACCTTCGGCACATATAACCAAACTCATGCTTAGCCAGCCGAAGAGGAAAAGCTCAATCAATATTTTAACATTATGCATGTCAATATTCATGACTGTGTCTGCTTTAGTGACCTAAGAGCCAGTTCCTAATTAATCTTGTTATCAGACACATGAATGCTTATGATAACATTGGGCAGTGACATCAGATTGCTAAAACTGTGCAACTTGAAACTATTGATATGCTCCATCAAACAAACTCAAGAAAGTAGAGTAACTCATATATGCACCAGAAAGATAAACTTACCAAGTATGATCCCTTGGGCACCTCTATAGTAAGAGGTTGTTAATGTTCTGAACCTTTCCTGTCCAGCTACAAGAAGCATTGTGGTTCCACAAATCAATCGTGATTTCTCCATGTTGCAATACAATTATTTTAATGTATACAAAAAAGTTAATAGCTAATAAAAGATTAAAGAAGCAACATCAAGCTAACCAGGTCAAGAAAGCTTTTTTTCATTTTGTCACATTTGAGAAGTAGAAACATATCACTAACAACAAAATGAAACCCAGAAACTCATTTCAACTGATTAATATATCATCAATTGTACAGGTATTTTCATTCACATATGATTTATCTAAATTCCTGAAGTTTGATTTCAATGTTGTGCTGAGTGCTGATTTGGTGCCACAAAAAAATCAGATTAAAACAGATTAACAAAAACATTTTCATCCAAATGTTAGAACCGTTTTCATGAGAAAATTCTGACAAAATTTGGCATGGAAACAGGTTAGTTGATAGACTTCAATAAAAGGTCAACATCCAAGCGGCCAGCAGTAGAACAGTAGGAATAAAGCTCGGATGACAATGACAACAATATCATATTAATGTATTAGTGAACATTAAGTCAGTAAAAATGAGCTCTCTCCTATGTAAAAATAAGGAAGTCAATTGCAAATATAGACAATTGACTTCAATTAGACTGACAGATTTTGACAAAGAATCCAAATTTGAAACTGAAACATATTAGTATGAGTTTCATACCAGTATCCCATATAGTAAGCTTTAATCTCTTCCCACAAACTGTCAACAACTTGATCTTAAAATCCACACCTAAAACAAACCCCAAATCAAAATTTACCATAAACTAATCAAAGATCCAGGACTGAAAAAGTTAAGAAAAAATAAGAGAAAATTAACCAATGGTGGGAGCTAGATCTTCTGCAGAAACTGAAATGAAGCTAACAAGCAAACTACTCTTGCCAACACCCGAGTCTCCGATCAACAAGATCTTGAATGAAAGATCATAGCTTCCACTACTTTGCCCTGAAGATGATCCCATTTCAATTTTTCTATCTAAAAACAAAAACCCAAGCTTTAAAAATCTCTGCTGTTTCTCTTCTTTTCAAAGTCTCTGCTGTGTCCAATGATGATCACCCTTCCAAAAGAGAAATAAAAATCCCGGGTGAGCAAATGAATGGCTTCTTTCTCTCTAAAGTACAGTGAAAAAGAAATGTAATATATAAAGGAGAGAGAATTAAAAAAGAAAAAGAAATTTTTTTTAAAGAGAAAAACAAAAGAAAGAGAAAGAGAGAATCAATGCGACCTTTGAGGGGAGAAGCTAAGGGAAAACGGCTAACTGGGGAACACCTGACACCAACGTTATTTCTCCTCTTTTTTTTTTTTTTTGGTTTTGTTTATTCTTTTTCTTCATATGCGGTGCCGTTTCGAGAAAGATTGGGGTACAACAGTTGGAACAGTGCCGACATGGCACGCGGGAAAACTGGAGCGTGTATCGACGCTCCAACCGTTTGGTGGAGGGGTGCTTTCATGGGAGATTAGGAAACTGTTTGGATCGAGATCTTAATTAAGAAATAAACAACAGGGATTTTTATTAAGCTTTTGGCTAATCATAAATAATCTTGGAAATTTTAATTTTCAAATTTCCATTCTCTAAAACTCTTTTTTTTTTTTTTTAAATCAATGAATTTTTCCTTCTATTTTATGAAATAAAAGTGAAAAAGGAAATTTTATTTTATTTTTTTGAAATTCAACAGACATTATGATTGCATTGGCCCCAAAGGAAGTTGCACTTCAAATTTAAATTCTGATGATAATTTTATTAGCATAGCTTAAATTTTTTGGTAAGATATTTCCTTCAGATGGGGCATGATAATCATCATAAACAGCTAGCATATTACAAAAAAAATCTACATATTTGATTCGTATAAAATTTAAATATCTTTAATCATATTTTAAAAAAATCATATTAGTATCTCATATTCTCAAAAATATATGTATTAAAATTTAAAAAATATATATTTATTAGCTCAAAAAGCAGTTGAATCTCTCATTCTCTTTGAATATATTTAATGATGTTTTTAGGTTGTGTTAACTAAAAAGAGATGAGATAAGGTTGAGGGAAAGATAATTGTGATATGCAACAAAAAAAATATGATAAAAAACCTCTGAAATTATTATTTAAAAGAGCGTTTTGATGCTTAAATTAATATAGTATTAATGAAACAATAAGTAAAGAAATAGGAAAGGAGATGAGATTCATCAAGTGTGTGGAAAAAGCTTTCAATGGAAGGAGAAGATCAAAGTTTAATCGGTATGTCTTATGTATCTCGTATTTTAATTATTTAATGTATGAAGTTAAAATGTGATAATTTGATTAAGATAATTGATAATATTTTTATGTGAAATTTTAAAAAAATTTATATGAAAAATTGATAATCTCATTTAACGATCTCACATAAACATGAGCTAAATTTAATAATTTCAAGTAAATTAGATGAGTTACATTTAATGATCTATGTAAATTGGAAACCAAATAATCAATTATGAAGCAATTGTCTTGATTTGAGCCTTTCACTAGAGCTAATGACATGGCTATTTAGACATGCCTTGTCTAGATAATCTCAAGGTGTGATCATGTTAGATCAAAATTTAATCAAATTAATGATTGATTAATTGATTTAGACGTAATAAATCTCATAATAAAAATGAAATATAACACTACATAAAGTTAAATATGTTAGAGGTTATCAATAATAATTTTAACAGAATTATTAAAACCATGCGTGTGACACAACAATATTAATAATCTAAATTCATGTAAGGTGGGTAAGAAAAGTTTGAAGTTTAGTAAAGTAATAAACTAAGTCTAAAAATGTTTTATTTTTTGGTGCAATAACAATGTCTAAAAAAAATTATAGTGTAGCATTACGATGAAGCAGGTTGGATGGACATTGGGAATGAGTCAGCATAACAAATAATAAGACTGGAGTTGAGATGACATACCTTTTGTTGGATGTGATCATCACGATCTCACTGCTTTTTCTTTTAAATAATAAAAAATTTTGAATTTTATTATTTTATTTAAATAAATTTTTATATTTTAATTATATCTAGATAAAATTCGTGATCGATTATTTACATTTAAATAAATTTTTAAATTTTAATATAAATTAAAATAAAAATTTATTTAAATATAAATAAAAAATAAAAATTTATTTGAATACAGTAAAAATATATAAATTTATTTAAAAATTAAAATAATTTAAAAATTTTAATTTTTTAACTTTTTCAATGGTCAATATTTAGTTAGTAAACTTTAGATTTAATTTTTATTGTTAGCAATTATTTTATGAAGAATTTATAAATTTAACGTAAACTCTTGTTAAAATCTTATATATATATATATATTTTTTGTTGGTCTTGAAATAAAATAAACTTTTTCATATAAAATATTTTTAATAAAAAGTGAAGAACAAAGTTGAAGATGATTATATATTCTAATTACTATAAAGGTCGAATGCCATAATTGGACAAATTGGGAATATTCGAAGATTCATTAGAACGCCTACTATCCATGAATTATATAACCTTTGACCCAAAAAAAAAAAAAACATGCCAAAGAGTTCAAACTGTCTCGTAATTCTTGGGTCATGCAGGCGAATGAAGGATTCCTTGATTTTGGGTGTAAACGACCGCCATACAAATCAATAATTGTATATTTGTATATTTTTAACGGTGTTTGAATTTAGTTCGAATTTGATAAAAAATTATTTTAATAGTTTTAATTTGATTTATTTAAATGATAAAATAAATATATTTATGAATATATATAAATAAATATGTTTATAAATAATAAATAAAATATAATATAATAAGTTTAAATAAATAATTCTTAAAAGAATATAAATAGATTTTAAATGAATATAAATTAATTATAAAATAAGATTAAAATAAAAAAATTTATTATTATTGAAATATAAATAAAAATAAAAATAAATAAGCTTTAAATGAATAAATTTTAAATAAATTTATTTATGAATTAAACAGACTTTTATTTATATTTAATTTATTTAATAAATATAAAAATATGATTTAAAATCATTTATTAAATTTAATAAACTAAAAATTCAAACATATTTACAAACGAGTTCTATATAAAATAGAGTTTATGTTTTCTTCAAATAAAAAAAAAAAAGAAAAACTGCGTAAAGACCGTACCTGGTATCCTTAAAGCCATGAAGATTCAGCTTTCTTGGGCCCAGAAACCATTTGGGCAGAGTTTGGATTTCCAAACATAGAGCCCAAGTGTGTAGCACCCTTAAAACGGGGATTTACCACCGCCATTACCACCAGCAATAGCCACTTAGATCAAGTGGGTAAGCCAAAAAAAACCCTAATTTGAAACCCTAACAAAGAAGAGAAAAACCAACGGAAGAATCAAGAGAACCATGGACAGAGACTGGGGCTCCAAACCCGGTTCTGGAGGCGCCGCCTCCGCCCAGACAGAAGCCATGGACCGCCGTGAGCGCCTTCGTCGACTGGCCCTCGAAACCATCGACCTCGCCAAAGATCCCTATTTCATGCGCAACCACCTTGGCAGGTGCAAAATTATATACCAAATTCTCCCCTTTTTCCCTTAAAGAGTTCTGTTCTTTTTTTTTTCCCCTTGAAATTAAATGATTTATATTTTTGGGCAGTTATGAGTGTAAGCTTTGCTTGACGCTACACAACAATGAAGGGAACTACTTGGCACACACTCAAGGGAAGCGGCACCAGACCAATTTGGCTAAGAGAGCGGCGCGTGAGGCGAAGGAGGCTCCGGCTCAGCCTCAACCTCACAAGCGTAAAGTTTCCGTTCGTAAAACAGGCATGTCTCATTCGTCACCCCCTTGTTCTCTTTTCAATTTTCTTTTATTAGTAGTTGTTTAAGGGTTAATTTTTTGGGCTAAGATGAATTGAGATTATGCAGGAAGCAAATGAATTAGTTCTATAATGGCTCAAAATGAGTTTTTAGAAAGAAATCTCACTAGTAATATGGAATGTGAGAAAGATTGAAGGAATTCAATTTTGAATTATGTTTTGAGTCACCTAACAATTACATTTCTATGTTTTGAACCGGTTTATATTTGTACTTGATCAGTGCTTTACTTTTTGCCCGCATGTGCGAGAAGAGCAGTTTGCATATCTGTTCATGGAATCTCCTTATTTGTTTCTTAACTTATGAAAGTTTGCTCATTTGTTATTGTTTGTGCAGTCAAAATTGGTAGGCCAGGGTATCGTGTTACAAAGCAATATGATCCAGAGACGAAGCAAAGGTCTCTTCTCTTCCAGGTGCATTTTATGTACAACAGCAATAGAATTGCATCTGACAATTCTCTCTTTTTTAAATCCTTGTATTTATTTTTGGAAATTGATTGTTTGGTGTTTCATACAGATTGAATATCCTGAAATAGAGGACAATACAAAGCCAAGGCACCGAGTTATGTCGTCCTATGAGCAGGTTTGACTCTATATTTTCATTTTCTTTTTGACTTCTTAGGCTTGTTATGGTTCTAGTAATTCGTGATTGCTTCCCCTGGTTCCTCCTCTTTATACACAATTGCACTCAAAGTCATTCTGATTTTCGTACTTCGCTTATTTGATTTATGTAATTTTGGTCTGTTACAAGCAATAAAGAACTTCACTTTTTCCCAACACTTGAATTTAAAAGCATATTTTAATCATAAGCTCTTCTCTGAAACAAAATCTAATATCTCTTTCTATGTTTACTGTTCATGGATGCAGAGAGTGCAACCTTTTGATAGGAGATATCAGTATCTCCTGTTTGCTGCAGATCCTTATGAGATCATAGCTTTCAAGGTAAGTCAATTGTAGTATGTCACATTCTATTGATTCATTTAAATTATGTTTAGCATTTATGCTTATATATATTTAATTTACCTTTTCAGGTCCCTAGCACGGAGATTGATAAATCCACTCCCAAGTTCTTCTCGCATTGGGATCCTGACTCAAAAATGTTCACGGTTAGTTTATTTAAATGAGCATTACTGCTTCATGTGGTATCTCTTCTCCCATCTCCCTTCTCCCTCCCTCTTCCACCTGTCCCTGTTGACTATGTTGACATTAGCTGAGGACTGTCTATAAGCTGAATTGGTTGGCTAATCTTTCTCTTTGGATTAGTTGCTAATTTTGCATAAAAGCACTAATGGTTTTTCGAAAATGTTGTCAATAGTATCTTACCTTTTTGGCATTTATCAACATGCAGTTGCAGGTATATTTCAAAACCAAGCCACTAGAGGCGAATAAACCTCAACCTCCTCCTGCAGCCAATGGTACTGCAGCACCAGGTGCTCCTCCAAGGCCTTTGCCCCCACCACCTCATGCTCCACCGCCACCACCCCCTCCACCACAAGGGCTGCCAAACCCTCCTAGAGCCCCTCCACCACCTATTGGAAATGGACCTAGGCCTATGCCTCCTGTTGGAACTCCAATAGCGCCACTGCCACCTCCTGGGGGTAGTGGGACAATGGCAAATTTCACTCCTAGGCCTCCAACAATCCACCCTCCACAAGGTTTTCCTGGTCAACAGATGCAGGGACAGGGGATGCACCCGCCCCCTCCACCTCCTAACATGGGACAGTAGTCCACCTGGCTTTCAGTGTCTTGACAGGCTTATCTCTATCAATATGTATGCAAATTGCTATATTTTTGAATCATTTTCGGGTATGTCAGATCAAACATGTAATAGGATTTATTATAACCTTAGCAAACGTACTTTTCAAGTTGTATGTATGAACCAGTTCGTGCTTCCTTGATTTTACATATTAGTAACAATATCTTTTGCTCTAGAAAGCCTATTACTAAGTATTAAACTTGCAGATGCGTTTTCTTCTTACTCTTTTATAGTGGTCTTCAATGTTTGAAACAGCTGTCTAGATCTATGTTTTTTTTAACACTTGTGAAAATTGGAAAATTCTGAGTTCAATTGGCACGGCAAATAATACTAAAGTACAACCTTTTGTCAAAATAGGTAAGGTTATCATCTCGTTTCTGTGCCAAACTTCAGTTTTGGGTGCCTTATACGAGCAAGGCAAGTGGCAAGCGCAAACCCAGAATCGATTAGACAGCAAACAGTTCTTTTTAATTTGATTTGAACATGAACATGAACTGTTTTTTTTTTTTTTTCCAAGTCTTAATTTGAAACAAATTTTAATTGCAACTGTAAATTTTTTTTTTTTTGGTGTTTTCTTTGTGAAATACCTATACAAAATGGTTTGTCCTGCAGCTAACAAAATGAGCTCTCAACCTTGTGAATTAGATCGTATCATTTGGTTGTCATTGGCCTACATGAAGTGTCCAAATTTTCACTTGATGACTGATGCTTTTGTTTTAATTGTATGTACTTTTCTTTATCACTACTATAATATCAACTAAGCACATACGAAAACTATAATCAGAGCATTGTCAATTTGTCATATATGCCACCATGGCATGGGGAGATTTAAGGCATTAAAGCATTAAAAGTTCGTATATAAATTACTTATATATTGATAAGTGAGTTATTTTTATATTGGGTTTGGCTTCAATCAGCCCATCTAAAAAGTTGAAACGGTCAAACCCTAGAAAAGATATGAAGGATAAAAAAGTGAAGAACAAGGTTGAAGATGTAAAGGTACCCTTACTTGGATAAATTGGGACCCATTCGAAGATTCATTAGAACGTTCGAAGATTAATTAGAACGCTGTGCTATCCGTAAAGCCATGAAGATTGAAGATTCAGCTTTCTTGGGCCCAGAACCATTTGGCCCAGTTTGGATTTCCTAACATCGAGCCCAAGCCTATAGCACCCTTAAACCCTAGAAAAAACTTAAACCCTTGAAACGGTCAGACCACAAGAGTTATCTCCACTTCTCATAGACTGGTTTGTCTCGCAAAACTTGCTGCCCTATGAGTTGCAGCGTTTGACCCAAAAGAACACACCAAAGAGTTCAAACCCCCAGTCCACTCAACGGGGTCTCCAAACCCTCGATCCTCTCTCGCTCGCCGCTACGAACGGGGTCTCCAAACCCCCAATCCGCTCTCGCTCGCCGCTACTAACGGGGTCTCGGTTGATTTCCCTTCCTTTAGCTATTCAATGTTTCAGTTCGCTAAGTTTGAAAAGTCCAAAGAGCGCAGACTAGCCACGGAGCTTGGATACGGTTTCCCATTGAAGATTCAGCTTCCACAGAGCTTAGATACGGTTTCCGAAGATTCATATTTTTGGGGGCAGAAACCATTTGGGAACAGTTTGGATTTCCAAACATAGAACCCAAGCCTATAGCACTCTTAAACTGAAGGATAGAGAGGCCTTGCTTACACTTGAAACATTGAAAAAATCTCAACAGCCATAGCAACCCAGCAACAAAGCAGCAGCGGCGGCTGCGGTCATGGTGAAAGCGTATCTAAGGCACGAGCCGGCGGCTGCCTTCGGCGTAATCGTATCCGTTGAATCGAACATCACATACGACAACTCAGGCAAGCACCTACTCGCGCCAGCACTCGAGAAGCTCGGCGTTTGGCATGTGCGCCAAGGTGTCTGTACTAAAACCTTATCTCCTTCTCCTTCCTCTCGCGGCCCTTCTCTCGCCGTCACCTATGTCGCATCTTCATCTTCGTCTCTGGTAAAAATTCAGTCTGCTTTTTTTTTTCCTTTATCATTTAAAAAAAAATTTATTTTGATAGACGCAAAATCTTAAAGTTTCGTTTGGATATAATATTTTTGTGAATAATAATAATAATGCATGATTTTATCTTAGCATTGATAAATTAGGAACTTTTGTAAAATTTAAATTAAAATTTTAAAGTAACAACCAAACCTAGTCTTAAAATTTTCGCTTTGTTTTGTGATGGTGAATTTTTAGTGATTTTCATGAAAATGAGTATGAGCCTTGAAGGAATAAAATGGGTTTAAATGCAGGTAGCAAGTGGTTATGCCGATGGTAGTATAAGGATTTGGGATTGTGATAAAGGAAGTTGTGAGACTACATTGAATGGACATAAAGGGGCTGTGACTGCTTTAAGGTACAATAAGGTTGGATCTCTGCTTGCTTCTGGAAGTAAAGACAATGATGTTATATTGTGGGATGTGGTTGGCGAGACTGGTCTTTTTCGCCTTCGTGGACATCGTGATCAGGTTTGTCATTTGTACACTTTCTATTTAAAGTTAACAAATTATTGTGGTATTTTTAATTTCTACATGTTGTAATATCTTTGCATTTTACTTCTTGTAGATCACAGACCTTGTTTTCCTTGATTCTGGTAAAAAACTTGTTAGCTCTTCCAAGGATAAGTTTTTGAGAGTGTGGGATCTTGAAACTCAGCATTGTATGCAAATAGTTAGTGGCCATCATAGTGAAATTTGGTCTATTGATGTTGACCCGGATGAAAGATACTTGGTCACTGGTTCAGCAGATCTTGAACTTAGATTTTACAATGTAAAGCATGACTTCATGAATGGAGAGTCTATGGTGAATGTAAGCGGGGCTGAAATTGGGAATGATGGAGAGTTGTCTACTCAAAATAAGTGGGAAGTTCTAAAACCCTTTGGTGAAATGCAGCGACAAAGTAAGGATAGGGTTGCAACAATGAGATTTAATAAATCAGGAAATTTGCTTGCTTGTCAGGTAGCAGGAAAAACGGTTGAAGTATTCCGTGTACTGGATGAAGCTGAATCCAAGCGCAAAGCAAAACGTAGACTTAATAGAAAGAAAGAGAAGAAATCTGCAAAAGAGGCAGTTGACGCAACTGAAAATGTGGAAGCAAATCTTAGTACTGAAGAAGCTGGGAGTATCTCAGTTATTACAGTTCCTGATGTTTTTAAGCTCCTTCAAACTGTCCGAGCCAGTAAAAAGATCTCTTCCATTTCTTTCTGTCCGATCACTCCAAAGAACTCGCTAGCTAGTTTAGCATTATCATTGAATAATAACTCATTGGAGTTTTATTCAATTGAAAGTGGTGCAAGTACAAAAACACTTGCAATTGAGCTTCAAGGACACCGTTCTGATGTCAGAAGTGTCACACTTAGTTCAGACAATAGTCTTTTATTGTCAACCAGTCACAATGCTGTTAAGATTTGGAATCCAAGTACTGGTTCTTGCCTTAGAACAATTGATTCTGGTTATGGACTGTGTGGTCTGATTGTACCTCATAATAAGTATGCAATGGTTGGAACTAAAGATGGGAAAATTGAAATTATTGATGTTGGTAGTGGTACTCGCAGTGAGATCGTTGAAGCTCATGGTGGCTCAGTAAGGTCAATTGCTACTATTCCAAATGAAAATGGTTTTGTTACAGGCAGTGCAGATCATGACGTGAAGTTCTGGGAATACCAAATCAAGCAAAAACCTGGTCAAGTGTGTTCCTCATACCTTCACCACCTCGTTAAATTTTTTGAATAGCTAACTTTTGATTTATTTGTTCCAATCCTTAGATAAGCTTTGCATTAATACAATATGTATTGGAACGTATCCTTTTTAGGAATGTAATTGTCATGTTGAGTTGACACATGAGTGATTCTAGATTGCTCTTGTTGATTTTCAGGATTCTAAATGCCTCACTGTATCAAATGTAAGGACTATGAAAATGAATGATGATGTTCTAGTGGTTGCTGTTAGCCCAGATGCTAAATATGTTGCTGTTGCATTGTTGGATTGCACTGTGAAGGTAGGAATGATTGACTCATCCTTCTATTTTGAATTTACTTTTTATTATGTTGTTTGGCTTGGTGAATTTCTTCTACTGTGGTGTTCCTTTAAGTTGTAAATGGAAGCACCATGAAGCTTCCTGCTTAGGGCTGTAAACGAGCCGAGCCGAGCCAAGTAGTGAGAAGCTCGAGCTCGAGCTCGACTCACAACTCGGGGCTCGATACTCGGCTCGAGCTCGATCGAGTTTTATTTTTCAAGCTCGAGTTCGATTCGTGATCGAATTCGAGCTACTCGAGCTCGCTCGATTAAGCTCGATTAATATGTAAAAATAAGCTCGATTCGTATACTCGACAAGAATTCGATTATTCATGCTCGAACTCGAACTCGAACTCGAACTCGGACTCGAAATATTTTATTAATTAAAATAATAAAAATATATTTAAATATAAAAGCTCGATTAGGCTCGCGAGCTACTCGAGTCAGATATAATAATACTCGAATTCGGCTCGATCGATAAGTCGAGCTACTCGAGCTCGAGCTCGACTCGACAATAATCGAACCGAATTCGAGTTTTTTTCGAATCGAACCCGAGTAGCTTGCGAGTACTAATGTATCATTTACACCTCTATTCCTGCTCAACTTGGGAAAAACAAAGTTCATGTATGTAGTTGTTTTTTGTTCATCTCACTTTTGCTCTACATCTTCATCTGTCATTATGTACCTTTTAAATCTCATGATTTATATGTGAGAGCCTAAAGTGGAGAACTTGCAGCCCTATACTACCTGCACTAACCATGTCTTACGAAGATTGACTGATATGTGCTAATTAAATCTGTTGGTTTATAAGATGTTTGATAATTTCATGTTGCTCCTCCTTAAACATGTTGTGATTGAAGCTTCTATTGAAAAAAAAAAAAGTTTAGTAAATGATTAGCATTCTCCATGATTTAACTTCATTATAGCGTGTATGATATTTTGTTATCATGTTATCAATTAGCGATTTTCAAGGCAACTTGTTTTGCATTACTACAAGTCTATTATGATTATAATGATTTGCTTTTCCCTTTTTCTGCAGGTTCTTTTTATGGACTCACTCAAATTTTTCCTTTCCTTGTATGGCCACAAACTTCCTGTCCTATGTATGGATATTTCATCAGATGGTGAATTGATTGTGACTGGATCCGCAGACAAAAACTTGAGGATTTGGGGTTTGGATTTTGGTGACTGCCATAAATCCATCTTTGCTCATTCTGACAGGTGCTGTATGATTGTAATTATTATGAAATATAAAAGGCTTCTTAATCCTAATTGTTTATGTATTTTTGGTCAAATTTTTAATCACCAATTCTGATGAGATATTTTGTCAGTGTTATGGCAGTGCAATTTGTTCGCAATACTCATTACATGTTTAGTGCTGGGAAAGATCGCCTTGTAAGGTACTGGGATGCTGACAAGTTTGAGTTGCTTTTAACTCTTGAGGGACACCATGCAGATGTTTGGTGCCTTGCAATCAGCAACCGTGGTGACTTTGTTGTTACAGGATCTCATGACCGGTCCATTCGCCGTTGGGATCGTACGGAGGAGCCGTTTTTTATTGAGGTATTTTCAAATGTTTCTGCTATTGTAGTGAAGTTCTTGGCTAAGGAATGAGAACGCCATTGTTAAGCTAGTTATCCCCACTGCATTTATAATTCTTGTTTACCTTGATAACTGGATTTTCTTTTCATGTTTACCACTGCTTGAATGTGCAGGAAGAAAAAGAGAAAAGATTAGAGGAGCTGTTTGAGGCTGACATTGACAATGCATTTGAAGACAGACATGTACCTAAGGAAGAGCTCCCGGAGGAGGGAGCTGTTGCATTAGCGGGGAAGAAAACTCAGGAAACCCTGACAGCCACTGATTCAATTATTGATGCGCTAGATGTGGCAGAAATGGAGTTGAAGCGTTTAGCTGAACACAAGGTATTCTTCTCTTGTTCCGTTTGTTCTAAACTGATGTGTTAATGGTTACCCTTTTGACTTATAGAATAGAAATATATATATACCAATAATCTATCTGGCAGAGTATATGTTGATCTTGCTCGGGAATACTAGGTAGATTTTATTAGGAAATTAAATGTTGAAAAGCATAAAATGCTTGGTGAAAACTGAAAAGAGATAGTTTGTCAATCTTTGTGTTGCAATTAATATGTTCACCATGTTACTTCAGGAGGAGAAAACCAGAGGAAAAGTTGCTGAATTCCAACCAAATATGATTATGCTTGGGCTGTCCCCATCAGATTATGTCCTCCGGGCTCTCTCAAATATTAGCATCAACGATCTGGAGCAGACTTTACTGGTAATTAAGCATTGTGTAAGCTTTTTCTCTAGTTCTAGTACAGCATTATGGAAAAGATTATATTGTGTTTCAACCATGTGTCAAGTTCTTGCATGGAGACAGACAACACACCAAAAGTCACGTCCTTGCAATTTTTTGTTGATGAGGATTAAGCTCATGATGAAAACTTCTTGATAAGTACCTTTTGTTATTGACAAGTCAATTTGTTTTTTGTGATCTACCTGATTGTGACCGATTACTTTGGATTGTAGTTAATTTTTTTTCTACTTGTTTAGTTAATTATTTATCTAATATATGGGAGTAAAGACCAGTTATTAACTGAAACTTTAGACGCTTTAAAGCAAATTTTTTTCGTATTCCAGCCACCTAAATGGCCAAGTTATGAATTCAGCTTATCACAATTAGAAAAAGAAAAATCATATATGACAGGTTGAACTATCTTTGTTTGTCTAGTAGTTAAATTGAACTTCTCTCTTATGGATTCTACTGGATGAAGCTATGTGGTGGTGATTAGTAGTAGGAGCATGTCATTCTTTCGCATCTGATTGTTTATCTTTATATTTGATTCAAAGTGGTTTCCTGCCCAGGCATTACCATTCTCAGATGCTCTCAAGCTGTTCTCTTATATGAAGGACTGGACTACAAATCCTGACAAGGTGGCCTATCTGCTTATGGATGTTCTTATGCTTGGATTTGTTAGTAAATGGCTAAAATAGTAAAAGGGCCTTTATACTTTGTCAAATTTCTCAAATAAACCATTATCCTTATATTATGCTCAGCTAAACCCATAAAATATTATTTTTGTATAATTAAGACCTTACTTTGCATAAAAGCCACTAAAATAATACTTTAAGGACCTAATTAAACAAAGTAATACTTTTAAGGCTTGATTGGTACAATAGAGAGATATGGGCTTATCTAGGAAATTTGGAAAAGTACAAGTGCTTTTTAGTATTTTAACCTTAGCAAATAGATGTGTGGCATGCACACCATGCATTCTCTCTCTCTCTCTCAAACGCACACAGACACATATACAATAGGGAATTTATTTTAAGGCTTTGGTATCACAGATTTTGAAGCTAGGAAAGCATATATTTTATGCATTTGAGCACTCAAATTGTAGTACTTACTGGTGTTATTACAATATATTCTGTATGGATAGGTTGAGCTGGTTTGCAGGATTGTTACAGTGTTGTTGCAAACCCATCATAGTCAGTTGATCAGTACCCCATCTGCCAGACCAGTCTTGACCGTTCTCAAGGAGATTCTTTATGCAAGAGTCAAGGTAAATATGTACTTTGGATTTATGCATGTTTTCAACCCACACATTCTCTTGGACAAAAAAATTCAGTTCAGCATGTGGTATCCCTTAATGATCTCTTTTCACCTCTTAGTATTGATTTTAACTGTAACATGATCACTAACATATTTCAAAATTTAAGGATCTATTTCGTTGACATAACCTTTGAATTTCCTAGGAATGCAAAGATACTATTGGCTTCAATCTTGCAGCAATGGATCATCTAAAGGTTTGTAAATGGCTTGTTAAATATTATCAATCAACAAGAAAAAGCTAAAACTTATTCTCTACTTTTGTGCCCTTTGATTTCAGCAATTGATGGCTTCAAGATCTGATGCTCTGTTCCGAGATGCAAAGTCGAAGTTGTCAGAGATTCGATCACAGCAGTCAAAACGTCTAGAAGCAAGAACAGAGACCAAAACAGAAAAACCAAAAAAGAAGAAACAAAAGAAATCGACTGATATGCATGTTTGGTCTTGATTTCCAAAAAGGGCAATCTTCCATTTTGTATTTTTGTAAGGTTTATTATAAGTTTTGATTTCTAATGTATGAATCTCATCATCCAAGTGAAAATTTGAAATTCTCATGACCAGGCTGCCTGGATACGTGGGCTGGAAAGAATAATACACGGAGCTTTTTCTTTTTTTTTTTCTTTCCAATGTCTAGGACAATTATGATTACCCAATGAATTCACAATTAAATTTTTTTTCTAGATTGATGGGTTTTTGTACATACGAGTCTAAGCCGATATTTAGAAAAATGGATATAAGAATAGATTTTCCTGTAGTAAAAGAGAAAATGTTTATATTTAGAAAAAAAATAGATAAAATCCCTTTAAAAAAACACATTGGAGTTAAAAATTTTATGGTACAAAATGTTACATTCATAAAGATTGAAGTAGCCAACATCACAAAATTATTAACCTTGATATTCTGAGGGCCAACTAGTGTCATTCCTTTACTATTGATTGGCACAACCCATTTCCTTTAAAAACACATTTGGCATTACCAACCACAAGGCTCATGGAGTTTGCCTTAAAGGAAAGTGAAAAAAAATTCATTATCTGCCTGGAGATTGATATCATCGGCTTAATAACGGTGTATCAGTTGCTTGTATGCGTCCTTATTCTTTGAATGGTAGTCAATTTCTGCCTGCATGGCATCAGAACATGAAAGATATCAATGATTATATTCATGGATTAAATTTCTCTAAAATAACCATTTAGAAAACATTGTTGGAACTTACCTTTCGAACTCCTTTTATAGCAACAAAAAGTTTTTCACCAATCATCTCCCTCAATACATTGTTGTTCTGAAGAGCTTCTAAAGATTCAGCAAGTGATGAAGGGAGTCTCGGTAGTTTCCCCTCAAGTGTAGCTGGGTTTGCATCTGTTTCATTGATAAAAATACATTACAAGACTAATGTCAAGGTATCAATTTCATTGATAAAACGAATATTTAGAGTGGCAAATATTCCTGAAATAAAAACATTCAGATGAATAAATGTCCTTCAAAATTTTGTTATCACATGTGGTAAATACCAAAAAAATGCCATCTTTGTTACCAATAGGATCAGGCAGATGAAGGTGCCTCCGTAGACCATCAATTCCAGCGGCAACTATAGCAGCCAAGCCCAAGTGTGGATTTGCACATCCATCAAAAGATTTAATCTCAAAGTTGCTCACAAAACCATCCGGGATCCCAGGTGGACATGCAGTTCTTAAAGGCGCTTCTCTGTTTTCTTTTCCCCAGCACTGATATGCTCCACTCCATGCATTAGGTTGAATGCGATCATAACTAAAGACAAATAAAAGTTGAAGCAGGATCTAAGCAGGTACCACTATAAAAAGTAGATTTACCACAAACTGCATTTGTTCATTCTAATCTATTGTTATAATCGGTGGGCATAGAATACATGAATGCACTGCAGTAATCTTAGCATGAACAGCTAACAATTGATTATCCAAAATAAATAAATAAATATTTGGAAATAGAGAATAAACCTATTTGGAAGTGGTGCCGTCAATGCCAGAATTGACGGAAGATGGCTTAAAACCCCTGCCATGAACTCCTCCCCAATTTTAGACATTCCATACTGAGTAGCTGCATCAGATGCTAGAAAAACATTTTGTCCATTCTGCCATAAATTGATATGCACATGGGATCCCGAACCTATGTCATCCAAAGCATACCTGGGCAGAGAAATATAGTTTAAAATGTTAGGTATTCTAAGTTTCGAACATTAAAAGTAGGACATGCATGAAAGTCTCACACCAGTGACTTATATGTTTGACATGAAATTTAGCTCAATCAATAAGCAAAAGAGTCCTCCAATAATAATCTATTCATTATTATATTAACCAATTAGAACCATTTAAACTTCATCCAACGCAGAAATGACAATAATAATAATAATAATAACCATAGTGGCCAGCCTTGCATGGACAGGGTTTCATCATTCTTAAATCAGCAAGTCTTTCAATTCGCATCTGCTTATCCCCCAAAACCAGAAACTATAGACCTAGACCATGAGAACAAGGATGCAAGCATTGGTCAAACTAAGAAAAAATTTGCAACTTACTTCGGGACAAAAGTTGCCAACAACCCATGTTTATTTGCAACAGCCCTAACAGCTTCGTGTGTGAAAATCGAATTGTCAGCAGCATATGTACAAGCAGTGTGCCCCAGAGCCATTTCAAAATGACCTTTTCCAGCTTCTGCATGCAACTGCAAATTTTAAAAGCTAAGTTAACAGAAGCAGATAACAGTCAAACTTGCACTTCCTGAGAAGCAAAATGAAGCACGCACGGGAGGGAGGAAAGGGGAAAAAAATGATGGCTGCCTCTACTAAGAATTAAAAAAAAAAATTAAAAGAATACCACTGAGGAGTTAAATAGGAACTAAACTTCTATTGTGATCAATAGAACTCAAATTTGACCTCTGTATATTTATTCTTATATTGGATTATTTTGTGTCTTGATGGAGATGCTCAACCAAATAAATGGTACAACGAAGACAAATTGATCATCAGGTAAAATATGAATATAAAGGCTAATGACTGAGCCACACACATTATCAATTTGATAGAAAGTGCCTCCAATGAATGTAGATATCAAGCATATATGACTTCTCATCTGTACCTGCTCAACAGCAACATTCAAGGAATTTAGAGTTGCAATAATTTCTTGAAATAAAGTGGACACAGCATCAAATCCAGAAGAGGAGCAGTAAGGTTTTGAGTCAATTGGCACCCACTCTTCTTTCCCCTCTCTGCAAAATTTCAAGATTAGAATTTCATTATAATTGAGCGGAGCCTAAAGTTGCAAAAACAAAAGGAATAAAACTGCATACATCACCCACCTTTCCAGCTTTTTCAAGAGATAAAATTCATTTTCAAATCCTGCATTCATTACCTGCACATATAGCATTCATTAGTTAAGCATGAAATACTCTGCTATAACATGTATGACAGACCACCTAACGTACCAAGTTGAACTCATCTTATAAAACTTTTGAAACCCTTCATAAGGCATCTCTTGGGCTATATTCCCATGCTTCACCAGGTTTAAGGTGCATGTCAGCCAAAACCATCTCTTGTTTTTTCCTATAGAGGAAGAGGGTATTGACATTATTTTCAAGGAATAACGAAAAATTAGCACTTTGTAGCAATGATGATCTCATACGGATGTTGATATGATCACCGTCAAAGATCTGAAAGCACAGCCAGAATATGGAATGATATAAATGCATGTAAAATACGTGAAGGTGTTGAAGGGGCAGATACAAGAAATTCAAATTGTCGAAACCAAATATTTATTCCTCAAAGATACAGTACCAAGGAATTTCCCTCATAGTCAATAGGTCAGGTATCAGTCTGATCTCACCCGTTCCAGTCAGATTAGTCTCATCAGCTGGACCATCAACAGCAGAAGTCATACCCATACATGCAAAAGTCAAACCAACACCATTTTTCTTCACAATATCGTCAAAGCGTTTCTTTGGAACAACCTGAAATGTTAAATAAATTAGAGAGAAACAGCTAAAATGTAGTTTACCCTTTCAGAC
Organism: Durio zibethinus; assembly: GCF_002303985.1. The sequence continues at coordinate 23,859,422 of NW_019168481.1, read as the reverse complement.
ATGAATGGTCAAGATGCCTTGAACAAATGACATCTATAATAGCTAGTATTCAATAGCTACCATATAGTTATAACACTTAATATAAGGAACAAGATATAGCCTAACGCACAATTATGATGCATGAAAAGGACCTCAAGCTTTCATTCAATGTACAATTAAGCCATTATATTGTTATTTGGTTCAATGAAACCATTTTACTTCTATTTCTATGTAATAAAGTCCAATAGCTAGCAGAGTATCTGCCACATCACACTTGCAATAGGAACTAACAGAATAGAATATTCAAAATAGATTAGCATTTGTGCATGATTAGGAGTATGAAAGCATGAACTGCCCAGCTTATGATCCCTAAAGTGATACCCAATGAATAGAAGGAAAAGGAGATCAATTCAATTTTGAAAATTAAAGATTTTCTCATCAAAGTTGGTAATTCCCTTTAGTAAATTTTTTATTTTCCTCATTTCTCAGATATTGGCAAATGAAATGCCATAAATTTCTATGTCTTCCATAGAGTTGTGATAACAAACTTAATCAAAGAATAACTAATTTATAGTAAGAAAAAGAAACCTTACATGGCATCTATGTTGTCCAGAAGTATCTACCCATACAATACAAACAAGGGAAACATTATGTTCTAGAACATTTGCCCCTAACACATAGCTGGGAGATTCACTAGCCTTTGAATCAAAAAGCTTCCTGCCTAAATTAATCTTATAGAACTGAATTCCATTATGGGCAAAGATGTCCTTGGATGCTTCAATTGCTTCAGCAATTGAGAGATCACGGTCAATGCATGAATCACTTAAAACAGAAAAGACAACCTCACGAGCTCTTTTGGCACCTAAAAAAGGAGTAGATTTAGGCATTATTGTCATATGGAATGTACATAGAGCAAGATATAGAAATCTAAAACTAGAAGAAGCAGTTACTTTCTAATGAATACATTCCTTTTAAACTTCACAAGTTGTTTTATCAAATAAATAGACAGATACATCAAGGCTTCTATACTTTTCCAATCCTTCAACAAATTAGTCTATTTTCTTCCAATAGTGTGAATGAAAGGGCCAGGCCAAACACATGCATATGCACAAGCACACACTCACTCCCCAATGAAATTAATTTTACATTTGTGAATAAATAACCAACACGGACACATATTCACATAGCAAACCCTCTATATGTTGTAAATGAATGAACTTTGGAAAAAATAGTTTCTATAATTAAGTACCTATTTTTTCATCATATTAAAGGGATATTTTGGAGAGTAACTCTATGTTGTGTAGTCAGAATTTTTAATAAATACCAAGAATTTTCAATTTGAAAATAATCACACTTCTTGCAATGCAAAAGTTTTGTCCTAGCAGTATAGACAGACATCAATAATTTGAATAAGATAGAAGTCAGGAATCTTGATCCCACTCAAACCTCACCACAAAAGAGAACAACACCCATCATGAAAAATGATATTCAAAGCATGTTATGAATGATCAGATAAGGCCATGAGAATTTTAACAATAGAATGCATTAAAATCATAGAAGCAAATTGGGAAAGAAGAATCATTCTTGAGCTATTCTATGATATGTCAGTGGGTGTTAACTTCTACAGACCTGAGTAGTATGTTTCAGGAGTTGCATATGCATCAGTGCTGAACATCACCTGCAATTTTGTGTTTAAGATCAATTAGTATTAAAACAAACTTAGTATACATATAAAAAGAAAGAGTAAACCATTTCTGTTGGGCATTGACAGCTTCCTCCATGTGAAATGCAACAGAAAGACATATTCCAGGGAACAAGTCCAGTTGAATGGGGTGGGAGAAATGAAAGAAAATTGCCCCATGTTAAATAAGGCAGCCATAGGACGAAAAGTAGAAAAGGAAACCACAATTTATCTTTCTATACGCTATAAAGTGGAGGAAATTCTAAGAACAGCTAAAAGCATATGCAAGGATAAGGTTACTAAATTAACTACAGTAACGTTACTTCTAGAAACGCTCACATGTTCTCACTGGATGAACTGGAACAAAACTCTTTTACAAAAAAAATGTGCATTTACCTAATAAACTAATGCTTATTTCTTAAAAACTTCGGTACACTTCGTACCAGGTTCTCAATATTTCCTTTGAGTAAGTGTTCTCACCTTCTTTATGGGAGCTAGCTCCAAAAGTTCTTTGACAGAGGATATCATCCCATGAACACTGAGCTTGGGAATGGCCAACCTGAAGTCAAGGTAAACCTGAAAGAACAAACAAATACATGCATAAGAACATGGCAAATTGAATAACTAGCGTAAAGAATGAATGTGATTCACTGGAGAGTAGGATTTTCACCTGGGAATAAACAGAGGCCAGATATGAAGCTTCCTTTGAGAATGGGTATGATGCATGTAAAAGAACTATCCGACACCCAGAAAATCTTTTGTCCTCTAGAAGGGTTCGGAGATGAAGAGGATTGGATGGTTGTAAATCTAAATCTTTGTCTCCAAAAGTAATTGTGGGAAAAATGAAAAAAAAAAAAGAGAAATGAGAGAAAAAACAATACTGAAAGTGCATACAGGTTGCTTTAGTGCCATCAATGATAGATTACTGACAAGGACAAAAACTTGGAATCTTAGGAGCTGTCTGGGTCAGGGGCTTCTAAAAGGGACCTAGATAAGCCAGGCCACTTCTGCATAGATGCTAACATTGCAATCCAACTCCAAGTTCATTTCCTCATCTTCAGCCAATACTAAGAGCATAATTGGGGAACATTTTACAATCTAAAAGCTAGCTCTTACCCTGCATGTATCTGCAATGGCAAATCAAACTGTAGAGCAACTTCCAAACTACGTGTGAAAATATGGTCGATAAAGCTTTTATTTGTAATGCGTACAGGCTTCCCACCTGAAATAGGAAATGGTTACTTATATCCTGTGATGAATACAGAACATCCAATGTGCATGCTATACTCACTTTTTAAAACTTCAGAAAGACCAAGCTCAGCATCCTCTCTGGTGACAAATGGGTTGATTTCCAAACCACTGCGGTATGCAGCTATGCTTTTCAAGCCAACAATCTCATTTGCAACTGTAACAGTAAGTTAAGGAAACCAGCTAAGACAGTAAGCTTTTCTCATATATTCATCCTTACCAGTTAGGCAGACTAAACTCAATAACCATTCATTGGTAGTCAACCAAAGTTACATGAACTATCCTTATAACTTCAATCATATGTAGCAGATAAAATGTGAATTTCCAAGAATCAAAACAAATACAATGGAATAAGTGTCCTTCAGTTATAAATGAACAGGTCATTGGGTGATAAGATGTGGTAAAGCCGTGAAGGTGCATGCCACTTCAAGCCAAATATCTGTGAGAAAAATAACATATGACCATATAAATGTCTATAGTTATTGGAAAGGATATGACCTCAAGCTTTTCAAAAATGTTTCAGTGAATGCATCCAGTGTCCAAGTAGATCCATCTAGCATCTCCTGTAAACATACATAACACCAATGATAAAAAACCATACTACTGAACACCCAATATTACCAAGAAACTCTGAGGTCTATTTGATTCAAAGAAGCAGATCGGACTAGCACCTCAACGTTGCAAGTTGTGGCTAACCCCTCAAAAGTCCACAGGCATAAGTCATCGAAGAATTTAGTTTGGGTCAGTGCAACTTAAAAAAGAGGATAAGTTTCGACGAAAGTCTTATAGATATTATACAATATAAGTTACAGACTAATATGTAAGATGTATAGGCATAGCATAAAAAAAGAACCAGGACAACTTAAAATGGACGAAGTACAAACATCCTTTTCACTAAGTGCAGCACATAACCACACACATGCCAGCAACATATGATCACAGGGACACATATCCACAAGAACTTATAAAGGAACTCCTCAAATTTGATACCCTCGTTGACCACTTCTAATTCTCTGTGGTCTATGTCTTCCATTAAATGTTTCAAGAAAAGACAGACATATCCACTTTATATTCACTCTGCAAACAAGTTGCCCATGTAATACAAAATTGAGAATCAGGCACACGGATTCTCTACTATTCTCTGTTTCCTTCAATCTCTAAATAACAGAGTTGTTAACATGCAATACCATCTGATAACACATGAAACATCACAGGCATAAATAATCCTCGAGAAGTGCAAAAATAGCCAATATCAAGATTGACATCTGATGATTTATAACTATAACATGGATATGACTATTCCTCATTTAAAGATAGTCCTATGCCCCTAAAGTGTAAACAATGTAGAAACGTATATACATATATATATATATATTTATTTATTTATTTATTTAAAAAGAGAAAGAGCATTTGTGTGTGCTAATGGATTTGCAATAATATAAAATGTAAAACATGAATTTGCCATGAAATAGTACGCTTATAATATTTACATTAGAATTTCATATAAAGTTTTCAAAAAAGATTCAGAAGGTATCCTACTCCATCAAGAATCTCCTCGGCCAGGTGTTCAGTTCTGAGCAGCCTACCAACAAATGGAACAAAATTTTTATGCCACTGTATGTCAAGCTTCTTGTCAAGTTTCAATCCATCATCAATGAGAATAGCAGAGATTCCTGCAGCTTTAAAGCACTTTGAGCTAATGGCTTGTAAGCCAGATGATCTGCGATAATGTTCCACAGCATCCAAGGATGATTCCGTGCAATAGAGTTCTGCAATCTCCCTCAAATTCCTCTGCCAAAAGACAATAACTAACACTGTCAGAATAAATGGATAGAACCCAACTTTTCAATGCTATCAGGCAATGAAAATTCACATTCACTACTTGTTTCTTGAAAACAAATGATTAAAATGCAACATAAATTATAATAACATAATTAGTTTGCACTTTGTTATCCCAAAAATTCGTTTTTTTTTTTTAAATTACTTGCTTTTATAGCCAAACGCGGTTTTTTTTCTTTCTATGGGTAAAACTTAAAAGCAAAAAAAACCCAAATCGATTCTTTTTTTGAGCAGTTATTCACTTTCAACGGCAGATTTAACATTCCCCAAACATGTAAAGATAAGTCAACTTTTTTTGTTCTATTTTTAAACTTAGAAACAAAACCAATCGTGAACTCTAATAACAACTTAAAAAGTAAGATTCATTACTGTCTCTCCCTCTGTTAAGCAAAAATATAAAGAGGGAATTAAAGAAATAGTAAAAGAAAATGGAATTTGAATTTTGAATGTCGTTTGAAACTATCCAAAACAAAGTCAACATGCAGCAACACTTATACACCACGGTGAAAAAACCCAGAAGCTTCTTTTTTTTCAAAAAATTTCTTTTCAGTTTTGACGATTGTTCTATAGCATTAAGCAACAAAAAAAGAAAAAAAAGAAAAATGGGATGGGTTTGCCTTGAAAGAGAGGGAGTGAGGAGCAAAGGATAAGGCGTGGCCGGTTGCTTCGGACAGTGAATTGATGAAAGCAAAAGAGGAATCCAAAGGAACAATGTTGTGAGCATGAGAATCCACCACCTCTATTCTCTCTATCGCTTCTCTCAACTCTGCAAATTCCATTCTTTATTCTCTCTCAGTCACCAAATTCTTTTCTTTTCTTTTTATCGGGAAAATGAACCGGCTTTTGGCAGAATACGAAGGGAGGTACGTCGCTTTCAACTAAGTTTAGTTTAGTGAACCATTGACTTGGACTAGGAAAGAGAAAATTATAGGGAATTAAGATTGGTTTTTTTTTTTATTTGAATTTGTTAAGATTTAAATATTAATTATTAAAATTAAGATTTTAATACTTTATCAATTTGTTAAGAATTTATGTGACATTTGATTATTTCGGTAAACACTTTTGGAAGTTACATGTCAAATTCCAATATCGAGGATTGGCATGAAACTTGGGTTTTGTTGGAAAAGAGGATTTTTAGTTTGGTCATTGATTGGGAGACAGACAAAAACTGCTAGAAATCTGTCGTTTCCTTTATGGAGATTCGTATTGTCCCCCCGTTTCCCATGTGTTAATCCATGTTTAGATTACGTGACAACTTATGGCTATGCATTAATATTTCTTCTTCGTTTAATGTCGTAACCATGAATTAGGGTTGAGAAAAAATGTGATAAATTCTTGCCTTACGAAGCTATTTTTGTTGCAGTAGCTCAATCAGCTACATTCACATTTAGAAACAACTACCCGTGCACAGTTTGGGCAGGAACTCTAACAGATGCAGGTCCTCAATTATCCTCAGCCCGTTGAGTTAGCTTATCCTTTTGATGTACCTTAAATGGCTATGAAATCACCAAAACAAAAAAAAAAAAAAAAAACCAAAGAAATACTCAACCTTAAACTATTATTACAGGAGTGATAAATTAGAACTGAGATCTCATTGGAGCTTTGAGACCAAGGTATCGCATTATCTTTAGTCGACGACCTCTTTTGTTAGATTTCGGTGGAAATAGATAGGAATTTTATGAAGGCATTAATGATACCAACTAGCAAGTAGTTGAAGACAAGTCGACCAAAATTTGAGTGCCAACTCACATCCAGGTGACTTGCAGGCTTGCGTTCTTTCTTACTACCGGTTTTGCTTGAGGTAGATGGAGCCCATTTACCTGTCCCAAATTAAACAGGGTCAAGATAACAACGAAGGGTAGTTTCTCCAGTATATGCAATGAAATGTCAAGGCATTAAAGGCTTCAAGTATAATCCAAATGCGTAAAAAAAAAAAAACACATATATGCTCTTATCTAAAAATTAAACGGATTTTGAAGTGTGATAAGAAGGGAGGAAAATGCAATTAGTATTTGATTGTCGGCGAATGTTGGCAGTTACTAGTCTTATCCTCTTACCATCAAACTAAAGAGACCAGCTAGTCAAACTGCATAGGCCTAGTTTATTAGCATGCCTACGTTGACAAGTTTATAAACGACAGAAGGTAACATCGTAAGCATTAGCCCCGCTACATTTGTCGATTGGGGGATCATTATCTGCTGGATGGGTATGTGCCAACAGCCAACTGACAAACTTGCTTGAATGTTTTTAAATATTCATTTGGCTGGCAAGCCTGCCCTGTAAAGCCTCCAGTGCAACAATATTTGGGATATTTCAATGCGTTGCATGGACTATTGCATCTTGCATCCCACATAAACTTCATTTTGGTTTTGAGCCTCCAATGGTGAAGGGCACACATCTTTCAAATCCTTGATGCCGTCTACCACAGGGCATGGTCCGGACCCTTCAATCAATGAGCCGCCTAGTGGCTGAATCCAAACTGGGCACATTGAACCCATGGTTCAGGCTCACTTCATAAGACACCACATTTTGGTTAATACCAAAATTGAGGAGTGTCGCAGGGTGTTTTTGTGGTGGGGATTGGCAATCCATTGAGCCAGACCCACAGTCTCCTGTCTCACAAGTAAAGTTAGTCATGGTCGCATCATGGGAGCACTTGGTCCGTATCCAAATGCTACCAGTCCAAGTGTCCGGCATGGAGAATATTTCCAATGTGCCTGGTCCTCTCTCGGGATCACAGTCGCCAAGGGCTGGCTGATGACTACACTGAGAATGAGCTTTCATTGTCGAAATTGAAGGTTATATCCCATCGTACAAATCTACCTGAAAAATTCAGATTAGCAATTAGGGGGTAGGTCTCTCACCAATTGAGTTGAGCCTAAACGTTGTTACAATATGCCTTTGATACCATTGACAGAAAATAAAAAAGGACTTGACAGAAAACTGCTTTACAAGCCATTGAACTTGAACTTCAGGTTTCAGGTACCGGCCATCGGCGGTGGGTTTGTTATACAAAACCAGCTATTTATTTTTGGTAAGAATTAGAGATTAATAAATTGAAATTCATTTCAGTCAGAGATTTAAAGGTATAGATTTTCCATTAAAAAGGTGCCATAAGTGGAAGAAGCAGTATCTTTTGCATTAATTAACATTTGACCACAGGATTAAGACTGCTCTTTTTTTTTTTTTTTGAAAGGCAAGTAGCTTTTCTCATTATCATGAAATGTCTTCTGCAACCATTACAGTGAAGTCTGGACATTCATCAACCCAGTAAACCGTCTTATTCACTCTCAAAAGCCTCTTTGGCGAACAAATGTGCTACCTTGTTTGCTTCCCGCTTAGTGTGCATACATTCCCAAGATAAGAAAGTTTGCCCCAAAAAAGGGTAGAAGTACAACAATAAGAATGGAATAGAATTATGCACCCAAAAAAATGGAATAGAAGGAATAGTTTGCATTTTGCATAAACAATATTTATATAGCATTTTTATGTAGTCCATAAACCTTAAAATAAATTGTAAAATGGAAAACATATTACAAATACTAGGTATTTACATACAATTATAAGAAGATAAAAATGGAGGACATAAAATTGCAACCATGAATATAGCAATGAATCAAGATATATGTTGAACAGAATCTGTGCTAGACTGCTAGTTAAGCATATCTCTGTCTTAGACAACTTTATTGTCTGCATTACCGCTTTTGATTTTTTTTCTTTTTGTTCTTTCCTTGGAGTTAAGATTCATTGTATTTAGATCTATAATGGTCATCTAGAAGTGTCCAAGCATAGAAATTAAACGTGCTTCGTCATTCAGATAAACTCAAATTTGAATCTGATTCTCAGTCCCACTTACACATGCTACCTGATGCAGACAAACTCAAATTTGAATTTGATTCGCAGTCCCACTGATAATCTTCATTTTCAACCTGTCAAGGACAATATAATTATTATACGACAGTGACCATCAAAATAATTGATGATTTAGATTTTGCCTCCAATGCTGGTTGTTCATATCAAGAACGATGAACCTATCCAATTGTAAGGAAGAGTGGGGTCTAGCCATATTGGTTTTTATCGATTAAGGTCTAAAAAAAGTTTTGTTTTTTATCTAAAAGAATCGCCTTAGCTAATAAAAGAGGACTGTGTAATAGAGAAACAAAAAGTGGTAGCGCGGAAATCCAGAGAAAGAAGAAAAGATTAAAAAAGTAGCAAAAAAAAAAAAAGAAAAGTGAATTGAATGAAAATTAATTTGTGATCTAATTAAATTAAAATTTTATTAATAAATTTATGATTTAAAATTTTATATTTTAAACAGTAAAAATTATATTTTATTTTAAGAATAAATATAAAGAATATTTATTGAATCATTTATTTAGTGATATTTTTTAAATTATCTTTTTAGTTATTGATTAATTTTAATTTTAGTTAAAAAATTTTTTTATATATTTATTATTTGATAATGATGAATTTTTTTATGGTTCATGAATTTTTTTTTTATATTGAAAGATTTTTCATATAAATTTTGATATATTTTATTTTTTTTGTATTATTGATTGTTAATTATTATCTATTATTATAAATTTATTATGATATATTATTTTTATGTTATTATATTTTTTATTTCAGACCTAACACCGATAATGCTTTTAAAAATCTATAAAAGTGCATAAGATATCAATCCAAAATCAATGTTATTATATGGAGAAAATCCTCATGGTGAGGTTCACCTAGTTTACTATTAATAAGCCTAATCATACATTTCTGCCTTTATCAGCCAGAAGTTCTGAAAGCATGGGAAATGTTTTGCATGCTGCAGTTGGATTAATCCTGTTATTCGTGTTTGATATATAACTATCATCATGAGTCCACTGGGTTGATCATTGATCTAAATTTTGTGCTGTGATTATTGAAAATAATGACTAATATCATAAATAATTTGTTTGAAATTAATTAAATATTATTTGATAAATAAAAAAACATGTAAAAATTATTTTTAAAAGGAAATAGATTTTTAATAAACAAATTTATATGTTTTTAAATATGTAAAGTTTTTATAAGATTAGGTATAAGAAAAAAGATATAAAAAAATTGTAAGATTTTATATGATAGCACCTCATAAAATTATTAGAGATTTACGTTTTATGAGTGTGTATATTTGAATATTTATAGGTGGACTAGAAAAAATTAAGAAAATCTATATAAGTATGGTGCATGAATACACATTAGTATGTGTATATTTGAGTTGATAATACTCTATAAAATTAAAAAAGATTGAAAAAATTTATAAGTATTAATAGTGAATGCTTGATTTGATTGTATGTTTAACTTTTTATAATTAATGAATTTTTTTTTATTCGTAAACATAAATTAATTAAATCAAATTATATTAAATTATCATTTTTGATAATTAATTGATTATTTAATTTTATTTTTATTAATATAATTAAATTAAAATTATTTAATCTAATAAATGATATCAAAATTATCGTAATCTTAACACATTAACTAGAACCAACAGACTCTAAGCCCCATTTGGATTGAACTGAAGCCATGGTGAGGTGCGTTTAGCACCCAAAAGTTAATTTGCCCAATGGGACAGCATTTGAAGATCAGAATGAGAAACGGGCAGACTGAGAGTCAAATCGGCACGGCTCTGAGGCAGTGAGACAACATTTATTTAAGTTTAATTATCCAAATGCATATGTAGGCACATACGTCACAAGCACCGCAAAAACGACAAATCATGTCAGCAAATCAATCGCCGACATCAAATTAATTAATTGCTATATTAATCAAGATTACTCAAATCAGTAAGCATTAGTTGCTATATATTTAATCAATATTACTCATTCGGTCATTCCTCCAAATCATTCACTTTGCCGAGAAATTCACAGAGCAATGACAACTGAAAGCTATGAACCTCACTTTCTTTTCATACCCTTGATGACTCCAGGCCATATTATCCCCCTGATGGATATTGCTAGATTACTGGGAGAGCGGAAAGTGGCTGTCACCATGGTTATAACCCCGCTAAACGCTACTCGATTTGGTTCCATCATCGACCGCGCCGCTAAATCAGGATTACCGATCAATTTCCTACAACTCCAATTTCCCTCGACTGAGGTTGGCCTGCCCAAAGGCTGTGAAAGCATTGACAAGCTACCTTCACTTGACTTGATAGGCAAATTCTTGACAGCACAAAGCATGTTGCAGGAACCCCTTGAGCAATCATTGCAAGAGATGAAACCACTTCCAAGTTGCATAGTGACAGACAAAAATATCCCTTGGATAGCTGTTACTGCCTCAAAGTTCCAGATACCGAGGATATTATTTGATGGGACGAGCTGCTTCACTCATATATGCTCTCACATTTTGCACAAATCTAAGGTCTACGAGCATTTGTCGTACTCAGAACCTTTTGTGATACCAGGATTACCTGATCGAATTGAATTCACAAAAGCACAGCTGCCTGCATCTTTCAATCCAGGTTCCAATAAAGATTTGAAAACTTTCCGCCAAACAGTGAAAGCTTCTGAGGCAGGAGCATTTGGAGTGTTACTTAATAGTTTCGAGGAATTGGAAACAGAATACGTAAAGGCATATCGAGAGGCCACTGGATTTAAAGTTTGGTGCATTGGTCCTGTATCATTATGCAACAAAGAGAGCTTAGATAAGGCTGAACGGGGTAGGATACCCTCAACAGATGAAAACCAATGCATGGAATGGCTTGATTCCCAGGCACCAGGCTCTGTAATCTATGTTTGCTTTGGAAGCCTCAGCCGCATACCATCTTTACAGTTAATTGAGATCGGCAAAGCCTTGGAAGCGTCAAACAGACCATTCATTTGGGTTTTAAGAGAAGGATATAAAAAAGAAGAAATGGATAAATGGTTAGACGAAGAGGGATACGAGGAAAGGATTAAAGGACGAGGCGTTTTAATCCGGGGGTGGGCACCACAAGTATTAATTCTATCTCACCAGTCAATCGGAGGATTCTTAACACACTGTGGCTGGAATTCAACGCTTGAAGGAATCTGTGCTGGTATTCCAATGATTACATGGCCATTGTTTGCCGAGCAGTTTTATAATGAAAAACTCATTGTACAAGTACTAGATATAGGAGTTGGGGTAGGGACTCAGCAAGTTGCTATGCAGTTTGGGGAAAAAGACAACGCGTTTGGGGCGTTGGTGAAGGCTGAAGACATTGAGAAGGCTATAAACAAGTTAATGGGTGGAGGAGAGGAAGCAGAAGAAAGAAGAAAAAGGGCAAAAAGGCTTGCAGCTCAAGCAGAGAAAGCAGTAGAACATGGTGGATCTTCTTACCTCAACATTACATTTTTCATTGAAGATGTTGTACAACAGGCAAAACACAATCGAACAAAGTTCTAAAGGTGCAGTCTATGTCACGCTTGATGTCAGAATAATCTTTGTCCCTTCATAGTTGGAACAACAGTCATCATCGAAAATCTGGGTGTTTGGTTAACATTTCTTGCTAGGAAAATAATTCATGATGTGACATTTATAACTTTGCAATTGGTGAAATTTGTTGTATCCTCAAAAAAAAAAAAAAAAAAAAAAGTTCTGATCACCTGTTATTGCACGGAATCGTTTGAAAAATTTTCTGCCCAATTTGGCTGGAAATTGAATCGTGGAGTCTACATGTCAAGAGTTAATCAAGGAAAACTAATCCATCTTTTCCAATCATAACGTAATTTACAAGGAATTTAATTTTTTTCCCCAAGGACTATCTAACAGAAAATCATTCTTAGGGAAGTTATTTTATGAAAATTTTTAATGAAATATTTTTTCTAAGTTGCTCATCTCAAGACTCATCCAAATAAATAAGAATATTAAAATTTTTTAAAATTAGTATTTATAAAATTGACTTTTACAAAATAAAAAAAAACCTAAATTTTATCAGCAATTGATGTTATTCACTAAAAAAGTAATTCTTAATATTTATTATTTAATTTGAGAGTTGAAAATTTTTTTTTTATTTCGAATCTTTCAAAGCTCAAAGTCTTATTTTATAAAGTCAACTCTTACATGTTCCAGACTCATAGAGAGAGGAAGAGCCTTTGGAACATGTCGGAAATGGCTGCTCTTGCTTGTATAAAATTTAGATGTTACTTGTATTATATATATTTTTTATTTCAAAAAAATTTTGACAAAGCAAAGAATTAAAAAATATATATTTATTATTGAATCAAATATTGGAATTTAATTTTTTTTAATAAATTCAATTCTTTGGCTTTGAGTTTTACCAAAGAATTAAAACAGGTGTTGTCGAAATATAGACTTTTTTGTTTTTTTTTGGTGACCAACAAAATATAGACTTCAATCGATGTGGAAAAGAATCTTCTAATTTCGTCAGTCTTCAGGCATCACTGCTTATGTTATCTCTCCTCTTCCATTTCTCCTTTGAAATCAAAATTTAAATGAGAAAATAAAAGCAACAGACATGATTGCTTTTGGAGAGAATTTATTTAAAGGTTTTTAGGTTGGTTTTGTAAATTTTTTATTAAAATCAATAAAATAAAAATTAATTTTGATAGAATTTAATGAGAAAACTAATAATATGTAAAAAGTTAATTAAAAATAACATTTATACGCAAAATTTAATGAATTTATTGAATGATAATGAAAATTTTATAAAAAATTTTCAATAAAAATGCCTATTAAAAGAAAGTACTAAAATACATTCAAATTATTTAAAATTTTGTATATTTTTATTTATGTAATAAGATTTTTTAATCTAATAATTTAAAATTTAATTTTTTTTATTTAATAATTTTAATAAAAAAAACTTACGGACATGACTTAAAGAACATTAACTAAATCATGCCCTGAGAATGGTAGGTTTTGGTCCAAATTGTTTGAATTTGATTCCAAAATTGAAAATTAAACCTTACTACATATTTAATATATATTAATTATTTCCAACGTAGAGACTTTCTGAAATTACTAATAAATAAAAAATTTGCCACCAAGATTGTTTAATTTTGCCTACTTCAACACATTGGCGCATGTGGCCTATAATTTATATCCACTAAATCTAAAGGGAGAATCTTTTGATGGATGCAAATTGTTTTTTTTTTTTAATAAAAATTTTTAAAATGAGTGTGAAAATTATGTTAATTTTACAATTTGCAAAGTTTAATTTTGTGAATCAAAATCCTGATGTAATTAGGATCGGCAATCCAACTCGTTTCTGACGGATTTTGACCCGATATTGTGGGGTCAATTTTTTTTTCTATTTCGTTTTTCAAGTCAAGTTTTAAGCAAACTCGATCCGATTTGATATTATATAAAAATTTATTTTTTAATTAATTATTTAATTTTTATTTATATATTTATATAATGATATTTTTAAATATTTATATTTGAAAAATAATTTTTTATATTTAAAAAAATTTTTTATTAATTTCGAGTTGGATTGAATCGTATATAATTTATATAATATCGGGTCGATGTCAGGTTTGGATATAAAAGAACAAAAAAAAATTCAAGTAAGATCATATTCAGATTTAATTACACATAAAATTAGATCAAATTCGGGGCGAACAAAATCCGACCCGATGTCAACTCTACATGCAATGGATCTATATCTAAAAATAGTATTCGCGTATTGGCCACCCTACTACGATTTTTAAACAAACACATATTCATGGCATCAACATTTCACCTCACAAAGTTAAAAATTTACAAATTATAAATACTTGTGTTTCCATTTGACACTTTGAGAGGAGATATGGAGCGTGGTTCACGACAGTATTGCCTGCCAAACCTCAGCAATTAGGCTTGGGTTCGAATTATATTTGTTAATGAAAAAGGAAAAAAAAAAAAAAAGAGAGTAGGTTTAGATTTTCAGAAAATTCTAATAAGCAATTATTCATGGCCAATTTTCTTTTGTTCATAATTCATTTTCATTATTTATCACGAGCAATCAAAATTTGATGATTAACGATAATCAAACAATTGATTATTATCATTGATTCGTGGTTAATGATCAATAATTATCGTTGATTGTTGAAATGTGTAGGATTAAATTGTGACTGACAGCTTGTAATTAATTAGTGACATTTTTGTTAAAGAAAAATGTTAGAGATATTTTTAAATTTTGCTTAAATAATCATATTTTTGAATGATTTTAAAAATGCTTTTTTTTTTCAAATTAACACGATGCATTTATAATTTTATTTTTGAAATATTCTTCACAAAAATCAAATCTAGATTAAAATGGAAAAGATTTTCCCTTTTAACTGAACTAATTCTTATGAATAATTAATGACAATATTAATTAATTAAAAGAGATTTCTTCTCTTACTAATTGAACTCTACTTAAACTAATTATAATTAATGAAAGTATATTATCATTATAAATAAGGAGTGTAAATGAGTCACATTACTCATGAGTTTTTTAAATTTAAAATAAAAAAAACTTAAGTTTAACTTATTTATTATCAAGCTAAACCTAAATTTAAACTATTCATTTAACGAGTTGAATTAAATTTGATTAATTTAATATTTGATTAAAAAATTTATAAATCTAATTGATTTTTATTTTTTAATATATTTATTATATATAATAATCAAATAATAAAACTATGATACTTAATTTTAATATTCATAATTTTATCGAGCTTGATTGAACTTATCAAATCTAACTTGAATTTTAATAAGAAAAATAAAATTTATTTGAATTTAAATAAAATTTCAAGTATCAAAATTTTAAATTAAATCAAACTTTAATTTAATAATATATCGATTTGATTATACTCAAATTCTATTTGTTTTGTTTTACACATAAAAGTAAATGATGGTTGTTAAAAAAGTTTTAGATGATCAGTTGATGATAGTTGTCGATAACTAATGGTCAAGTCTTAGTTCAACATAAGTTGATTTAGTTGACTAGGGAAACTATTCATGCATTGGCTCCATATGAAAGGAATAACCTTTGTTTTTTTTTTAAACTTTCCAATCGAAAAGATCTTTTCCTTTCATATACCAATGTTGAAAAATGAAATTATGAGCATTAATTACATTGTAGCAAAACGAACATAGCCTAACCCATTATTAAAAAATAAAACTTTTAATTAATGTTTTTTAAAACTAAGTGTTATTAGGAATAAAAAAAAGAAAAAAGTGTAGGATTTTTTTATTAAAAAAAATTACGTTATAAACCGTAAAAATTTAAAATTAACACATATCTTTTTAGGATATATTAAAGAAATAAAATTTTAATACTGTTTAAAATTCAACAAATAAAAACGAACTAAAAAATAAATGAAATTAAAGTTTTTTTTCTAGAACCTCGCGTGGTCCACGTTCACAAAAGGCTTGAACCCAATCGAAAAGCCTTGCATTATGCTTCACGTGGGCCGCCCTTTGGTTAACGACTCACCGGCTTCTCATTACCCAACGACCAAGAACCGGAGAAATTCGAAGTTGCGAGCAATCGAGATATCCAAATCATCAAATCCCATTTCCATTTATCGACATCCAAGTCATGTTTGAATAATAAAAATAATAATAATAATTGTCATTGATTTTTTTGCTTCTTTTAAATAAAATTTTGATGGTTAAATAAAATTATCATTTTATTTAAAATTGTTCAATCTTTTAGATTAAAATAAAATGTATCGTATTTCATAATTTAAGATAAATAAATATATGTATTATATTCAAAATAATTTCAATAAGTAGACACCGATAAAATTTAAATTCAATTACTTTTCATCAAAAAAATAAATCTTAACTAATTAAATCAATAACTTTGATAATCATTATTGATTATAATATATGATATGTACTTTTAAACTAATTCGCATAAATTTTTTATTATTGTTATAGAGAAATGGTTGGCTGGTGTTCTAAAATCTCCAAATTAAGTAACTCTCTATCTAAGCTAAAACTAGCAATATTCTAATTAAAAAAGGAAATAAGATTCCTACGTGAGAATTATAAGTCTTAGTTACATAAAATTTTATGCTTATTAAAATTATCACGATTTTAACAAATAATGTATTTTATCTTTAAATAAAAAAAAAAGAAATGAGGTTTACGGCAGCAATAATTTTATGATGCGACCAACTTAATTTGGACTTTCCTATCGAAACGTAAGCACCTAGCTATGTTTAAATTGGTGCGGCATTTTCAAGCAAGGGACATGAGGACATAGGGTCGGTAATCCAATCAATCCATGATGGATTTTGATCCGATTCAATCATATAAGATCGATTTCTTTTTTTTTAATTTTGGTTACGGGTTGGGTTGGGTAAGATTATGAAAAAATCGAATTTTGATTTTAGGCAAACTCGACCCAACCCTATATTATATAAAAAATTATTTTTTAATTAATTATTTAATTTTTATTTATATAATTATATTTTTAAATAATTATATTTTAAAAATAATATTTTATAAATTTCGGATCGGATTAAATCTAATATGATTTATATAGTATCGAATTGAAATCGGGCATGAAAAAATAAAAAAATTTCAGATCGAATCGGGTTCGGTAGGAGCAAACCTGCCCCGAACCTGATCCAATACCAACTCTATGTGAACAATATCAAAAGAGAAGCAAGTCATGCAAGCATAATTTAACATTCACATATATATATATTGATTTAGAATCAATATATTTATTTGAATAATTATAAATGTCAAGCTGAAATAATAATTTTCTGGATAGATTAAGTCTTTTTTTTTGTTTATTTTTATTGACAATTTTGAATAGTTAAATACGATTAATTAGAAATGAAAGAAAATTTAATTAATTTTATTAAAATTTTACACAATCACTAAACGACATTTATATAATAAGGTACAAAAAGGTCATATATAAATAATCACAATTAATTATTCAAACTCTTATCTTTATTTTATATTAAATTTAAAATTATTAATTATTTTATTAAATTATAAAATCAGCTTACGAAAAATTTTTGCAAGATATTCGTTCGTATGGACAAAACTTAGCACCTGATAACAAAAGAGAGTTAGATTTTAGTCCAAACAGGAGAATTTGAACAACCATAGATTTTTTTCAAAAACTTTGGGGTCCCGCAAACAGAAATTTTTTAAAACATTTTTTCATATAACAACCGCATTCAAATTCTAACATTACAAGTAATTAATTGATTAAATATTACAATCAAAGTTCATATAAATTAGTGTAATAAGTTAACAACTACAAGAAAGCCTTTGAATAAGCTAGAGGTTATGGAAGAAGATTCATAGAAAAGTAAATTATGGAAATAACGTGAAAATTTCTCAACTTGGTGTAATTCTGTGAAGAAAGTGACTATGAAATCCTATTAAAATCAGACATCCAATCTAAATAAAAGAAATATCAACTATCAAGCCTAAAGGATCCGACCAACCATTACCGGCACCATGATTTTGCTTTAAAATCATATTAACGTGGGAGTCGGGTAAAGAGATGTGGTTGACAAGTCGGCTATATGGCCTAGCCAAGTGAGTAATTCAACACCAAACATACGATAAGCCATGACTTGATCAATCCAAAATCCAAGTCAAGTCAATTTTAATTTCGATGAGACAATAAGATAGTAAACGATAATATATTATAATTAATTTTGCGTTATGTTTAAAGTAATATATTTGGAATTGTTCAAAGTCAGGCTCTCCTTATAAGACCTGCCATTGGTGGCAATCCTCCTGCAAAAACATCTAGACTTGATTTTTTACAAATTCTACGTAACCAAATCGATCGGTTCCTAGAATTGTTGTTTCTTTCCATTTCTTGAGCCTGTGGCTTCAATGGCCAAGCAACTACACTTTGTGTTAATCCCGCTCATGGCACAAGGTCATATGATTCCGATGGTGGACATGGCCAGGCTTCTTGCAGAGCGAGGGGTGATTGTAAGCTTGATCACTACTCCCCACAATGCGTCAAGATTCGACACAGTCATCCAACGAGATACGAAATTTGGGCTCCAGATTCGGCTAGTGAAAATTCCATTTCCATGCCAGGAAGTGGGACTTCCTATCGGTTGCGAAAATCTTGACACTTTATCCTCCAGGGACCTACTGAAAAAGTTCTACAATGCACTTGCCATGTGGCAAGAACCATTGGAACAATTTCTTGAACAACAAAGGCCGCTTCCGAGTTGCATAATATCAGACAAGTGTCTCTCCTGGACCTCAAAAACTGCTCAAAGGTTTAACATTCCCAGGATTGTTTTTCATGGGATGGGCTGCTTTTCATTGCTGAGCTCTCACAATGTGAAGCTACATAAGGCTCATCTTTCTGTTGCTTCGGATTCGGAACCCTTTGTGGTGCCAGGACTCCCTCAAAAGGTAGAGATAACAAGGGCTCAACTTCCTGGTGCATTTGTTAGTTTGCCTGACTTAGACGATGATCGCAACAAGATGCAAGAGGCTGAAATGACTGCTTACGGAGTTGTGATAAACAGCTTCAATGAACTAGAGCATGGATGTGTCGAGGAGTACAAGGAGGCTATAAAGAAAAAGGTTTGGGCCATTGGACCAGTTTCTTTATGCAACAAAATAAACTTGGACAAGTTTCAAAGAGGAAACAAAGCAGCGATCAATGAGCAAAAATGCTTGAAATGGCTCGACTCAATGAAACCAAGGTCAGTTATTTACGCTTGCCTTGGCAGCCTATGCCGTTTAGTTCCAGCACAATTGATAGAACTAGGGTTGGGTCTAGAAGCATCACAACAACCATTCATTTGGGTAGTCAAAACAGGTGATGAAAAAGCTACTAACGAGTTAGAAAAGTGGCTTTCAGAGCATAAGTTTGAGGAAAGGATCGAAGGGAGGGGACTTTTGATCAAGGGTTGGGCTCCACAAGTACTTATTTTATCCCACCCTGCAATCAGAGGGTTCTTAACTCACTGTGGTTGGAATTCAACTATAGAAGCCGTCTGCTCCGGGGTGCCAATGATAACATGGCCTCAATTCTCCGAACAATTCTTTAATGAAAAACTCATTGTTCAAATTCTAAAGATAGGAGTTCGCGTTGGGGTCGATGTCCCTGTTAGATGGGGTGAGGAAGAGAAACTGGGTGTGTTGGTCAAGAAAGAACAAGTTGAGAAAGCAATAGATATGTTGATGAATGGTGGAGAAGAAGGCGAAAAGAGAAGAATCAGAGCACGAGAACTTGCACAAATGGCCATAAAGGCAGTAGAAAACGGAGGATCATCCTACTCCAACGTGTCACTATTGGTGGAAGACATTTTGGAGCAAATCACTCAATACTAGCTAAACTGGCAGTTAGATGCCCTCTTCTTCTTCTTCTTCCTTCTTTTTTTTTTTTTTTAAATAAATTTCCGAAGGCATTTTGAATGTATTATGAGTAACTTCTACGAATTTTCTATTATAACACCTTGATTGTTCAAGTATCTTCAAAACATGCTAACTTTTATCCATATATATATATATATATGTATGTATGGGGATAGATCAAGTTACATAAAAAAATTATATATATTTTTATGTTTTTTTTAATTTTAATTATAATAAATTTAAAAGATGAGAGAAACAAATCAAAATAAAAAATGATTTAATTTTATTTATTGGATTTATTGAAATCAATTATTTAAAAAATATAAAACTAAAAAGTTTTTATGTTTGTCAAACTTGATTCCTCTGCTGTATATACTATGAGTAGATCACTTCTTATAGAGGTTTTTTTTTAAAAAAAAACTTTGACAAACTATATATATATATAATATATATTCATTGCAAGATATTTGAATATTCATTTTAATTTAAGCACTAAGAGAATAGAATTCTTAAAAAATTTCCTTTTTTTTTTTTTATATTATTCAGGGTTTCAACTTTTGAGACAAAGTCTCCAATAGTAAATTTATTTCCTTAGATTAGACAACATGGAGGCACCCTTGTAAATTCCAATTAAAAATCAGTAGGCTAGGCTGACGATGTAAGGGCATATGTTGCGTCCTCGGAAATGAAAAAAAAAAAACGAACAGTCAGTCAAAATCAAGTAGGAGTATTCAATGTATAATATAATTGTGGATGTATCATATTGAATATTTTATTACGTAAAGTCAAAGTCAATTACTTTATTAATGAATTATTTTATTTTATATTGTACTCTTATAACATTTCTTTATATAAATTGAGTTAATACCTAGTTAGATCATGAGTTACACTGACAAGAGTTTATCATAGTTTGAAATTGAATTGGTCTTAGAATTTTACTTCTATGTAGGTGATAGGGATATCTTTGGGCCTAGACGTAAATTGGTTTTTTAATTTTATTAGAGATTGTTAATAGATAATTAGATATATTTTTTACTTTTAAGTTGATCTGATATGTTAAATTGATTTGATATGTATAGTGTTATGTTAGTTTGATTATATTATTATTTTATTTTACAAATTTTTTATTTTTTATCTTTTAATTTAAAGGTCGGAGTGCAAATATAGAAAATATCTCTTATCTTATTCTTAATCACTCTTTTTCTTTTGTGATTATAAGATACACTAAGGGTTGGCAATTCACTCGAATTTATGAGTTTTAATTTGATCTTATAGGATTGATTTTTTTTTAAATCAAATTTTTAGTTAAATCAAATTGAGTATTTTTTTTAAGTGAGGTCGAGTTTTAGGTAAACCTATTATAATCTGACCCAATATATAAAAAAAATATTTTTATTAGTTATTGAATTTAATAATTATATTTTAAAAATAATTTTTTATAATAAAAAATAATATTTTATTAATTTTAAGTCGAATTGATTGCAATTATATATATATATATAAAAATCAAGTCAAATTATATATCTTTTAATATCGAGTTGAATTAAGTTCAGATATTTATTATATAAAGTCAGGTTGAATTTAGAATGAATAAAAATTTTTCCCGACCTAACTTATTTTCATCTTTAATTCTATCCTATGTGTATTTTTATAATTCTTGTATTATAAATTTATTAACATAATTAAAAATTATAATATTAGCTATAGACCTTTATCTTTTAAAAATTTTTCAACTTGAATATTTCAAACCATCTACTCTTTAAAAATAAATAAAAAACACAAATATTCTATCTCTTCCTTTTTCCTTTTTTCAAAAATTTAAGCATACGAGAATTAAAAAATTTTAGAATTGCATGTATTTTAAATATTAGAAATTATTTCATGCCATGAAAACTCTAGAAATTAAAAAAAAAAAATTTGTTTTAAGTTTTAATCGTGATGGAAGAACTACTTGATGGGCTTATCGGTTCAAAACTATGGCAGGAGACCTAAGGCCATGTCTTTGAAGAACAAAAGAAACCATGTCTATTACGAAAGCAAGCCCGATCAAGAAGAACGAGGAAAAGCCCATGTCTGGAAAAAAAATGAAAACCTCGCTTCAAACATGGCGTTTTTTAGTGTTTATGTTGTTTTGTTGTTTTGTTTAGTTTCAGGTTAAATTAAGGAAACTGTAGTTGGAAACTTCAAAGCCAAGTAAAGGAAACAAGTGGCAAAGTCATCGTCGTGCCCTCTGACGAGAAATATGGCCAGGAAATATTTAATCATCAAAGCTTTTACTTTTCATGCAGGATGTCCTTTCGTTTCCATCCAGGGCTAATTATGTGATTCGCCCTGTGTCCTGTTGTTTTGCAATGCGTTTGGTCCATTGACTAGCTATGCTGGCTTTAAAGTCCTGTTAACTGTTAGGTCTAAGCCCACAAAAACTTTAAAGAGCCTTGATGAAGCTAAATGCATTCATTCATTTGACATTTTGAGTGTGCTTGGCAGTGGGTCTTGACTACTTGGACAGATGATGAATGTAAATTGATGATGGAGAATTGTTACAAGGCACTCCCTGTAGGAGGCAAATTGATCGCATGCGAGTCAGTGCTGCCAGAGGATATCAGATGATAGTCATCGGACTCGGGCTATCCTCGAAGGTGATAGACAATTTACAGTGCCAAGGGTTAGCATAGGCAAATTGATCACATTAACTTTATCCGCACCTTTCGTTATGACTCATGGGAATTGATCAACATCATACAAAGAATTACACTTATGACAAGAATAATTACTCCATTTTATTACGTCTACACTTAAAATTTCTCTCTGGAATGAATTAATAACCGTAAATTCTACATAAACTAGTTGTGGAAATGAGTATATAGATTCTATCTATATAGTTATACCCTCATAACAATGCCCGCCTATTCTCGAAGCCATTCATCTCCAGCAATGTACGAAATGTTCATGTAGGCAGCTGCTTCATATTCCATTAGCTTCTTCGCATAAGAAGCTCTGAATGTGTAGTTTGCTCCAGGCCCCAAGCACTCGTATTCTCCAAAAAATACGGTCCTGGAAATAAAAGTTTTGCATATTATGATAAAATCGCAGAGGAATGCTACAAAATAATTGCCATATAAACATCAAACAATGCATATATAGACTAGAAGATGCAACAGAGGTGAAGGTAAAAAATTGACAAAGAAAAGATCAAATAATAATTTTAAAGGAAAAGAAAGATGAAAGTAGTAATTAAATGAGATTGATCATTGTATAAAAGGGGAGGTAAAAATTTTTGAGAGACCGTGACCCCTGTCTGTCCCTTTTAACGTTTGTCTTTATGATGTAATATGATGAAAATTCGTAAAAAAAGATGGGAAAAAATTGTAAATTTTGAAAACAAGAGAGGAAAATGTACTTTCAGGAAATGTACTTTCAATGTAAGTTTAAAGAAAGATTTTGTAATTTGAAATTCCATAGATAAATTAAGAGGTATGGATCAAACGACAGACTGGTCTCTAGAGGGATCTCGCCAGTCATTCCAGCCGCCTGGAGCCACAACATGAGACATGTAAGTTCTAGAAAATACGACAGTGGCATAAGCTCCCCAAGCTCGTCCAAGCCACACGGTCCCGGTTCCCCGAATGATGCAATCCACGAACGAAAACCCTGTTTGTTCATCCATAGATTGCCTTGCTTGAGCTGTGATGGATCCACTAACTCCACTCGTCCCCTCTTTAGCAATTGAATGGATAACGCACCCCTGTCATTAATTACTGTAAGTTTGTAACATTTGGGGACAAAAAGTGTCGGTATGAGGCAATGTGTCACTCAC
Organism: Durio zibethinus; assembly: GCF_002303985.1. Next base: position 23,835,576 of record NW_019168481.1, on the reverse strand, counting down.
GGCTCAACATTGAAAGTGATATATAGTGGTAAATGATATCAAATGAAAGTGAAGTGCAGTGACAAAATTAAACTTAATCACAAAGTTATTGTACCTCATAGAGTGATTTAGCATTTCCAAATATGAAATCAATGGAACCTTGTATGAAACATCGTTTGAAATAATGCCTCCCACGATCATCAAGAAGAGTGTCTTGGGCTCCATAAAATCCACAATTGTAAAATGCAGCTCGATCTCCTGCTATTCTAAGTGCCACCGCCTGCTTTCCAGTTTCACCGGGGAATGGCTCTGGAGCTGTATTCTTTTCGAGAAATTGGAACCCAACCGAACCCAACCACGACAAATGAATAAGAAATCAATGTCATCCAATAACTAAATTTCAGTAATTATATAAACAAGTTCAGGGTTTTACAAGGATTTGAGCTACTTAGTTTTTGGTGTAATAATTTATTGAACTTAAAATTGAGAGTTTAAAATAATTCAATTACGAACTTACTGTTTAATTCCAACGGTTTACTCACCTAAAAAGAGGTGGATTTTCATAAGGGTGGAGTCTGATCCCTAATACGAATTGCAATTCCTCTTTCTTTATTTCTTACACTTCAACTTCCTTTGTACTAAAAAAAATATAACTCTATTATGCCTCAACTGTTTGCTCGTAGTCACACATATAATATACTTCACATCATAAATTTACGTTAGATTTTGGGCAAGATAGATAAATGGAGCAAATTAAGTCACTTTTCAACTCCTCTAAATTTGTAGGATGCAAAGTTACAAGACTACGTCTCAACCTAAGAGAGTAAGAGTGAAGACTAATTACCTTAAAGCTAATGTTGTATGCTGTAAAGTTAGCAGCAAAGATGGCAACTGAAGAGCTGTATACAGTCCCTCCAGTGGAATTCGAAGTGTCATTCCATTCTATTGCGGTGTTGAGAAAACCCTCACCTTGAATTATCAAGTTGGATTTCTTGGCATGGACTACTACCTTCTCCCTGCCATCATTATAATCAATGAGGTTCCATGCATGCAGAAGATGATCAAGTTATGTTGGATTAACAGGATTAGGTATTTATGGTGCAAAATACAGAACAAAGAAATTAACGTTGTAATAATGACCTGTATGTACCAGAATAAATAAAGATCAGGGTCTTGGAGGGGCTCGAGTCAGGAACAACATCTATCGCCTTCTGCACGCTGCTGAAATTGGCGCAACCTTTGGAGTCAACTGTTAATACAAGTGACACTTTGTACTGAGAAATGAGGCTAGACCTCCATCTGGTATAATCAGTACATTTGTGCTTACGCTGGTAATGATGGTTTCTAGACAGCATCCTTGTTAGTAAAGATAAGAGTTCACCACCTTGCCTCACAACTTTTCTGACGAAGGAAACGTCAAAACTATCATGATCGTTTAGGGTGATGCTTGTTTTGAAAGGAGGGAGTGTATACAGAGCAATTAGACTGGAAAACAATGCAATGAGAAAGGCGAAGAGCCAAAAGGAGTTTGTTCTGATTGTCATGGCTGATGCTATGGGTTAGTTAGAGAATGATGTTATATTGAGCTAAAAGAGGAGGGGAAAGGTATGGCCTTTAACATTCCCTTGGGAAGGCCGAAGGAGTGAGTTAAAGTGATGATTGGCGTGGGAGGTAAGATACGTATGGGCCTTACTACTGTGATGTTTGTACGTCTATTGATAATTATAGTCTCTTCTTCAAGAGTAATGTGGTGTGTAAACGAAAGAGAGAAAAAGAAAAGGAAGGTTGGAAACTGCATACGCTAAGCCACGAGAAAGAGAGAAAAAAAGGAAATTAAGATTACGGCAATGATGAAAGTAAAGGAACTGCGATATTAGCATGTTCATACTCACCAGATACTTGTTGACCCATTTTAGTTATAAATATGCTTAATATAATCATGAGTTCATGACTAGAACGACTATCCTAATTCAGATTTGCATGTAATAGATACTTCATGACATATATTCAATGGATGAAATTACTGAAGATAATCAATACTAGAAAGAGTTATATTACAATTTGAAGATGTTTAGGACAATCAGCAAACGCCCATAATAAGCAACTCTAACACGACCTTCAGCTAGTGGTCTCCTCAGACCTTATGATTGAGAGTAGTAAGCTTTTCTATTTCTACACATGGTAATAAATTTGTGTTTGAGATCAACCTTTTTGGGATAAAAACTGGATTGTTTGATTTTGCTTCAAATTCATGCGACCGCATTTGAGGACTAATCAAGTTCTGGGGTTTTGTAGAATGGAAATCATTGTTTCTTAAATCACAAAGGCGGAAGCAGGAAGGCTAGTCAATATCTCGGTTTCTGGTTTATATCCTCTTTCAGACATTTATTCAACAACGTCTTCCGTACTGTGTCCATTACAAGGAAAGGCTGTGATGTTTGTAGGTGTTGGTAATAAACAAACTTCGAAATGCAATCCCACTGTTAGTCCTAACGAACTTGCAGATAAATCCAAGAAATCAAATATAAACCCTAGTAACTTCGATTACCTATCCTCTATTCTGCCAAATGCAAGTCTTGTGCCGGGCTGTTTCATTAATAGTAGGATAAGAGAATTTTAACAGCACTTCACATTGGAGCTCCTCCCATTTCACAAATTGAGCTCACTTCTTTACCTTGACCTTAAAAGTGACAGAGAATAACAAATTTATGTACCTCAATATCTACGTCCATACACAAATTAAATACAACAAAAAAAAAAAAGCTATTTTCCTCCCTTCCGCTCCAAAAATAAACTATCCCTTACTCCACTTGGTTATATAACTCTGTAGGCTCTGTACTATTAATAACTGGACAGGGGGAAACTTGTTTCTGTAGCATCGAAGTTCCTTTGAAAATCACCATCTGGCAGCAGGATTTCTTATATTCACTAAGCTGAAGCACGAGGCAGACGTAAAGTTTCAGAAACATGGCAGTCAAAGTTGGACAACAGAATATAAGCACATTATGATGTATTGACAAACCTGGTCTGGCCTTAACTTCTTGAAGCCGAATTTGTCCGTCCAGATTGATTCGGCTTCTTCAGCAGCTGGAAGCACAATGTTTTTGACATTCAAGAATGCCAGCAGCTTCTCAATACAAGAAAACAATAACTGGAAGTATCCCTGTAAGGTAATTTAACTTCACTAAATCAAGATTTAGGACAATGATATTGAAACAGGCAATAAAAGATAACAGCAACTGTCAAAGTATATATATTATGCTTTCAAAACTAATAATTTCCTAGAGTCACAAGGAATTAAAGACAAGTGAAGGAGAAGCAACTCCAAAGGGAGTCAGCAAGAAGGATATTATTCAGATTGTTTGGTGGGCCAGGCAACAATTCCAAATTAGAAAAACCGGAATTGCCATTGTGGTAGTCAAAATTACAAAGCCAGACAATTGCAGACAAATGGAAATCCAGTTGATTAAAGCCATGTAAAAGAAGTGGGAAACGTAGGCAAAGGTCATAAACACAAAACTTGGGACAATTAGCCTCACCTTCCCACGGTTAGCAAAGCTTGTAGCAACTAAAGGGAGTTCAGCAATTTCTTGCCCAAAAACTCGAATTATTCCAGCTGATACAACGTATGAGCTGCAGCATTAGCAAAAGAAAACATTGTCAACATTCTAATAGCAAAAGCATTTAAAGCTTTAAATGTTATGCAAACGTCTTACTTGATTGTCAATACTGCACAGTACATTCCCCCATATTCTTGGCCCTTTAAATTCCTTCTGTGAGAGAGATGAATAGAACAAAGGACATAAATTTGTCCAAAAAAAAAAAAAAGGACAACACATCTAAATATGCAGCCAGCTACATCACGCACAAACAAGGGTCTCATGCTTACCCATAAACCATGCATGGGATAAGGTCCCGCCCAGTTGATGCATCAATTACAGGGTTGAAACATTCCTTGACAAAAAGATGGAAAAAGAAAAAAAAGAAAAAAAAAGCAAAATTTCAGTGAAATAAGACAAGCCATGGGTCCAGACATCTTTTATGTTTTGAAAAATAGAACATAGCCTACGACTTAAGTAGCAGATCACATCAAGTCCAACAAGGCAAAATTATCTTACACTAGAAAATCGCAGTTTGAAATAAAACATGCAAATCACAGCTGCACTTTGCCAAGCAATGTTTCAAATTTGCAGGATAAATCTTGCTGGAAATGTACATTTACCATCCCACATCTCCCAAAAGCCTTTAAAGCAGCCCCTATGCAAAGGTAGCAAAGTAGCGTCATTTTGTTTTCTAGCCAGAGAAACAAAATGCATCCATTTATCAATCCTTTTGGCTTAAATACTCTTATGAAATTAAATTTGTACAATCATTTTCTCTTTCTATATATAACATTAATTGTGACAAGCTCCACCGTGATAATAATGTCAAACCAAGGTAATATTAAGATGCTTCCAAATTTTGGTGATGATTGAACAGCAAAAATACATAGCTAATGTTAAGGAGATGTCTATTCTAGGAAAGTAAGAGATAAACATACATTAACTATATAAACACAGTATTTTGCCTTTCCCTTCCACTATAGCAGAAGGAAAAAATAAAACTAAAAGATAAAGAAAAAGAGAAAAGAATGAGGACAACAAGCATAATAGTTAGTTACAGAGCTACTGATGTTTACATGCAACACATTCAACCCAGAAAGCATACTTTCCGAATAAATACTTGAAAATAAACATATAATAACAGCAATAATTAAAGGAAAACATTGCATGGCCACTGTTTATCAACAGTTGCAACAACCATTGGTCATAAAGTGAAACAATTAAAGACATGATGAACAAGACTTACATGGAAGATACCAACAGCTTGAGAAAGCAACAATCTAGTTTCAGGAGAAGCAAATTTGCCACTAAGAAGCCTCCATCTCACGTCAATATTGATATTAGCATCTAAACCCTTTTCTACATGCTTCTTCTTCACAATATCCAAAAAGAACTCTGGAAGCTTTTCAGCTCCACGAATGAGCAACGTCCACAGTGTAGAATGGATCCTACTGCAATCTGAGCAGCAAAACCATTTCCCTCTGGGTATTTCCTGTTGTACAAGTAGCAACAGTGTTTTCATCCATTAACAGAATAGTGTGTCCAATAGACAGGAGCGAAGAGTTTCATATCAAATAATCAAAGGTACAATGACATTAATAATGGCAATGCATACCCTTAGATCAGCCATTTTATGACTCCTCAAACAGCCAATATGATATTCTTTCTCGCACTGGTCCAAAATGATTTAAAAATAAAAACAAAAGATGCGCAAATCAGTGGAAATACAATTAAAAGAAAAACATGTTCAACAGACTTTAAGACCAACGTACAAAAAAAGGTTAAATGAAAATTTAACATTATACCTGATCACACAGTATTATTGTCCGAGGACCAAATCCTGATTTGCTAAAATCACATGCCCTATATAAAATAAAATCAAAGCAACAACAATTTCAAGCCAAATCAAAGGATATAATGGACAGAACCAAAGAAATTTATGAAATATCACAATGCAAACCGTATAAGGATAGTCTTCATGGACTATAAGCTTCAATCAGATTCATACTAGTGTGTACTCATCACCTGCATAATGTGCATCCACTAAGTTCTGCCTCGATGCTTTTCACAATATGTAGGCATCTGCTGGTTATTTGTTCTATAGCATCAACTCCTAAAATCCTTCCAGCAGCAACAGCATTAGCATTATGCTCCATACACTTTTCTCTCATAAACATGTTCTGGCAATATTGGCAGTACCAGTGACCACGAGGAATTGTTGGTAGAGATGCACATTCTAAATAGATCAATAAAGGTGTTACTCATTATCAATCAGGTAAATCAGAGCTGTAAAACTAATCTTCAGAGGCAACTACAATAGTCTTTGACAGGTAACAGAAAAGTAATCTACAAAAACAAAACAATAACTCTAAGCGTAACCATCTTTGTTCAAGATTAAGAAACAAGAGACCAAATCACAATAAGTGGAAAAATGAAAGGACACAGCAGAAACCAAGTTTTGAATTTCTTACTGCTTAAAATAAAAGTTCTAGGAAAAGTAAATGCGCCAAGCAAAATGCCAATAAAAACATCTAATAACATGCCTCAGAGAGACTAAGAGAGAACACATTTATGTTAATATGCAATGCCATTAACTGAGTTGGTCTCCCAACAACTCAGTCTCTGTTTATTTAAAATAGTTGGTTTTTCATCCAACTCAAACTCCACCTCTTTTGTTTATTTTCCTTTTTCTCTACCTTTTTTGACTAAAACATTCCATTCAAAAATCATGATGCAATTTAAAAAACCGTATTCTCTTTTTTTTTTTTTTTTGTTCTTTTCTCCTTATTATCTTCTCTTGGTAAAATATACAAATTCTTTATCTACATAGTCAATGCCACATGTCTACTACAGTAAATCTCATGCATATTTAGAGATGCATATCAGGCATGAAGATTAGATACCTCAGACCTCAGGTTGCCCAATTATCATTCTTAACAATACAAAAATGCATAACTAGTCAGATGAATCCCTAAAACCCCAAAGACAAATAAATAAAACATTATGGTGTCCAAAAAATACCACAAAATAAAGCTATGAACCCAAGAAAACAAGATAAAACCATGCATCCCAGCTTTTCCTATTTAAAATGAAAAGAAATTCTTAATATACAATCAAACCTTTATGGAAGGCCCTCGGGCATCCATCACAAAGCAAAAGATTTCCACCATCAGCACAAATGATGCATGCATCATCATTATCCTTGGCAGAATAACGACGACCTTTTGAGAGAGATATTGCCAGTTCATGCAGAGACACCCCATTAGATGTGTAAATGTAAGCATAGCTGCCAAAAAACAAAAATATAATCAAGATATACTTAACAAACATATAGTAACCTAGGAAGGAAGCTGTAAAGCATCTTATATGAAAATATACGGTTTTCGGCGAGAAGCCCGACCAGCATGAGCTTCAAATTGTGACGGGCTAACCTGCACGATAAAAAGGAAACAGCATAAACAGACAAACAATGCAATTCCTAAATTCTGAAGATCAAGCAATAAAAGCACAATACCTCACAATTGCAACAACGACAAATTATCCCATAGCCCTTTTTGTAACCCTCAAGCAATCTCTGCCCATCAAAACTAATCACAATTTACACAACACTAAGATACAAAGGCATAACATAAATTACTTTTATCTCAATTACCTGTCCATGGACACAATATGCAACTTCAGTTCCATCAGGCAGTCCATCTTCCTCAAATACCAACTTATGCAATCGCTGATCTCTACAGAAAAAAATTCCAAGAAGAAAAGGAGACTAAATCAGAAAAAAGGGGGAAAAAAAAAAGAGCTTAGTCTAGAATTATATTAAAAAGGAACCAACTTTGTTGTCATCTTCCATTGACTTCCATTGGGTGAATACATTGGCGATGAGGCACCTTTGAAGGTCTTTGACATCAAAACCGGTTTCACTGGCCTGAGAAATTCCAATAAAAGCACAAAAAGGAAATAAGTATGAAGAAAATACCAAAGACTGCAAAGGAGCTTCACTGAAAAGAGGTCCTTGCATCTCAAAACTTTGCAGGCATAGGACGTAAAACAGAAGTCAGAAACATACCATTGTAAAATGGCAAAAGGAAAAGGATAAAACAAATGATACTAACTTCTTTTTTATTCTCCATTGGCCCTTATTTTTTGAGGAAATATAAACTGAAGCACTCTTCAAGGACTTTGTCAATAACCCTGGTTTTGTTAACCTAGAAATAACAAATATGGAAGCATGATACACCAGCCATAACCTATAAAGTACAATATTCAAAATTTAAATTACCATCTAGCACCACTATAGAGCTTCCAATTAGAACTATTTACTTCCCACGAATGGAAAGAAAATGGTTATAGACAGAATTATGCAAAACTAAAATGACAACAGTAAGACATAAAAAGAAACCAACTTTCTTGTTGTCTTCCATGGATTTCTATTTTGTGAAGAAATAGATAATGAAGAACATTGTGATGAATTTGATGTCAAATCAAACTCTGATGACCTGAAACAATGCAGGAGGCACGTGAAAAAGGCATAAAACATCAATAATTCATCTCATTTCAAAACAAATAATTGAGGGCCTATTTATGAGCTAAAAAAGGATGACACAAGATGGCACCCAAAAAAAAAAAAGACATTAAAGAGATACTGACTTTCCTGCTTTCTTGCATTGACTTTTATTTTGTGAAGAGATGCTCAATGACACACTTCCAGAAGACTGCGACATCAAAACTGATTCTTGTGATCTGAAATAACACAAAAAACAAAACATATAAAATAAGAAATGTAGATGTTACCATCAAGTACTAATTGATATAAATTAAGATAAAATTATATCAAGAATGCATTAAAATTTACTTACTTTCTTGTTATCTTCCATTGTCTAGTAGATTGTGGAAAGATACCCATTGTAGCAGTTCCAGAGGACTGTGAAATCAATAGTGGTTCTTGTGATCTGAAATAACATAATGCGACAATATAAAATAATATATCTAGACATTAATACTCGGAAGTAACTGAAAACCATAAACAAACATCACTCTAGCATTTCTTTACAACTTCATTTATGTTTAATTTTATACTGCAATTCAGTTTCATATACTCCCAAGGAAAAATGAATAAATTGCATTTCTATGAAGGAGTATGCATACTGTAGAATTGTCAGTCAAATAAACTTAAAATGTATCAATCAATTATAGCTGAATGGACAATCAAAAACCCCATCAATACCATACAAAGATTTGAATCTAACACCTTCAAGGGGAATTACATGGTAATGAATTGTAATGAATGCTTGGTTATCAGGAAGAGATTGTGCAAATAACATAGTTTAGCAAATCAAATGATCAAACTACAAAATTTAGACACATAACAGTGCAATTGTCAAGCAAATAGAAAATTCAACTAATGACAAACATTAAGATCCCTAGCCAACCATACTCTATAGCAGAAGAGACATTGATTACTAATTTTTTTACAAAGCAATGCTTAAAGAATGCATACCTAGCTCCTGCTCTGGGTGCACTCATTGTGCTGCACTGAGATTTCTTTGACTCCATGCATGAATTGCAAAGTGGCCCCATTTGGCCATCATGTATTACAGGAAATGAACCTAGAAACAAGTGAATGACAAAAAGAATAAGATCACAATACAATCAAAACCATTCTAATTACTTGTCTCTGTCAATAATAATGAATTTACCAAGACAAAAGGTCACCTTTGCATCTTCGACAAGTGAAACATTTTTGCTCAGGCAAAGCACTAACGATATTTTGAATTGTTGCTTCTAATGTATGTAGAGGTCTCCTCCTGCATGCCCTCAACACATCGAGCAGGCTCTTCCCATTTTCAAAGCAGATATATTGTGCTGCACGTTTGTATTGTTTACAAGCATGAATCTCAAATTGGGAAGGAGCAACAACCTAAAATAGGAAACAAAATAGCAGCAAGAACTTCAATAACAGCAATTATTAATTCATGGAGTTAGAGTCCAAGACAGAAACTTAAGAAAGAGATTCCTTACCCTACGCCCCTCGCACAAAGAACATGAACACAAAATTCCTCCATCTGTAATGATACCCCGAAGACCAGCTGTCTGAATTAATATAAAACTAATAATAAGCCTTAAGCTTTGTACTACATTTAAATTTCAAAGTAAAAGAAACAAAGAGCAAGAACCATAAATTCAAAAATAATAATAATAATAAAATGGGCGGCAAAGAACCACCTTACTACTTATTGTACCCATGTAAACTACTGGAACCCCGTCAAGTAAACCAGTGTCAAAGAGCTCTTTAACTGTCATTGGGCACTTATTAAGGGCAACCTTTTTTGAAATTTTCAACTCCAAATTCTTCCTTGGAGTCGTCAATCCACTGCCTTCAGCTGCTTCCTGTCCACCAAAATTTGAAACTAACACATTTTCAACAGTCTGCTGTTCACCCTCCAAACTGCCTACTGCTTCAACCTTTGGTCTCAATGATGATTGTTTAGACCGTCCCAGGGCCTTCAAGTGCAAATCATCATTATTTCCGTCACTACCGTCAACAATCTGCATCGAAGATCCTTCAAAACCTCCTTTCTCAACCAGACTCGTCTCCAGCTCATTCATCGACTTCTCTTTAGGCATGACCTTTACCAAATTATAACTAGACACTGCACGAAACCTAGATTGAACAACAGGCCTACCATCCATTCCAATTTCCTCAACAACCAGGTTCCCTACAATGGCATTTTCTCCAATAATATGGCTCTCTTCAATCGAAGCCTCTATAAATGGACCCCCTTCAACAATATCTCGAACAGCTAAGCTCTCATCAACCACATTTTCAACTGCCATTACAGTTTCATTTCCTGGTCTACCTCCAATTACACCTTCAACTACATCATTATTCACATCACTTGCTTCAATCAAAGTTTTATTCTTCTGATCCCTATCAACTAAAGACTCTTTAACACCATTTATCGGTTTACTAATGTTCAGCTTTTTGTTTCCTAAATTCTCAGAAAATTCATCATGGCAATTAATTCTAGATTTTTTAACTCGAGTGTAAACAATGTAACCATTCACTTGAGTACTTTTAATTCTTTTACAACTAGCACTAGAACTAGCCTGAGTTTGAGAGTGAGTCACCGTCTCCCGAGTTGGACCGAGTGAACCCTCCAATCCGAAATCCAACTCTCGCTTCATACCTCACTCCACTCTCAAATTCCACTAAATTCTGCCAAAAATAAAAAAGAATAATAAAAAATTTTCACAAATCATTAATCAAGTAAAAACTAGAAAATTCGAGAAATTTAGCAGCGATATAGTTAAGGATTTTACCGATTAAGATCAGATAAGGGCCATGACAGATATGATTTTAGAGAAGAAAGTCGAAATTTTGGGGGGATATTAACATGGAGGATTCGGGGATTAGATTCGAGGAACTTTAGGTTTTGAATTTAACCTTTGAGGATTTAAAAAAGGAATTTGAAATTTTGTGCTTTTTTTTTGGGGGGGGGGGGGGGGGGTTGTTGTTAGGAGATGATGAAACCGACATGCCGACGAGAGAAAAATGGGACGGGGGATATTTTATGAGACGGGACAAACGGCGTGATCCGTAAATAACAGAAAGTGGTCAAGGTGTATGAATTGACGATATTAACCTTACTTGCCTTCCAAGTTACCTAATTAGCCGTTATTTTATTTCAGGGGAGTGAGGTCCAGGCCTGTTACTTTGTGTTTGTTGAGGCCCTGTAGGGCCAGCGTACTGGTTTTTTATTTGGGCTACAAATATCAATCATTTTTAAAGCAAAAATTATCGATTGTCACCATATGTACCAAAAAAAGTAATGTCAATCCATTCAAGCATTTGATTCGTGCAGGATTACAATTCTATATCTCTTGATGTAAAAGAAAATCCCATTATCATAGTGTTCTTGTAGTTTAGTTGTTTAATTCTTAGGCTTTTTTTTTTTTTTGTGAATGTTGGAATTTATTGATAAAAATTCCTAAAAATAAATTAAAAAAAAAAGAAGAAAACTCTGTTTTAAAGGTATCAAAATGAACCTAGATAACCTACAAATGTATTATTTAGCTAGAGAGTACAGTTGTACCTTAAGAGTTTGTTACCTTCTTGATTTGAATATCTAATCCCATCCCAACCCATTATATGATTAGGGTAAATTTTCTAAATTAAATAAATCAAATTAGCTTCGGACTCTTTTGAAAGTAAAATATTATTTTGTTAAATTTAATATTTAATTTAATTGATTCATGTAATCATGTTTAAAATATGACTTAAAATAAATTTAAAATTTAAATTTCAATACTTGTAATTCCTTTCTATAACTTACAGTATGATATACTTTATTAAAAAAAAAAAAAAGGTTATTTTGTCTAACAATAATAGGGTATCTTAACCATTCATTATTAACATTCATGTAATTACGGGGGAAAATTAGGATTTACAAGTAGGTGAAAATAAGGCTGTCATTCAACATAAGGAGTAAATGGCATGCTGTCATATTGCACATCTGGGTTAAGCATAAATAGGTGAAGATAGGGAAGAAGTTATAAATTAGGATCATGGTTGCGAACTACAATGTTTGTGCATGCTAATAATCTTTTTCAAATTTGTATGCTCTAATTTAATCAAAATTTGATGGATTACACCATATAAATCATGCTACCAGTTATTCTGGACACTGCTCACCAACTTAACTTATCTACTTTGTCTGCAACTTAAAGCTCTCTTAAAAAGAGTTTGGACCAGAATAAGTACAATTCTTGTGGATCCTATATATGTGTGAAAAGCAGCAAGAAGAAGATATTAAGCAACCAGCCGCTTGCATGACTATCTATATGCTAAATAGGAGCTTTGATGAAGCTGATCAATATCTGATTTATATATCAGGCACTTCAATGAAATATGAAATCTGCTACAATTAAAGCCAATCATAATGAAAAATCTTGTGTATTAATTGAGGTGATTCAGCTTTTGTTTTATCTTATAAGTAGCTTAAGATATATCACTGGGACAAACTAATTATGTGAATTTGAAACATTTTTTACAGAATTATAGGACCAATATACAGGTCGAATCGATCTCATAGCATGGAAATGCAATTCGTAAGGTATTGCTAGATCTTGGTGGGAAAAAACTACATTAATCATGAATGTTTTCTGCTTGTTAATTTCTAATCCTCATTTGCTTAGGCTCCGTAAATGAGGATGTTTGAGAATTCTCGTCAATTTGCCCTATTTTTTGACTAATAATATATTGAGCACGTGGTTAGCCTCTCTTTCTCTTTGAAAATTACTATGTAGAAAAACAAAAAGATAAGAACACAAAATGAAGTGATCCTATTTGTCTAAAGTTGGGGATATGGGGCCATTAAGAAAAAAAAAAAAGGGATATATATCATATATATTACTGTTGTGGCAAGCGTTTCTGTAAGGTTTATTCATTGAACAAATTTCATTAACTTACAAGCTCATCAGTCATGATTCAAAGCAAATTTATTCTGCAAAGACAACCCTTCCAACCAAGCTGCAGCATACTGAAAGTTTGGCCACTGGCCTACAAATATATAGTTAAGATATCAAAGTACAGAAGAAAACAGCAAGATATAACAAAACTGGAAGTAGCATAATCTGACTCGCCCTGAGTGAGTTTCCTCTCGAGCCCTGCAAACAATACAATGAAGTGAAGAGAGATGCCGGTCGAGGAAGCCAAAATGCCAAAGGATCGAAGTTGCCCTATAAGAGAAACCGCCCGTAAGGAAGGCGATTCAGTTTCAAAACAATAACCTCCATTAACACCCACTGTCCTCAGACAAGGTTCGTGGGAAATTATAAAAAGAAAAACATGAACGAAACAGCACCATCAGCAAGATATAAGAAGCCTTGGCCACCCCCGCCTGGCTGGTTAGAGCATTTGAAGCCATTGGCAGGTGTGGCCTGCAGGTAATGGTGCAGAATTAAGAGGGTTTGATATTGATGCTTTGTATGGGTTGATATAGGTTTTAATTTTAATTTTAATTTTTCTTGGTCATAAGGGCAATAAAAATTGTCACTTGATTAAAAGGAAAGCACGCAAAAAAGACAAGTGGGATGAGCGAAATGGAGGTTGTTTGTTTCGGCATCTTCCAAGGGATATGCCATTGCCACCAGCTCTTATTTGCGCCACATATGATGACATATCTCTTTTCTTTCTTTCCTCCAATATTTCTTTTCTCAAGCCCCCAGGACTTTATAGTATAATGGCGACCCCTTCCCTTTCATCACATGGGGATAGAGCCTTTCATCCTGTGGAGAGTCATGTTCCTAGAATGATACTTGTTAACCACATAATTCCTTTTTGGGTTGAGGGAAGGACAAAACTCATATAAAGATATTGAGGTGAAATTTATAAAATTTAATCTTAAAAATAATTTAATAAAAAATTTAAATTGATAAATTAAAAAAGTTTAATTTGGAAATTAATAAAATATAAAAAATATTAAAAATGTAATTCAAATTTGATAGATACTCATTCAACAATAAAAATTTTATTAATATTTTTACCAAAATTATCTATTTAAAAATATATGTCAAAATTTATTAAAATTTTTTCAAAATTTACATACTTAATCTATATAACAAAAAATTTCAATTTATTGATTTTAATTTTTATTTAATCATTTTTAATAAAAAATTTCACTTAAAAAATTTTATCTATTAAGATCAATCACTACTTAATTGTGTCATGAAGTAAGAAAGATCTAATTTTAACTCTATAAATTTACCCACTACTCGAAATTTGCTAGCACAAAAAGATGATTTTTCCAGGAAAGAAAAGCATAGACAGTTAGCTTAATATCAAAATATATCCTCATATTTTAGTATAAATAAAATAGAATTATAATATTTTTTTATTTTTTGTAATTATAATCATAAACTTTTAAAATCAATTAAAATTTTTAATTTAAATAACTTTATAACTTAAATTATTTTATAAAAATCTAATTTAAATAATAAAAAATTAAGAATAACTTGTTACGTGCTTTATCAACACTATTAAATAACAAATATTGGTATTTCATTATTTAAATTAAAATTTTCATTGATTTAAAAAAATTATAATTATAATCACAAATAAATAATTATAACTTTATTTATATGCAATAAAAAATAAATTTTTTATTTTATTTTTTATTAAATTACAAAGATATATTTATGTAGCAAGGGGAGATAATAAAACAGATGAATCTCTTCTGATCCTTGAAATGAGTTCTGACAAAGAAAAATTAAGGATTTGATTGAAACTTTTGGATTCAAGAGCTCCTTATACCATCATTAGTGACCCAATTTCAAGCACGTGGCATCGCATTATACCATATTCACAAAGCATTCTCTTGTTTGATTTGCAGAAAATAATAACCTCACAAAAAGTAAGGTCATATTTAATAGAGGTAGGTCTTTTTCTTTAGTGTTCTTTTGCATTTCCCGTCTGAATGAGATTTCATGGTCTGCGTGACACCAGCAGCATCATTCTTTTGTTCTCTGAAATAGAGAACTTTGGTACTCTTTGTTTTTTATGGCGTAATGCCTCTTTAAGGACAATTTTCACTTTGCTGAGTCATGCAGTACATTGTGCAGTACCAAACATATAAGCAGAGCTCTACTTTTATCGATGAAAGCAGGGTTCACTATGGATTTTTAAACTGGCAGCGATGCCTTATTTACACACTAAATCCATTTCTTTTTAAATGAAAAGGAAACCAGTGTTTGACCTCAAGAAAGTATGAAACATTGCATTAAGAGACAGGATTTAGTTCTAAATCAGACATGAGAATGTGCTTCTGGATTTTTGCTTGGCAAGAATGGACCAAAAATATTGCGTTCATCAGGCTGCTAAGTGCCAACCCTGGGGTATTTTATTGGTTACAAACCCAGATGAGAAACTTAATTTCTTGTTTCAGTTTGTCTCTGGAAAACACACTTTCTTTCTTGAATATCAATGAAATTGAATCTAGCTAGCACAGTATTTTATAAGCATTTTATTGGGGAAAACTGAAAGAAATGTTTCAAATTAGTAGGAGAAAAAGAGTTACTTAATTGGAAGGGTTTGAGAACCACCTCCTCATACTCTTGACTCCTCTAAGCTTCATGACAAGTTCTTCACGCTGAGCTTCCACTTCTGCATATTTAAGGCTCATGTGGCGGTATCGCTCGCGGATGTCCCTTAGCTCCGCCTCTAGAGATGATTTTGTGCTTTCATATTTTTCTTTTGCCACAACTTCACCTTCAATAGATGATTTTCTAGGCGAATTTGATCGACTTTTCCGACCGTCTGATAATCTGGAAGATGATAGCAGTTGAGTAGGATAATCTAAGCCATTAAAATAGGAAAGAAAAGTAGTCTTATTTTATTGCTAAGCAAAGAAAAAGCCAAAAGGAGGCTATAAGCATAATTCATGGAGTTATGGAAAGAAAATCATGGGTTTTAAACCTGTAACATGTTCCTATTACACTCACCTACTTAGACGAACTTTATACGTGTTATTGGCTTCCATAGCCTTGGCAAGTTCATTTTCAAGCAACTGAATCTTAGAGACAGGATCAACTCCAACAGCTTGAAGGCTTCCATCATGTTCATGGGCATCGTAACTATTATCCTGGATTGAAAGATGAAAAAAGGAATAGAATGCTCAAAGGGTGAGATGGAAGCATTTCCAAAAAGAAATTTAGCAAATATACGATTTCATTTAGGAATCACCAAGATGTAAATGCAGTAACAAAGAAGTCAATCTTAAATCTAGCAATTTTACGATTTCATAATGGAAGTAAATCCCTTACTTCTCTTTTATGTTGGTTTCTGTGAGAATTGGACTGCCGCTGCTTCTGTTTCTCTTCCACTTTCAGTTTCAATTTTTCTTCAAGGGTTTGAGCTTTTATCAGAAGCTCATCTTTCTCATGTTGAAGCTGTTTTATTTGCTGCTGGAATAGTCTGTTTGTTCTCTTGATCTGGTGAAGCTCATTTTTAAGCTCTCCAAACTGCGTTAATAATAATGCCTCTTTTGCCAGGCGGTCACCCTCCATCCTCACAAGTTTTTCTTCTAAGGCTACTTTTTCAGGTTTATAGTCTTCTAATTCTGATACAACCTTTTGCAAGGTAGAAATCTGCCCCAGAAAGGAATTTTTCTCTGCCTTCAAATCATCACATTCTCCAGACAGTAGATGTAATGAAGCTTCCAGTTTCTCCTTGTCAGCTTTGATTGCATTGCACTCATTTCTGAGAGCCAAAATGTCATCCTGAAGATTTTCTATTTTCAGCAGCTGAACCTTCATATTGGTAGATTGTTCTGAAACTTGCTGCCGTTCATATTCAGAAACAGTTAGCTTTAGTTCAAGGCCATTCATAATGGTTTTAAGTTTCCCTTCACTGGACTTGTAACTCTCCAACAACCTCAGTGCTTTTTCATGCTCTGCCATCAGTGTTTCTTGGTTTTCTCTAGAGGCTGCAAGTTCACCCAACAGGTCTTCCATTTTTGTTTTAGCTTCAGTTTGTATTTTCTTGAATTCACTCTCGGTAAGTTTCATTTTAGATACACCTTCTTGAAGAGCTGACTCTAGTTCAACTTTACCTGCATGCAAACCAGAAATTTCCCGTAGAGCATCATAAGCTGTTTTCTCTTTCTCATTTTGCGCTTCAGAGAGTTGCTTTGCTAGGTTTTCTACCTCTTGTTGAAGATTTTCAACTTCTTTTGTCTTCTGCAAATACATTTGATTCCAGGAGCTTTCTTCAAGCTTCAGTTTAGCCTCAAGTTTCTTGCTTTTATCATGAATTGCATCCAATTCCAAAGTGAGGCTTTCCTCTTTTGATGCAAAATCTTCAATCACCAATGTAAGATTTTCCTCCAAAACTTCAATCTTTTTGCGGCAATCAGTCAAGCTTTTATCTGACTCCCTTAGTTTGGCCTCCAAGTGAGCACAATGCTTATCCAATTTTGACTTTTCCTTCCTCGAGTCTCCAACTGACCTCTGAAGTGAATTGCATTCTTCAATGAGTGTCTCAGTAGTTTCTTGTAACTTTGTATTTGCTCTTCTGAGATATTCACACTTTTCTTCAGAAGCCAACCACTGATCATGCATGTCCTGAGGCTGTTTTCCCATATCTGTTTTTCGAGCCTCCATCTCATTTCTAGATCTTGTAATCTCATCCTTGAGACTTGTAACAAGTGACTTCGAATCCTCAAGTTGCATTTGAGTTGAATCTCTCTCATCTTTCAAATCTTCTAGTTGAGCTTCCAGAAGGGACAGACGTAATGACAACAGCTTGTTTTCGTCTTCCAGCTCTAATAAATGTATCTCAAGTTCATGTTTTACTATTTCTAGCTCAGCAGAAACACCGGAATCCATACTGCTGCTATCATTTTGCAGATCATCCAGGCACTTGGTAGCGATAACACTTTCTCTTTGGATGACTTGTAACTTATCCTCTAGTTGAGCCTTCTCTCTTTGGAGATTAGACACCTTCGCTTCTAGTTTACTTTGATTCCGTCTAAGTTCCACATTCTCCTCTTCCTTTGACTGCATAGTTGCCTCAAGTGTTTGTATTTCAGTCCTTTTTTGAGTTAACTTCTTTCCTACTTCTGTTACTTCTGCTTCCAATTCCATATTCTGACTTTCAAGTTCCTGAATGTAACTATTATAGTCACTTTGAATCTCCCTGAGAATTTTCTTTTTAAGCTTCTCTTCCAGAAAAAGCATTTGTGACATGTTTTCACTCAGCTCAAATCCGGTACTAGCTGAAAGCTCATCAGACGAAAAATTAGTGGCTGGAACTCCTTCTTTGAAGTTGTTCTTTGTTTCCTTTAGCTTGAGTAGTAATTGAAGGTTTTCATCAGTCAGCTCATTACAATCACTTTTTAACTCCCCTAGTTTTGCTTTCAGGGCTTCAATTTCTCTGATCAGATGTGCATCACCTCCCTTTCTGGACTCCAGATTCACAAAATGTCTTTCCTTGAGAGACTCAGATAGCTTTACTTCCAAACCAACAATTTCTCTTTCTTTAGCTGCTAACTTGCTTCTGTATTCTTCCTCAATATCCAAAAGGGCATCACTGTTCAGTGCCATTCCAGCGTCCATGTCATCTTCTTTGTCCTTCAAAGCCTTTTCAAGATGTTGCACCTTGGCCTGCAAATTCTTCTCTGATTCTTTTGATTGTTGCAACTGGATCTGTAAGTTCCTATTTTCCTCTGTATTTAGCTGGAGATAGCTTTCCAGTTCACTGAATTGTGACTTCAGGGCTGAAATATTCTCCATTTCAACTCTTTGCTTTTCTGTGGTCCCTAGCAGCTCATGAAGAACTGAAACAAGCTCAACATTTGCATCTTGACTCCTCTTCAACTGCAAAGCAAGGTTAACATTGGACTCCTTTTGGAACTTAATTTCATTTTCCAATTCTTTCTGAATATGGGTTACTCCTCCATCCTGAAATGTTGAATCTTTCAATGTTATTTGTTTCACCATTGACTTCTCCAACAACAGTTTCAGCTGTTCAACTTCTTTTCTCAGTGCATCACGTTCTAAATTTGCTGTCGATAGCTCCATGTCCAAATTTGCCAGGCTTTTGGACTGATCAGAGTATTCTTTCCTTAACATGTCCAAGTCAAGTATTAACTTGTAGGCATTCCTCTCCCACATCTTTGCTTCTGCAAGTAGCTCTTCAATCGTTTTTTCCGCTGCTTCAAGAAGATACTTAGAAGAATCTGTCACTCTCAAAGTTGATGCAGAAAACTCCTGCTGATTATCCGAAAAAGTGCTTTGCGAACCAATAATTTGTGAATCAAATGATGAATGATTTGATTGAGAAAGATCATCAAGGTGACAGTTCGCATCAGGCAAATTGTTTTGGGAGCCGAGTGAATCTTGAATTTGTATCAGGTTGTGTGTCTCATGACACAAATTGCTTGTAGGAGAGAAACTTTCCCTCCCTATAGAACTCTCGGCCGAATCATAGCTGTGATGTGAATCTGAAGTTGAGAAACTTGCTTCCTGCAGTGAAGGAATAAATTTTTTTAAAAATGATTGTTTAAAATTTTTAATTCAAAAAAATTAAAATTTTTTGTTTTCTGCTATCACTTATTAACCCTTTGTTTAATCTATACAAAAAATTAAGTGACATTTTGTTTCACAGAAAATGACTTTAAAAAATAATTTTTCCATTTTTATATGTTTGTTTGATAAAAAATTAATTGATTAACAGAAAATAATTTATTGATAAAAAAAAATATGATATTTTTTAAAAAATTATTTTAGGGATTTAAAAAATAGAAGATATTATAAAAAAACTGTCCATAAATAAAATTATTTATCAATATTTTTGAGTATAATCTTATTTATAAATAATATTATATAATAAATAAATAATATTATAATATATTAATAAATAACATAAAAATTAAATAATTTTATTTTAAGTATTTTTTGTATTAATATAATATTTTAATATTAAATATTGCTATTAAAACATAATTTTTTTAATATTAATATTTTTAATAATAAATTATTTTTAATATTTTAATAATTATATCAATATTATTTGAAAAAAAGATTTTTCAAAAAACAATCAAATAATAAAGAACATTTTTCATTAATCCATCCAAATAATAAAAAAAAATTTTAATTTAAAAAATATAAATATTTTTTAAAAATTACTTTTTAAAAATAATTTTTCTCGAAACAAATTGAAACTAAAAAAAATAATATAATTTGAGTGTGAAATTATCTTGTAGCAATTTGAAATATGATACGATGATATAATACGAAAATGATACGAATAAAATATATAAAAATAACAAAGCTTAAAATTTTATAAAAATAATAAATAAATTTAATAAAATCAAAAATTATATTTTATATTTTTATATTTATACAAATTATAAGATGTAATTTTTATATAAAATATTATATAAATATAATATTTTATATGAGTAACATGAATTTTCGTATCTAAATTATCATTAACCTTTTATTTAGTCTATACTATTATATTAGTTGTCAATTTTCATGATTTGACCTTTAAGTGTGATTATCATTTTAATTAAAATAAAATCAAACACTAATTCTTATTTTATCATTAATAATTTAAGAGGGACAAAAAAAAGGACTTAACGTACCCTACTCTGAAGTTCTCCCTGGCGTGGGTCAGTGAACAAATCTTGACAAGGGGAAGAAACACTCGTTGCTAAAACACTCTCTGGTCCACAAGAATTAAAGCTCAGATCACACTTTGCATCGCAATCTGTCTGCTTTGGTTCATCATCCCTAAATCAAGGCATAGCAAATCTTTATTATCCGATAGGAAAATT
Source organism: Durio zibethinus (assembly GCF_002303985.1). The sequence goes on along the minus strand of NW_019168481.1, from coordinate 23,814,659 downwards.
CACAAAAAAAAAAAAAAAAACAGGTGAACGAAGGGCACCCGATGATACAAACATGGTTTTTGGTCTTGGTGTCAAACAATTAATGTTGACCTGCGTATCAAAATCATATGCACAATGTTGTCAGAAACAAAAACTTTGCTTCAATTTATGTCACGTTCAGATTAGCAAAATGCTCTGATTTCTCTCCAATTGGGACATAAAAATCAACTATTAACCAAAAAAAGTTGTTTTGCTTTGAACTTTGAAGTAGGTGGAATTTTTTTTTTCCTGCTCCCAGCAAAAATACCAAGGATTTGGTCAGCAGGGGCTGCTCTGATTTTGGAAGAAAACTAGACTATGGCTTAATCACTAATGTAGAGAAGGTGAATTTGGTATGTGACCATCTTTCTAAGATTTTAGTTCAAGTTTAAAATCAGATTGTTGATACTCACTTGCAAAATGGTCCCATGGTTACATTTTTCCAATGGTAATGAAACTGGAACAATGACGTTTGAATTTACATAACCTGTCATATTCACTGTAGCCTCTCCAAGAATGCCAGATTTAGCTGATCCCTACAATTCCACATTCATTTGCAGTATTTATCATCTATTATCATTCACCTCAACTCAATTGGACATGTTATTGCAATGGCCAGATCAAGTTTACAAGAACAATCTTCAATCATGGAACTGAAAAACTGATCCCTGTAAAGCAAGATCAACATTTTAAAAACATTATTACCATAGCTACAACAAGCTTGAAGAGATAATCCTCCATCTCTTTGGAAGCCTTTTTTCGTGAAACCCAAATAGATTCTGACAGAGTCTCTGTCCATTGACAAATCCCATCTCGAACTACTGCTTTTTTTGTTTTTGCAATGGTTTTTTCGTTCTCCAAAGAGATTATGGACATGAACAACCTGTCCCATCCTTTTGGCACCTATCAAAACACCAGAAAAACAAACAATGTTTGTAAAATGAAATGAAGGAAAGTAAGAAAGAGAAGAATATGATAGTACTATGAATGAATGAATTACCTGAACTGCTTTGAAATTGGAGAATTTAAAATCTATCTTTTCCCCTGATTTAATTGGCCTTGTTTTGTGCAACCTGAACATCGTTTTTCCTTTTCTTTCTGAATTAACCTGGAAATTTCAGAGATAACATAGCAAAAACATTGCCATTATTGTAATACATCTAAAGGGAGATTGTTAGCTTGCTGGTCATTGTTGTGAACCATACTCGTTAACTTTTAGTGTCTTAATTTCTATGCAGAAACACTCTGGTGTACCAAAATTCATGCCATTACCCTTGCAAACTCTGACACGTGTACAAAAAGGGTCAAATTTGAGGTAAAATTGAGATAGCTCAAAATAACTTGCAGGTGATCTGGTTCGGCAGAAAGTTCCGATGAGCGTAAAAACAAATTGGACATGACTGCCATGAGACAAAAGTACAACAATGCTGGTTGATTAAACAACAAGATTCAACTGTCTAATCATAGGAAATGAGAAAAAAAAAAACATAATATCAATGTTTAGGAGATTATACCAATATACGATTTTTGGGTTTGTTACCTCTCAACTTAGCATTGTTTGATAAATTATATTCTATGGAAAATTTGTCTTTTATTTATATATATATATATCAAACTCTCTCTTGTTCATGCCGATGCATTAGAAAAATGATAAGGTCAATTTTTCATTTTAAAATGCAATGTTTATTAATTTTTTTATAAAGATTCGCACATTATGAAAAAAAAATTAAATAGATTCTTAAATAAAATATTTTAAAATTAATTATATAAATCAACTAAATTAATAATCATGTATTAATTATGTTGTACGATTATATTTAATTAAAAATTATTGACTCAAAAATAATGGACATTGTTCCAAACGTTGACTCGTTTCATACTAGCAAAGTTGTCAGCGTGTTACCTAAACCAAGGTGTTTCCTTGTTTCTATGTTTACAGTATTCACTAAAGAATTGTATTAATCGATTCTATTGACGGGAAAAGTGATAAAAAAAATTTAGAGTGTCAAGAAAAAATTTTCTTTCACTCCAAATTTTTTTTTTTCATGCTTTGTGAGAGTCTGTGAACACTTCACCTGTAGCTTTGCATCCACCATTGTAATTTGGAAATGATAATATATTACAATCATATAAAATTTCATTACTCGACCAAGATTCTCATATGTTCTTATGCGTTTTTCTTAAGATAAATATACGACAAATACCAAATCGAAAATGAGAAAGAAAAAATCCAAGCTATTACAATACTAAAGAGTTTTTTTTTCTTTTCCTCCTCTTATTTCAATGGTTTAAATTTAATATTCTCATCTAATTTTTTTTAATGATTTAAATTTAATTTTACTAAAACATAAGTGTACAATGGAATGGAAAATATGCTCTAAAATAGTGAAAATTTTCACATCTTTATCCAATGATGAATAATGTATATTTAATTAAATATGATTGAAATTTATCAAAATATTTTTTTATTTTTATATTTAATTTAAAATTATTAAATTTTAATCATAAATTTAATTAAAAATATATTATTTACTTTTGGATAAAATAATAAAAACTTACGCTATTTGCAAGAAATGAATTTTTTTGAGTAGTCTAAAATTTAAACCTTTTTTTTTTTTTTTTTTTTATGAATTTAAAGGCAAACTTACTAACACATGTCTCTAATCAACGGCTAATTTCTCGGTGTAGGCAATGAGTTGTGAGTTGCGGGTGAGAAAAAAAAGGAAACTGCCGAAACTATAGGCATCGTATAAGAGCGGAATGGCGGCGAACGGATTGGTGAGCCGAGCATTCCAGTCGGTGCTCAAGGAATGTGCTGGCAAAAATTATCCCACAGGATATTCAAACTTATTTAGGTCAGATCTTATACTTTCTTTTTTAAAATCTTAATGTATCAATCTTATTTTTTCGTTGTTTCTTTGAAACTGTCATCTTTTATCTGGTAATTGTGCTTCTAATTGTAATTTCTTTGTTCAAATCTGTTTTGGTTTTGTTGTTAATTTTTAGTCTAATTTTGATTCTCAGCGAATTAAAGGGCATTGCGATTTTAAGACGTTTTAATTTCTTAAACTCACACCCCTCCCACATACCCAAACCGATTGACAGATGATGTTTCTATAGGGGTCAAGATATTGGATTTTTTGAACATGTATTAATATCAAGATTTCAAAGTCCTTGAAACATGAATGTAGTTGATTCTGTCAATTCCTGAATCTGGACTCTGTTTAGTGAGGAATGTTCTTTGGAATAGGATTCTATGGTTCCAGCGGAAGCCTTAGTCCCCCTTAACAAAGGGGAGCTTCTCAGTAGCATACATCAGGTTGGTATGGTGGAGAAAACTGTAAGTATTAGCTAAATGTTAAACTAATTTAATTTTCATTCGTAGAAAGAGAAATAATACTGCTGTTGTATATTTCTTTACCTCATTTTGCAGGAATTTACTAAGGACGGGACATTGGTCAAGGCGTTTGTCCCTCTTTGTTTTGCAAGGCTGCTTACTCCAATGCGGCAGCTCTGTAAATCATAATTTCGCTTTAGATTCCACAGCTCAAACAGGACATGCAAATGGGGATGACTGGCAAGAAGAGGTCTATCAGAAGGTAAAAACTGTCTTGACATATTCTCCTGTAGATAATAATACACTTACAACTTGGTTTCAAGAAGGTCTTGAGGTGTAGAGAAATGGTTTTCTGAAAGAATATTAGAGTATATTGGGATGCTCATCTTACTAGAACTATAAAACAAAAGAATTACGAACTGAAAAGACATTCAGACATTTCTTGAATGACTTATTAGTTTTAAAAGAAAGAAAATAAAGCTTATTTATTCCTTCAGTGCTCTACTAAATATCTATTATAATTGGTGAGGAGGAAAACTGTCAAATAGACCAACGATATCTTGCATGCTTGACTTCAAAGTAATCATCATTTGTTGATACATTTATTTCTTCTCTTATGCAAAAAAACATTATCTCACATTTATCAGACTTTTGCCTCTGGAATCATTGTACCCAAGTCTTACATAAGGCCTGTAGATGGAAATCTTTACTTGCTACCTTCTTCCTCTGTTGTCTTGGATGCTCACAAAGAAGGGGTAGAAGTTTTTGCAGTGGAATTTTATTATGATATTTCATTTAGCTTCAATTACTCCTACGATCCATTGGTTGAGTATCTTCAGTTTGTTGACAATGGCAACTTCTCTGTTGATGGGGTGATGTCCGACTTCTCAATAACTCCATTAGCAGCTATACGTAAGTTATATACCAGCTTGTATATGCAGTGTTAGTCCTCATCTATTTCTTCAATTTGTTTTTGCATCACATACAATGATATTTACTTTTTAATTTAAATTATGGTCAACTTCAAATTATTTTAAAGGAGCCTTACTTGTCTGAGTGACCTGTGCTGCCATCTTGGGATGTCTTACAAATTTTTGTAGTTTTCACAAATTAGGAAGTATATACCGCTTTATGACTAAAAGGGTCTACCTAAGAATCTTGCACTTTGTTGGCTTTTTTCTCCATGGTTGCCTCATGCTATAGTTGCATCATATGAATAAGAGGGTGAAGCAAGACTACGTCTGCCTTGACTATCCCCTTTATGACTAAAAGGTTGTCTTATTTTTACTAGATGGTAGATACCATTATCTTTTGCTGCTAATGGATGAGAAACATTTTTGTTGAGACACAAAATATTGTTTCATATTGCAGATTGCTTTGCTCACCTAGGCAAAATTGCTTCAAAACAAGGTATGTCATTATACAATGCTTCTGACTGTCCTGTTCAAATGACAAAGAATGGAACACCTGTTTGCTTGGGCTCTATAAATCTGATAGATAGCACAATAGTTGCTGAATCAATTTTTATCTATCTTACAACCACAATTCCAGAGATTATGCAATGTGGTGGAATATTTACCTTCGACCTGTCATTGAGTGATATTAAAAACTTGACACGGAAGTTGAATTTAGTTCTCATTTGATTGTTCTTTATTGTACTGAACTTTTGTTTTGTTTTGTTTTTTCTTTTGGGATAGGTGGGATGTCATCTATAATCTTTAATAGTTTTAGAAACATAACCCGTTGAAAATAATAGTAGTCTAACTCAGTAAAGATTGAAGTTTGTCTATTACGTTGAGTGGGTATTTATGATGCTTTGTGGATGCTCCTCCTGTTTTTTTCTGTGCTTGAAGATTGTTACCCATAACCATTGTGATGGAGCATGACTAAATAAAAACCCTGCTTTGGGAGATAATGTTTCCTTGCAGACAGTACTGTGCATGTGATTTCAGCTAATATTTTGATGAAGATGGTAAGTAGACATTGGCTTAATTGATTATGACTTATTTCTTAGAGATTCAATTTTCCCTTCGGCCTTCTATTTTGCATTTGGTTATCTTAAGCTAAATGCATTGAAATGGCTTATCTTTGTACTTTCAGATTTTTTATTGGTTGCAACTTGTATTGGTTCAGAACAGAACGATCTATTTTTTGTTGGACAGCCCTTATTGTTCTTTCCCCTCTAGATTTGTAGGACCTCTTGGGGACAGAATATGTTTTGGCATACAGATTAAATTGGTTATCTCAATGGCTTTTTATGGAAATATTTCTGACTTTGCATATTTGTATCCACTATCAAAATGGTCTCAGCTATCACAGTACACAACTGACATGCCTAACAACTCTATTGGAGTGTGTATAGAAGGGCAAATTCGTGACAATGGCAGGGTAAATGATAGTTTCAAACAATTGACTGGTTCATAGATATCTGACTTGGAGTCAACTGCAACATTTAGTGTCCAGAGGCCAAGAATTGAGGTATAATTCTTAGCTCATGGTACATTTTTCTAAAATGTCAGCTGTATTTTTTTGGAAGCCACTTCCATCATTTGGTGATATATGGCTGAATTACTATGTACTTCCTCTGTGCCAAATTGAATGTCCATCTTTACATTTTGGGATAATTTATAGTTACGTTCTATTTTCTTTTAAACACCGACCGTGGCCATGTATCAATGTTATTGATATCTGATTGAAAGTAAAATAAATTCCATTCTTTTTCCGAGTAGCATAGAATTAATTTAGTGAGTTGTTTCAGAAATGATCCCTGATCTTTATACCAGAGTTGTTTCCATCTCTGACTATGAGTTAATGACCAAGATCACGACCATGATCACTTAGATAATCACAAGACTTTTGCCCCCTTTTCAGGGCCCATTGACTAACTTCTTCTCAAAGCTTGGATTGGCCTAAGAATGAACCCAGCAGGGCTGGCTGCTGTATCTATTGGGGGATGATCTCCTTCCTTGATCCACAAAATTTTTTATTTTCCGTACTTTTTTTTTTTAATTTTAAGCTGAGGTTTTATTAAGAAAAAAAAAGGGGGGGTTGGTAAGAGACGTTAGACTGAATCTAGCTAGCAAGGTCCAAGTCAATGGCAGACGTGACTAGACCAGTATGTCGGTACAACCAAACCAAGCTAAGTCATTTCTCTCCAGCCATGTGGTCCAAAGTCGAGCAAAAAAACCCAAGCCAGAAACCACTTCACCAAATGATTGGACCAGCTGGCGGCTTCAATCGATCATTGCTCTGCCCCTTACTGCACATTCAAAGCCTTTCAAACCTCAATCTTTGGTCTGAAAAACACATGCCAAAACAAACACACAATTTTTCATGTGTATTGTGTGGCAAACAAAAGATATATTTAAAGGAATTGGGTTCGGAACTTACTTCTCATGAAAAGGTATATATAATATATATGAAATTTATTACGGCGGAACAAATCCATTGATAATTTGTATATGTATGAAAAGAAGAAAAAACGTGTGAAAGAACAATGCTGCTGGTGACTGAATATCATGCTCTGGATAATGGATGAAAAAATAAAAAAAAGGACACTTCCAAAAAAATTCCCCCAACCCCCTATGTGGATTTGATTTCAAAGCTTAGATTCTATTTATATAGACAATGAAATTGATTTCATTAAAATTAAAAATAATAATAATTATCATTATAATTGTAATTAAAAAAATTACTGCAGTTGCGATTAAAAAATTTATATTAAATAAATTTCATTAGAATTATATTTAAATTTAATTGATAGTATAATGAACTTAATTACACAACATCAGAATTATGGTGGAATTCAAACCTAACATTTCTCTTTAATGCAAAGATGTGTAAAAGTATTTATAAACATTCTTTAACATTTTTGTAAATTTGGGTCCAATTAATGAAAGAAAACAGAACAATTGAGCTAATTAAAGCTTTCATTATATATATATATATATATATATTCACAAAAAATATAGTAGTTTGATGATAAATAAAAAAAATTACAATTCACCTCGTATACTTTTAATACAATTTATCATTATTAATACTACGATCTTCACAACATACTCTAACTGTCCATTTGTCTTGGTCGTCTTTGGAACTGTAGCATTTATTACGTAGGGAAAGGGTAAGCTAAGATTTTTGGGTATTTTCTTTTCCATATAGTTGACCTAAGGAAAAAATATATAAAAAAAAAACAATTACAAGCACTTCAACTAATAATGTCTGCATATGATAACGAAAGTCAACACAAACATTTCCAATCCTGGGTTCCACCTCCAATATTTTCAGGTCAATTTCCTGGATTCCAAGAAATTCTTCTTCTTGGGCTCACAAGATGAGATGTGTTCAAGAAAAGTGGCAAAATCTGTATCCTTGTAGCGTCTTGGATTTGCTTCGTCAATCAATTTCGGCGACGGTCCAACCATGCAATCGAAAGGCAGACTATGCAATGTGGCTACCGATAGCCGAGGCTTTGATGGATTCACCAAAACTCTATGCAGCACACTTTTGTATCTTCCGTTGCTAAATATCTATTAATAGTAACAAAAACAGAATCCTTTTCAGCTTCTTTTGGCTTGGTTAATAAATGGCATTAAAATTAATCCTCCATTTTTTTTTCAATCCCAAATTACTTAAAATTCAACTCACCTCAAGGTGATCACCAACGTTAACAACAAATGAATTGGCCATTGGTTCAACAGTAATCCATTTTCCTTTGTATTGGATTTGTAAACCTTGAACTTCATCCTGGAGAAGAAGGGTTAGGAATCCGTAATCCGAGTGTGGTGGCATTCCTAAGGTAAGGTCAGGTTCAGGGCAGGGAGGAAAACAGTTAACCACCATTAGCTGGCTTCCATCATGGAATTGCTTTAGTATTTCATCGTCTTCTGGTGTCTTGTCCTGGGTGGCACGCCACAGCCCCAGGCTTTCCAGGATGGCCTCCGTGATCCTTAGGAACAGGTACTTGGTTTCTTTTACGTAGGTAGTAGCCAATTCCCTGTTAAACATACAAAATAAAACAATTAATTTAATGATTTTTTATCATATAGATTAATATGTTCCTAGTACACTAATGGAAGCAAAGGTTCTTTACCTGAAGTCCGGGGGAGAGGAAGGCCAATGAGGGAGAACATCTGCTAATGGATGGCAGACAAGCTTTAAGAAGTCTCTCCAACAGAACACAGTATCTTTGGTCTGGTTTAAGCTAGTTCCATATCGAACAGGTGAGACCATGTCAGGGGACATGTACTTTGCTCTTTCCTCATACGGGAGCCCAAAGAATCTGGTGCTCACATCCATCACGCTTCTTATAACTTCAATGGGGATGCCATGATTTACCACCTGCATTAAAGTACGGGAAAAATAACAAACTGTTCATATTTCAATTCTGATGAATTCATTTTTTTTTAGAATTTATCTTGAACCCTAGCTACCTGAAAAAACCCATATTCTTCACAAGCAGAGGAGAGGGAGTTGAGGACGTGGGACCTGTTTGGGCCTTGTAATTCAGCGATATCGATTATGGGCAGTTTAAGATTAGACTTAGACACATTTGGCTGCTCTTTATCTTCATTGGGTCGATCAGATACAGGCAATACATACTTATTAGGAAGTTTACTAACTCCATTTTCAAAAAGATGTTTCACTCCTTTCTGGAACTCAGATTCTGTTGCATCATAGTTTGCCATTGCCATTGCAGGGGGAGACATGAATTCCTGTTGAAAACATTTACAAACACAAAAACACCAATTATGATAAAGCTTTTAATGTCAATTTTGGCAACTCAATTTGCATGTGTATGAAAGAAATGAAGAGACACTCTTGAATGAAAAAAAGAGAGCTGACTACTCACCTAACTCTTTTTGGTGAAAAAAAAGCTGAAAAGCAAGGAAATGACAGTGAAATTTTTCGTAAGAGAATGAAATTAACCAAGTGGTCAGGGATATGAAGAAGAGGCTTTGGTGTCTAACCTATTTATAGGAGAGAATCAAGGGACTGAAACAGGAGCAAGTTTTGGAGAAACCGGCTTCGGATTTATGAATCCCGGGAACTGATGACTGGCTCCATTATGAAACAAAAACCGTTGACAAATAATCAGTCAAATCATAAGGAGGTAGGGTCTGGAGAATAGAACCCCCCCTTCCATTTCCTCACCATTAGTACATAGTAGTACTAATTTCCAATTCTATTTAACTTTGTCTCCATTCCTCATTGGCCCTACAATTTGATGATATATGAAAAGGCTGTCTCCCTCTCTCTTCCTGTCTGATGGCTCTGACTTTTTGCATTCAGCTCATCCATCAGTAGGGTCCCTTTCCTATCTTTGGTCACTACGATTTCTTTTTTTTTTTTTGTTAATTTCTTCACTTAGGACATTTGATCTATCAGTTTTTTTTTTTTTTTATTTCATGTATACATATATATATATATGTCACTTCTTGTTTTTTACTTTCTTCGTGTGAATGATTATTTACTGTACCTTTGTTCTTGGTAAAAAAAAAAACATATTCAACTCAACATTAATTTTTCCAACCGCACATGTTTTGACTGTAAATATTAAATATTTTCATTATTTGTAAAATACAATTTTGTACATGGTTTGAAAATTTGAGCCACCTGTATGTGAAGAAATTGAATTGGAGATCTAGATTCTTTATACCATTTCCAACATGACTTTGTGATTTTAACCGACTGATTGTGCAGTTCAGTAATTACTAGGAACCTGTTCCAAGATGTTCTAAAAAATTTGAGGCCAGAACTCGATGGTCTTTGTCAAACAATGGTTTATATGGATTCGATTCAGTCGATTGATATAGTTATTATTAAAAAGTAATATTTAATAAGTTTAAAAATTAAATTTTAATATTTATAATTTTTTTTATTTTTAAATTGTGGATTTTTTTTATTAAAAAAATAATGATTTATATTCTTCTTTTGAATTATAGATAGCTTCATTTCTGGTCTCCATCGATACAATTACGGAGAGTTTTACTGACAAAGACTATGAATTCATGATTTTTTTTTTCCCGAAAAATCCAAAACAAAACACGACGATAAACAAGCTTACAAAAAATGGTTGTCGAGCTCATACATACAGTTGACAAGTTGCAATTCTTTTTGGTAGCACCGATTCTAATTATTTTCTATCGACAAAAAATACAATACAATATAAAAAACTTGTTTGGTATTGGTTTAAACAAAACTATTTTATATATAGTTTTAGCATATATATATATATATATCATAAATTTCAAATGCAGTTCATGCCCGTGACAATACGTAGGATCGGCCGACCAACCAATAAGCATCCCATTTACACGTAGATTTTGTCAAATTAAATAACAAAGGATTATTAAAAATATATATATAATTAATCAACTCTCTAAAACCACTAGGGTTTATGGTTTTCTAGTTTGCTGGTAAGGTTATTCTCATCTCCCTGTCATCATCGTATTGTGTTGGACATCTTCGAATATTGAAAATTAAAAAATTAAAAAAACTTTATTGAATATTTTTAAAAAAGTTTTTTAAACATCACTTTTGTTGATAAAATTAATAAATTTGTTGATAAATATAAGGAAAAGATTGACATTTTAAGTTTATCCGTATTAAACAGTTTTGTACATTATTTGTATAAATATGGTTAATGCTTGTATGTGACTGTATACCTTGTGAACGTGCATGTTTGCTCATTATATTATTTATCAATGGTTTGACTAAATGAAACCGATATTAAATTGGTAGACTCAGGTAGCTAGATATTGAAGAGCTCATTTTGTTTTTTTATATAAAAAAATTATAAATATTAAAATTTAATATTTTAAACTTATTAAATGTCGAACAATATTTTGTTTGTTAATCAAATGATGTGAATAGGACTTACTTTAATGATTGAAGTTTGTTTTGATGGGTCATCGCTGTTATCCTAAACAAATTCTTTGCATCCGCCTGCCAAATGCCATCTTTCCTCTGGTCACAAAAACAGGGCGCTAATGCCCTAAGCATTGTGTCCCCATAAGGCATTTATACGGGAGACTGACTTAGGGTCGGCCTTGAAAGTCAATACCACCAGACGGAAAGCCACCCTTGTGGGGTACTTCCAATTTAAAAGTGGGGGTTTTGTTTGTGTGTGGCTGGGATGGTGCCGACTGCCAAGCTGGTTCAAAATTTTAACAGTGGTGTGATTCTCGTGCTTGTATGGTTACATTCATTTTGTCCTTTTATACTTCATTCGTTGCATGGGTTGGAGGTCCATGTCACCCTCTTCTATATTATATATGGCGTTTGTACCCAAATAAATTATCAATAATATTTTTCGTCGCTAACTGAATTATTCTAAGCTTTTGGGTAGTTCCTACCTTGATTATCTTCACTTTCAAATTCCAATTGTGTATTTGTCCAAAATATACAAATATATGTAATCGTGTGATTATATATGTATATATATATATATATATATTAATAATTAATGTATTATTTTTTATTGGTTTGAGACCTCCATATTCGGTAACAATTATTTTTCACCTAGAGTTGGTGAAATTCCTTGGTTTAGTCCAAAATAATGGGCATGAGTGCTTTCATAGCCTTATTAACATAGTATATACATTTATATATATTTTATCGTCATTATCTATTTGATAGAAAATTGATGACTTATCAGGGATACGTGCATCTTTTTATATTCATGTAGCTACATAGCTGTGTCTTGACCTTAGTTTCTACAGTGCTTCTTCAATTTCATCGAACTTTACTAAAATATTTTTAATAAAGTCAACCCTTTTTTAATAATATCTTCATGCTTAATCAATAATTTTTTTTATTATTATTAATGAGATTTGAATCTCGTGATTCATGATATGGGTTTCTCCTTTTACATTTTCAACTTCTTTTTCATCATTAATTTTGGCTTTATTTACTTGAGAAGAACTTAATATATAGAACATTAATTATAAATTGCGTAAATAACTTTCTCAACCATTTTCCTACTAAAAATAAAGTTGATATGTGATTGATGAAATTATTTATTAAAAAAAAATCAAAGTAAAGGGCACTAAATTTTTTTGAATAAAATAGAACTATTATTTTATGAACATTTCCCAAGCACTAATTTTGTTAGTGCCACATGGTCATTGATTAATTGACAATAAAACAAACTGGGGAAGGGAAGGATATTTGTTGTTATTTGCACAAAGAATATTTCATTCTGGGTCCAGTTTTATTGGATTTGGGATGAAAAAATTGTTCCAAACTTTAGCTGATAATAAATCCAAAATCAAGTTGGATCCACTTACTAACCAGAAGATAAGCCCAACCCAATCCAATAGTGCTGTTTTCCTTTGTTTTGTCTCTATTCATTTTAGCTTATCAAACTCTAAGCCAATCCAATATTGTTGTTGGGTTTTCAGTACTTGTTCCGTGTCCCAAATCCCCAAAAAACAGATGTATATTAACTTAGAAATGAAAATACTGCAAATTTTATTCAATGAAACGAAATAGCTACATTAATGACAGCTTGGTATTGTGGGGCATGTTAAAAAAAGATGTGCAGATTTCACACAGTATGCAAAGTGAAAATATACAAAGGAATAAAGAGGGTTAGGTTGCAGGTGGCAAAAGGGGATCAAAGGATAAAGGTTTGTTCTGTTTCCCACTCAAACATGACAAAATCCAATATAGTAGACCTGCAGAGAAGAAACTGAAAAACCAAGCATTGTTGTAAATGACAACAAAAGCATCTGAAACAGAAGGTAGAATCCCCACCTTTTGCAAGAAACCTGGGATCACTGGCAGTATCCCAATTATCAGAGCTGCCAATGCTGCCAAATTGAAGCCTCCAGAATAGTAATAGGCCCCATAAGGACTTACAGAATACAAGTCCTTGATGCTTAAATTCATTTGGCGAATGAGATAATAATCTGCTAAAACTATCCCACCAATTGGACCCAACAATGCAGAGTAGCCGACCAGCCATGTATATACAAAGCTCTCACTGGATTTTAGTAGTCTCCAAGGCTGAAAAGCAATGCCAAGCAATGCAGTCAGCAAAGCTCCTCTTCTGAATGTGAACTTGGAAGGGCTGAGATTGACCAGAGCATTTGCTGGGGCAACAACATTGGCTGCAATGTTGGTTGTGATGGTGGCTAGGCTAATTCCAAGAATGGCTAGCATCATTGTTGTGAATCCTCCAATTTGGCCAAGAAGCTGAATTGGGTTAGAGATCACATCGCCAAAAATTACTTTGGTAGAAGATGTTACAGCTAGGCCAACAAATGTAAATGCCCCCATGAAGATTGGAAGGCCAGCCTGACCAATAATTTGATCTGTCTGGCTCTTGGCATATCGAGTAAAATCAGGAATGTTAAGTGCAAGGGTAGCCCAGAAGCTTATATTCGCCGTGAGTGAAGGGAAAAAAAGAGACCAAAACTCTGAGGAAGATAGCCTAGAGGATAAGGATAGCATGTGACCTAAACCACCAGCCTTGACATAAGCCCAAATGAGAAGCATAGAGGTGAGTATGATCAGAATTGGTGCTGAATACTTTTCAAGATCCCTAATTCCTTTCATTCCTTTCCAAACTATGACCAACTGGGCCACCCAAAAGGCAATAAAACAAGCAAATTCAAGAGGAGAAGTGCCAAGCCAAGGTAAGAGTTGAGAAAAGGAAGATTCCTTAATGGATTTTGGCAGAAGAAGGAAAATTGCCTCCCCTCCAATCCAACTCTCTATCCCATACCAGCCACAACCAACCAAAGCTCTAAGCAAAGTAGGAACATGAGCACCACGAATACCAAAAGAGGATCTTGCCAAGACAGGGAAAGAGATTCCATATTTGGTGCCAGGGTGTCCTGTGAGGACTAACGGCACTAAGAGGATTATGTTGGCTGCAACAACAGTGGCAATTCCCTGCCACCAAGCCATCCCAAGATCAGCAAGACTACCTGCCAGGTAATATGATGGAACACCAACAACAAGACCAATCCAAAGACTGGCCATTTCCAACCAGTGTAAGTTCCTTTGACTAGGGGTTGTTGGCTTGAGATCATCATTGGTTAGGGTCGGATCAGGTTCAAATTCATCAAATCCAACACTGAGTTTACCTGATGATGCCATGGGAGTTAAAATGGCGCATCTTTTGGGAAATGAATGATAAATTTGATTGTGGGTGGTCCTTATTCTGGTAGTTGTCTCTTTTGAGAATAAAGCAGTGTGGACAAGACGTGAGAATTTTGGATTTTGGGATATTGCAGAGTACAGAGAAAGGTGGGGGTGGAGATGGATGCTGATGCATTTGGAAACCATGACTCCAAACCTCAAAACAGATTCGAATGAGTTTGAAGCTGAGAATCTGTGGGGTATCTGTTCTTTGGAGATAGCTTAGATGAGTGGCTAGAATCGTCGATCTTGTTTGTGCTTAGAGAAGTTAGATTCCTTGCCCGGTGACGTAACTTGGTATGACAGATCAAAGTCTTTGATTAGTTGTACAATTATTTTCTTCAATAATGCTTGCTTGCCCATTATTTTCCTTCTATTGGTGAGAAAATAACACGGCTAAAATTCCAATCTCCTAATTTAATAACATATTTTGAAAGATTACGCTGATTAATAATGTAAACAAAAATGGCGTAAACAATAAATATTGTAACAAAAAGATTTTGTCAACAAACCAAATTGGACTTTAGCGAAAGGACCTGACCTTAGGCTATGCGCATGTGTTGAAGTCAGGACTTAGGCATGGTCACTGACATAAAATTAGATAAATGAATATTACTCGGTAAGTTTTTAGAGGTCAATTCCTGAGAGCAAAGACAAACCAAGGAAACGAGAATATTCATGTAGATGCAGCTTTTGTATTGTTGTAGTCAAGGCCATGGCCTCATGTGCAAATTCACACCATGCAGGCCTGGGCTAGCTGAGCTGTGCTGAAAACTCTTTCAGTCCATAGTCCAGACCAAGTTAAGAGCCAGAATTGGTTTATATATTTAGAATTTCATTAGTATGCCTTATCAATTTTTTTTTTCCAATGTTTCTGAATGGGGTAAGATGCACTAGGATCTGAATTCTGATCTGATCATATCTTCAAATGCAGTCATCCACCACAATACCATGTAAAATTGACAATTGATCAATTCGATACCACAGACGTGCACCTATCTTAGAATCCGAATCCTAGAGTGCCACGTGAGCACTCCACTTGAAGCTTTCTCGAGTCTCTTAATTCAACTGAAACCCAGTTTGAACCGCCTTGAGTCTTGAGAAGACCCAAGGGTTTAACTGTGTATATACTGCAATCTATCCATTTCTTCAGCTACACTTTTTTGTTATTTAATGTCTACCGGATGGTATCCAAATTTCTAGTTTCAGAACAACTGCAAAATCCCATAAACCCATAATTTATAATTAAACAAGCCATCAAGGCCTCTCAACCTGGAAATTGAAATAAAATTCTGTAGATGATGAATCATGGATCCTGCAGATACAGCTCAATCTTCAGGGTCCTTTCTAACTCATTATTGATTTCCTTGGCCGGCGTAGTTGCCAGTTCTCTAGCAGTGGTTGCATACCATATGTTACTTGTTAAATACTGCAAATGAAGGGGAGATCAAGGGATGCTAGAAATCCCTCAATACCAACTCAGAATGGGGGATTTGCGACTGGGGTTGAACATAAAATCTTGGAAACAATTCCAATCCTTTCTTTCTCCAGGGAAAAAGTTAAAGAGTTCCGTACATATCAAATTGAATGTGTTGTTTGCCCGGGAGAACTAGAGGAAGGAAATACTGTACGTCTGTTGCCTAACTGCAGGCATGTCATCCATTTTCAGTGCATTGACAACTGGTTCCTGGCTCATTCTAGTTGTCCTGTTTGTCGAACGCCTGTTGTTGCAACCACAAATTCAACTGTAGCCTAGCCTCCATGGGATGATGGAGGGGAAACGGTTCAGGGTTTGCCTCAAAGTTCTGAACAAGACCGTGAGCAGGCCCCTCCCTCTTGCGGGGTTCAATCAAATACACTGCTAAGTCATTGTGTGTCCTTCGTGTTCCCTAGATAAACAAAACCAGAACATCTGATCACGGGTTTGAAGCGATCCTTGTCCATGGATTAGTCCTATATACTAATTAACCGAACAGATGACGGTGGAAAAGCTTCTTTTTCCTCTTCTTCAACATCAAAGAGGATTTTGACAAAGAGTAATTCCTTGAAAGCACGATCGATGAGACAGTTGGACAGAATGTCTTCATTGTTGAGGTCTTTCTCACAATTACGGATTGGAAGGAGTAGCAGCACCTCTTATGGAATTCTTCCCTATTAAGATTCTTTTAGGAAAAAAAATTATTTATGTTTCCAAACGCTTCTTGAACTTGGTGTTTTCCTAATGACTAGAGTTTCCGAATTTCTACGTATAGATATGGCTGAAAATAACTCGATGGATTTGAACGTTTTAATGCAATTAATGTTCTTTTCCAGCAAAATTCTGACTTCAATTTTGTCAATGGAAAAGCCTAAAAATATGTGAATTATAAAGTAAGGGCAGGCAGGCAATTTTGCACTATAGTTTTTAGCTAATTTGCCTGTTTTCCCTTTCCACCATTGATGATAATTCAAGTCCCTCGTTAAAAACATGCAGATATTTATGGACATACCAAACAATTCAGCCACAGAAAAGAATATTAATTAGGAAAAATGCTGAATAAATAAATAAATAAATACATATACAAGAGCTTTTTTCTTATTATTTTGTATAATTGATTGAAACCTTTTGTCATGATTTGCGTATTTTTTTTAAACCTTCACCTTGGAAAATGATTGAAGAGAAAATAAAATGAAATATAAAATGGAAAAGAAAAACTCCTAGTTTTCATGCATTAAACACTTTCCCCTATACCTTGAATATGCAGCTAAGAATAATATTAACAATTTAATTCAAATGGTTATAAGGTGTTTCATTGAGTTTGGACAGTAAAATCCTTTGATTTGTTGTACCAAAAGTTTGCATTCACTGAGAATTAAGTATGTCAAGTGAAGAAGAAGCACCGCCTTAATCTCAGTTTTCTTTTCTCTTGCTTTCCTTCCGCATTATCCCGAGCTCCAAGCACAATATTTACTAGTCTTTTCATAAAATTATGTAAAATTTTTAAAGGCAAAGAGGGAAAAAATTATTAATAAAATCAATGTACATGGTTCCAAGTCGGAGAATTCCCAATTGATTTTATCTAAACCACTCCCACGTGACTTAAAAATTTGAAGAAAATAAGTATTATATAATCTATAGCTAATACTAAATAAATAGAATATACAAAAAAAAAAAGTGAAAAATCCAAAAGAGATACATCCCAAAATGTCCATCATACATATAACTATTTTTTTTAAACAACTGATAAAATTTTAATAAGAGTAACAATGATTTGGATCGAATTAAGTTCAATTCAATATTTTTAAATAATGTATAGTATTATAAATTTTAAAAATCAAATCGGATCCGATCTTATTTAAATTAAATTCTATTGATTTAATTCAATTTGATTTATCTATTTTTAAATTTTATTTTTATATATTATTTTAGTAGAATTTTAATATATTTAAATAGATTTTTATTTAAAATAATTATTTTTATTTTATAAAAATTTAAAAAATATATAAAAACTATTAAAAATATATAATTCGATTTAATTCAAATTTTTTCGATTTTTTACATCTTGATTCGAACTTAATATATATATTTAATATTCAAATTTAATTCAAATTGAATAAAAAAATTATCCAAATCAAAATGAATGCTACAATTTCAAATTAATTTTTAATTTTTTTTTCAGTTGTAATTTTAATATTTTATCAACCGATCATGTGAATATTAAGATCTATTATTTTTTGCTATTCCTCCTTACATTGGACATTTTCTAAGGCTCCTTTAATTAAATTGCACGAGATGCTCTTAAAAGAAGTACTATACATTTATTCTGTTCAAAAGAAGTTTTGTTTTTATAACAAATTAATAACTTGAAGTGCAAAGAAGAAAAAGTAAACTAAAGAGAAAGAAGATATCCCACAAACAAATTGAATCGAATGGGAGGAATTCAAATTTGGTTAACAGTTCACAAAGAGAAAGTTGGATGAGCCCCATCCACTACATGAATTAAACAATAAAAATGCTTGTTTCTTTATGTGAACGGCCCATGTGGCTGGTGGACCTATGAAACTATACAGCGGACTCCACAAAGACTTTGCTTTTTATTTTCTTAATTACAATCTGCACCTTGCAACTATCAATAATTAACATTTTCTCAATTCTTGCATTATTGGCTTCTTCACAGGGAGAGTTTGTTGTAAATGGGACCCAATCCCAAAACCCAAAACTTACTTGCCCTTCTGTTTTTTGGACTCCCTGAACCAATTTGATACCCTACATCTCCTTTAGTTAGGACAAATGGACAAAAACGCCCAACAATGGTACTTTTTTTTTTCCCTTTTGGGTGAAGAAAATGTGTATTTTGAATGTAGGAATAGTTGATTTTGAGTGGCATTTTAGGACCCAAAAGGTGCCCTGTGAGGAATTCCTTTTCTTCTCCTTGCACTTGAAGGGGGTGGGGGAGGCGTGGGGGGGTAAATGTCTTGCTGTGAGCCTTCACGCAATTCTTCTTCCTCCCTTAACATGCCCTCTCTTCTATCCGTTAATACCTCATTCTCAGCCTCTACGGTAAAGCTTGCATTCCCATTCCTCTTTATTCCTACAAGCTAAGTTAATATTAAAAACGACATTAAAATCCACAGTTTTTATCATACAATGTGGAGATGCATACGATGATGGATGATGGAATTGATAATGATGATCAATGTGGTGGTGGTTCTGATGATGGTGATGTTTTATATATATGAAATGGGAGAAAACTGATCAAGGAAAATCATGCTAACCTTACATCCCAATGAACAAAAACGAAATGGGTCCAAGAGGCTTCTTCTACAAATTTCACAAACATGAGCTACTCCTTTACCTGATTTTGGTTGAGGCCTCTCATTCAGAAATAGAACCCTGGCACTGTTTATCACATAAGTTTGTACCCCACTTATATCCAGTACCTTTTGAATCTCTGTAACTCTCACTACATCATGATATGAAGATCTCCTTATCTTAAAACAAAAAACACAAATTAAATCCACACCCCATTAATGCCTAGAACAAGTTTTAGACAATGGAAATGAAATTCCAGGGAAAAAATATTGATTTCTATATTGAGTTTACCTGAATTACTTGATGATCTTTGTGTTTAGAAGAGCGGCAATAAAAGCAAAATGCATCTCCTTTACAATCTAAACAATACATGTTACATTCACCCCTGGCTGCATCTCCATGTGTTCTGCAAACTGTGAAAAAGGCTGCGCTTAGCAATGATTCTAGCCATGGCGGCACCAGCATTGTAGCCTGTCTCACAAAACCAAGAAAAAAGAATAATGAGACAAAGAAACGAAACCAGGGAAGAACAGAGAACAAGAAAGAAAGAAGTAATGGCAATGGCATTACCATTGTTAATTAAAGCAGAGCAATGGGGTTTAGATAAGGAAATGTGAAATATTGGATTAATTTGCCTTTGACGATAATGGAAGAGAAAACTTTGAGATCAAAAAGCAAAGAAAGAAAAGACAGAGAGAGAGAGGGCTCAAACGAATTTGCAACTTAGAATTCAACCAAAAAACCAACGCCTGGACTAAGGGACCAAAGGCTCATAAACAAGTGCGGCAAAGTCTGGGGGAGGTTTCGACGGATTAGATCGATGGTGGTGGCTGAAGTTTATCTACAGCCGTCGGATGAATAGAAAGAGATGGCTTTGGAGCTTACGCTACTTTTGGTTCTTCTCTTGCGTCTCTACGTAGGCACAAGGGCTTACGCAACTGAGGCTTCAATGAATATAGCTGTTCACACAAAATCATCACCACCTAACTTTGTGCCACATGTGCAGGCCCCCACGTGGCTTAATCAGGATGGTTGGTTTTAAATAAGGGGTCCCACTGTTTTAGATTCTATCATTTTGAAGGGCCTTTTTTTTTTTTTTTTTCCTGAAACAAAGATGAAATGATAGCTGACAAATTAAAAGATAATGGCCAATGTCCAATGATGATGGCCGTTTCACAAAGTACCCTTAGATCGGCTCGCTTCGGCTACGATTTGTAAATTAAATTAATTTTATATTTATTATTTTTTAAGCTCTTTAACCAACTATTATTTTATTTATTAGATCATAAATAATAACCGCAATGCATATATATTCGATATTTTCATTTCATTAATTGTATGACAAAAAATTTACATAAATTGATGCCTGCATTGATTTTTTTCCCATTGAATTTTTTATTAATTTGCAAGTTCCTATAAAACTTGTTTTAATTACAAATTATAGAAATGTTTAGATTTTGACAAATGAATTCATGTCACATCTTCATTGAAAATAATTTTTAAGTGTCCAAATTAAAATGTGTTCAGCAAGAGTCAATTTTTGTGCTATTATATTTGTAGTACTTAAAATTACTAAAAATTAATTTTTAATTATTAAAATTAAAAATTAAATATTTTATCAACAAATCATATTATTATTGATAAATTTTATTATTATTTTGATTGTAAAAGCTCATGTTCAATCTCTCATAATAGAAAGGAAACACGAATCACGTACGGGGCACATCAATCAAAAAACAAGGTGACCAAAAACAGAAAGGAACCAATCAACCACTGCATTAATTTTCTGTTTTCCTTTATTCACAAATCAAAATATACCTTATTATAAAAATTTAGATGAGATTTATATATTTAGAGTAAACAAAGACCCTTAAAAGCTTAATGGATAATCTCTTTCTACTGTTATCTTAAGTAAAATAAAATACCCAGCTGTTCAAATCAATATAATATACAGTTGTAGGGTCGCCGGCAGCACAGTGCTTTCGGTCGGTGGGTTACAGCACTGCATATATATATATATATTATATTATATGTGTGTGTATCTTAAGTATTAATTTAAAATTAAATAAGAATGACAAATTAGATAATGACATGGTTTAGCATAGAAAGATATTCATAATCTTCTTAATTAAAATGTAATATCGATCATTGTAAGTATCAAAATCTTATTTTGATCTAAGAACTTAAATTTAATTTATAATACTATAAAATTCTATATTTTGGTAGAAATGTTAATTTTATCTGTATTTAATAAAAATTTTGATTTTTTATCTTAATCGAGATGAGAAGTGATATTATATTATAAGTATGAAGATAAAAATATGTATGATTTTAAATTTTTTATTGAATACGGAAATGGAAACAAGTAATATAGCACCTATCACTTACTCGTATTCTACATATATTTATATATATTTAGTAAATAGGTTTTTATTAAATAATATCAAATTATTATTATTGTAAATTAATTAAAAATAATATATTTCTATTTTAAAATATACATTAATTTATATTTATAAAAAATTACATAAATATGTAAGATAAAAATTAAAAAATTTAACAATATAAAATTACTTTTTATTTTTTAAAAAAATATATGATTATCCATACCCTTTAAATACTTATAGGATCTAAATATATTTAAAATACCTACTAAGTATAAGTATAAAAATAAATATAATATAAAATTCAAATATGGGATGAGGATTGCTCATCACCCCATACTATACCCATTGAAATCCTATATTTTGACCCTTTTACTCTTTAGAAATAAAATTTTCATGTGATCGGTCATGGACCAAAAAGGCATGGGAATTCTGTTAAAGAGGGGTCTTTTTTTTAACAATTTGTGGAAAAGAAAAAACATGTTGGAGAGTTAAGAAAAGGGGTTTGAGACAAATGAGAAAGAAGAAGACTTGAAAAAAATAAAATAAAATAAAATAAAAGCATTTCTCATGTGAAAGAAAGAAAATTTGAGAGGAAGAAAGGCGTGGATTATGATGTGGTAAAATGTGATCCAAAACTTTACGCGTAAACAAACAAGTTAGAGTGAAAAAGAAGAATAAAAAAATTCCCATAACAGCACATTTTGAAGCTATACTTGTCAAGAAATGCTCTTTTTGATGTTCATGTTTTGAAGGTGGCCTATAGAAAATGATGAATGCCATAAAATTCCTCTCAAAACAACAATGCTTAATTATATGTAAATCAATCAACACGATTTAGGTTGATAAAAAAATCAATAAAATTTAAGCAAACATCTATCAATTATAGAAATCAATTCGTGAAGTTTAAAAACTTTTCGGATATGAAATAGTAATAATTTTTTTAACTAATTCATCAGTATTGTTATCTAAATAATTTAATTTGAAATTTATTTCATTGTTATAAAGAAAAAAAATCAATAAATTTTTGTCAAAGTGACAATTGTTTTCATAAGTAACATTAATTTCATAGTAAATTTTATATTGCAAAACTTTTTTTTTTACATAGATTCAAATTCGATGTGTTCAATCCTAAAACCAATTCTAGTATGACTGAGCTAACAGCTTGTAACCCAAAACTTTGCCATTTCAATTGGTCGACTTTTTCTTGAGTTGTGGAAAAAAATTAAAAGAAAAAGGTGGGTTACCTTTGTGTAGGAATCAAGGCTGGCAATATGGGAATGTGAATCATAGCAAGCTCTTTTTAGTTGTAAAATCATAAGTAATAGTTAATAAAATTTTAATTTGCATGTTATCTTTGATAATCATCCAAGCATACAATGTTCATGTTACCCTTAGAATCTAGACTTAAAATAAATAATTAATATTATGAGTTGCCGGCATATCATATGAAGCCACATGACACTTCTAATTTTGGAAGCTTTGATTGGATTTTAAACACAAATCTAAACATATATATAAAGCAGGAAGAAAAGTAAACGACTGTATCAAAAATGTTAAATCTTATGACCTTCGAACTGCCAAGAGAGTGACTTGATATTGACATAACAGGTGCAAAGCACCAAGAAAGTAATTAATCTTGGTATTTAGGAAACAATGTAAGATATTTTTCTCATATTTTTGGTTGCCTATGAAATAGAATTATTGTTGTGATAGATAATAAATAATAAATTTTTGCTAAGGAAACGATGTTTCAACGATAAAAAGAAATTCTGAAACCTTGAAATCTTTTGTTTATACCCTTATAATTTTAGGAAAAGAAAAACCGCTTTTACAATGTTTTTTTTTTACTTGACTTAAGCTTTTTCAATTTCTAATGCATGGATTCCAATGCATATCAAAGAAAGAAGGATAATTTGAATATATATATATATTTTTTTCATGTACCTACTAAAACGAAGTTGAGAGGAAAGCTAGCACTCTTCTTCCTTTACAAATTTAAACAAGTATACACACTCACACACTTAGCTATATTTAAAAAGGAAATGAATTTGTCCTATGTTCATTGCTTCCAACTTCGATAGACTGCCAACCATTTCCAAGTTCAAAATGGGTCCTTTTTCTCAATGAAAAAGAAAAACCGAATAATTGTGGTCCTCTCAAAAGGGATGTCGTCCCTTAAAACAGGCAAATTGAAGGAACCTTCCAACTTATCATGTTTGATTAACCACATAATAATAATAATAATAATAATAGTAGTATAGTAGTAGTAATTTATATTTGATATATTATTAATATATAAATTTTATATATTATTTATAAATAAAATAATATCATATCATTAATAAATAAATATACAAAAAATAATATTTAAAAATATTTATTCATTAATAAAATAATATTATTTTATTTACTTTATTAATGAGATATAAAATTTATATTTTAATAATACATCGAATAAAAATTTTAATAAAAAATTAAATTATCCACGTGGTGTACGATAACAAGATGAGATTTTGTACATGCAAAAAAACCTTTGTGAGGTAAAGGTGAACAATTTTTGGCATGTCGTACCCCCCCCCCCCCAAAAAAAAAAAAAAGGACTTCGATGTCTCCTTAAGTTTCAAACGTAATAATTGGGTTTCCGTTTCTGACAAGATTTTGTGATTGTCCTGTCTGCTGTTAGATTCCAATATTTGGTTCTTTTCTGCTTCAATGTCACCATTCAGCTAAACTAGCCTTTCACCATTTGCAGTCTCTTTTTTTTCACCATTCCCCAGCTGTTTCCTTCTGTCAGTCATGGGAACTAAAAAGTCAAATCAGCAATACATATACAGCTTCTTTTCAAGTTTAACACTTTAACTAATGTTTTTCAATTTAGAATTTTTTAGTCCCAACTTTTACCAATTTAAAATCATACATTAACTATTTTATTTTTTTTAATGCATTAAAAGATTATAAGTTTTTTTATTTGTTATTAAAATAATTTTTATTTTAAATCCAAAAATTTTAAATTAGTACTATATATAGTAATATATATATATATATAAACCATCTAAATCCAAAACAAAGTTGTATGCATTGTTTAAATTATAGAGATAGGAAAGTCCAAGGCAAAGCATGGGAAATAGACTATATAAGAAATATTATTTCACCAACTAACACGTTTGAGTGGTTCAGATGTTTAAATCAATTGGTACATAGGTGGGCATCCCTAAAATTGACATAAATTAACACATTACTTGAATATATTTGAGTTTAATTTTTAGAGGAAAATTAACAAATACTAGTAGTTATTATATGAGCTTCACATATGGCTTATGTGGGTCACCACGGCTAAGCTTGAATTGCTTAAAGGCTTCACAGTTGGGCCCATAAAAAACAGAGTTGGGCTCAAAATATGATCCAATTTTGGTCAAATCTGACAGTATAATTTGGCAGTCCATCGAATTATTTATCAAGGAAATTTTGCTCGTATTTTCTTTGGACGGTCCGGTTCAAATTTAGAAGTAATGAAAATGAAAACCGGTTGGGTTGAGCTTTGATGGAAGTCTGCTTATATTTTCCAAGGTTCCTTCTTCTCAGAAGCCTCGTCATCGGACGCGTGTCCAAAAGAACCATCCACGTGTAACCAAAATGGTTCTTTCCTTGATTTTACACCGACATAAAAAACCGCGTAAATAAATATAATCTCCGAAACCCAAAAACAAAAATTAAAAAAAAAAATTGAAATAGTGTTTCCTTATTCCTAAAGAAACAATTTACTTTTACTTCGTTTTCGTGGAAGACTCAATCAATCAAAGTTTTATTTTTTTGGTTTCGATTGATTGGGTGGATTGATTATCATCGAACGATCAAGAAGTCGCCCTCTTGCGAGCTATGTTCAAGTTCTGGTACTTTTCATTTTATTTGTTTAGATAATCGGGTTCAATTTATCCGCTTCTGTTTTTAATATTTTTAATTTCGATATTCAGAGCCTAATTTTGGTGGTTCTTTCTGTTATGCTGATATTTTTCAATTGTCTGAGAATTTTGACTAATTTCACTTAGATTGGTGATTTTGTTTAAACTTTGCCTATGGTTTCTGTGAAATTCATATAATTGCGGATTTGTTTGATTTTTAGGGGTTATTATGTCGGTTAATCCCCATTTCCTTCGAATTTTGATTTGTATTGTATGTATTAGAATCACCGTTTTGATTATCAAAAAGGCTAAATTTATGATAAAGAACAATTGGGTCATTGTATTTTATGGTATAAAACATGCTTTAGGTGGATGAGAAATTGCAACTAAACCAAAAGTGTTCAATCTTCTTATTCTTTTTGTTTGTTGTTTAAAATAGAATAAATGAGAGGTGCTCTGTACGCATGACGGAAATGAAACTTGGATTAGCAGTTTTGAATAAGCATAATGTGGGATTTCTAGTCGTTTATAACGATATTTATTTTCATGAAGTTGATTTAAGGATGAGCAGCTTTTAATTGCTTAACATGTTAAGGCAAGTCATAAATGTATATGGGTTTGGAGTTAATTATCTTTTCATTCACTTGTTATTTGCGACATGTATACTGGTTTCACTAAAGTTTTTATCATGTTGCAGGGGTTCACAGGAGCAACAAGCTCAGCCACGTCCACAAGAGGGTTCTTCACATTCTTGGTATCCTCCTTCTGTAGTTAGCTCCCCTAGTTCTTCCCGGCCTACGACACCAAGTAGAAGTGCTACTAACAGCTTCAACATACAGAGGCCTGCAGAACGGCCACATTCTCCATCACCTGTTTCACCTGCTGAAGCTGCAGGAATCATTGCTCTTTTAAAGGACAAAAGGTGAGACGTCTGGTTCTTGCACTTAATCTTGCTGTTGGCAAAGCAACTTCATTTCCTCTTGAAAAAAAACTTTAAAATTCTAATTCCTTCTTAATTTTTTGTGCTTCTATGCTGATTAATTATGCTATTTTATTCATTTTGTCATTTTTTCAGTTTTGATTATTTGCATTTGTGGTGTCACAAATATTGAGAAGTCACTGAAGGAAACGTATTTGTTTTTCTTAATAATGTATCTCGCTACTCCTAATCACTTTCTTATTTTCTTAGTGTTGATGAATTACGAAAGCTTTTGTCTGACAAGGATGCATACAATCAGTTCTTACTATCAGTTGACGAGGTTAAAATTCAAAACAATGTGAGTAGCAAAATTTGCCTATTTTATTTGATTCACCTTTTCAAATTAAGAACTTTTCTTGGTGGCTGTTATTTTGCACCATGTGTCATGTTTTTGGTTTGTGGTCCTCTCTCTGCTCTCAAA
This sequence comes from Durio zibethinus, assembly GCF_002303985.1. The sequence continues at coordinate 23,787,675 of NW_019168481.1, read as the reverse complement.
TGCTCTGATGGTTTGGCTTTTAGACTATAGTATAAAAAAGGGTTTTGCTTAACCAGTGGGTTTGGTGAGATCGATAGTCTATTGCTAACAACAAAATCAAAATGTCTAGATGAAAAGGGGCTGTTCGGATTATTGGTTCATATTGCTAGTTTTGTGTACTGGTGTTGCCATAATGTGCAGATGCTGATATTAGAGGTTATCAATAGAAGTGGCTTAATGGTAGCCCAGAGGTGCATAGCAGTATGGAGTCACGGTCTCATAAAGTTTTGATTGTTTTGGAAGGTAGTGGAACTATATTCCTGTTTATTAGGGATTATTCCGTGATGGCTGTTCAAAGATTTGCATATGCTGTAACGTGCAGACTATGACTATCTAGGGACATGGAGAGGAAGGCAAAGATGACCTCATTTTCTGTTGGTCTTGGAGATAGTCTTATGTTTAAATTTAGCTAAGATTGAGCCAGTAGTGGCTAACTAGAACCTTTCTGTGTGTGTTACTTTCATATAAATAGCACATGCTGTTCTAGTTCCTTATTGGTATTATGATGCATTTGTTCAAAAATAATTTTTTTTCATTAACATGTATGTCCTTATTTCGCTGGTTTCTTACTCTTTCTCGATAACTTATACCAGATAAGAGATGAACTTCGCAAGGAGACTTTGCAGCTTGCTAGTGAGTTCTTATATCTTGATAATTATATGATAGTGCCATAAATTTCATAGATGGAAACGTGCATAATTTATATTTTTTAATAAACAGGGAACAATTTGGATAAAGACCCACAAATAATGGAGCTAAGGAACCAGGTGAGGTTTTCAGAACATCTCATATAGATATTTTTGTCATTGATTAATGTTAGTATATCAAGTCTAAAACATTTTTTTTTCCTTTTTCTATGACCACAGTGCAGAATTATCCGGACAACAGAATTGGCAGCAGCTCAGGAAAAACTAAATGAGCTTGAGAGACGGAAAGAAGAGATTTTGAAGTTCTACTCCCCTGCATCATTTATCCATAGGCTTCAAGGTACATATTACTGATAATATGCTCCTAAGGCTTGAGATAATTGATAATTGGAAATAAAAGATGGTGTTTCTTCTTTTAAGATGCAATGAATGAGACAGAAGAGGAATCAGAAATTGTTCACAGGCAGCTCCTTGACCAGGAGATAGATATGGGGACTTTTGTGCAGAAGTACAAGAAGCTCCGAACTACTTACCACCGGCGAGCTCTCATTCATATTGCGGCAAAACCATCTACAATCGGATAATATAAACACCTGTAGATGGTTATTGATTGTATACTATAATATTGAGAGGCTGTTGCTTGTTCTTGGTGTATGAAATTCATATGTTCTCACTTTGTTTTGGGCCAAAATACCGTGAGCTTTGTACAATGAATTGAATCCTTGTAGTTCTGCTGTGTTTAATAGCCGGATTGAGAAGAATAAAATAAAATGTGGAATTAGTAAAAAACAAAATGGAGAAGACGAAGAAAAAGAGATTTCTAATGTGCCCTGGAATGCTTGGATTTTGTAACGGATATTAAATCAGAATTTGAGGAAGCATTGGATGACATGAATATCAACGGGTATGTAACCACTTCTGCATACACAAATAGATTTGTGTGGGTTTCTATTAGTTTTGCAAAACAAAACGGAGGTTGACAGCGCAGAGTGTATACATACGGGAAAAGATGATAAATTTTTTAAAGGTTTCTCCAAGCTTTGTATTTGCAGTGAGGGCTTACGTGTTTATGGGATCATTCGTTGGTTGGTGGTGGCATATGCCATGCCATGGTGATGATAACAGCCAGGGGCGCAAGGTGGTGGCATATGACAATAATTCCCACATTATATCTGCTCATTCAAAAGTGCTAATCAATCAATCCAACCAATTGAAACCAAAAGGAGTAAAAAAAATTTTATCGAGGAAGTCCACTTCCAAGAAGAAGAAGAAAAAGTAAATTTAAGGAAATATTATTTCTTTTAGTTATTAGTTTTGGGGCTGTAAAATAAGCTTTTGGTTTATTTTTTATTTTTTTACTCTTTTTGTTTAGACGTGGATGGTTTTTATTGGGTTTCGGCACACGTATGAGGCGGAGGCTTATGGGAAACAGAATCTGCCTGACACGCAACTTCCCCTATATATATATATAACCCTAAATATATGTACCGAAGATCGCGTCTGTAATTTCTTTCATTCAATTTGTAAACGAGAAAAGAAGAAAAGCGATCGAGCATCCACCCAAGTTCACGTCTTACCTTAAAGAAAATCTTAAAAAGAAATTCTAGATGAAGATTGTTCAACAAAATCTCACTCTTAACCAACCAGGATCAGTCAAGATCATCCTGGAAGAACACGACGATCTATGGCTTGTTTACAATCTTATTGCCAGAGGCGACACGATCGTCACTGATACCGCCAGGAAAGTTGTTCGCAACAAAAGTTCTGTCACCAATGCCAATAGGAAAGATTGCTTCCGAGTTCAAATCAAAATCGAAATCAAAATAACAGATGTTGATTATGATGATGATTCGTCTGCGTTGCGCGTGCGGGGTAGGAATCTCGTGGCCAATGAACTCATGGCCTCTGGCGCATATCATACCTTGAAGATTGAAAAAAACAAAGAGTTTGATCTTACAAAGAAATTATGGGACTCGGATGCCATCGAGAATTTGCATAAAGCTTCTGAAAAAGCATCAAGAGCCGACCTAGCAGTGATAATCATACAAACAGGGTCGGCTCAAGTGTTTTTGATAGGAAACAAGGTTACAACCCTTTGTGCAAAGATTGAGGCTTCAAAAACCAATAATAAAACCGTCTCGAATAAGTTTTATGCAGGGATTTTTCAGGCATTTGTAAAGCATGTGGATTTCAACACCGTTCGTTGTGTTGTGTTAGGAAGCCCTGGTTCTATAAAAGAAGAGTTTCGGGGTTATTTGTTCCAGGAAGCACAAAGGTTGAAGATGAAATCTATAGGAGACAATAAGTCACGGTTTGTAATGGTAAATATAGGGAACAAGAATAGTTTGAAAGAGATTTTGCATGATGACCAAGTTATGGGTTTGATTAAAGATACGAAAGCGGTGATGGAAATCAAGGCTTACAAGGAGTTTTCGGACTTGCTTTTGACAGATTCGGATCGTGCATGTTATGGTCCAAGGAGTGTAGAGACGGCACACGAGATGATGGCAATTGAGGCCCTTCTGATTACGGATGATTTGCTTAGGAGTAAAGACATTGCATTGAGGCAAAAATATATGGAGTTGGTGAAATCCGTGAAGAAAGCAGGAGGGAAAGCCATTGTTTTCTCCTCTACGCATGTTTCAGGGGAGCAATTAGCGCAGTTGACTGGTATTGCAGCGATTCTGAGGTTTCCATTGCCCGATCTTGATGAACTAATACTTTAATTATTTTTCTCATTTTATTTCATTGAGGTTTTTTTTATCAGAAACCAATTTTGTCAATTTGACCATGAATTAATGGCAATATCTTGCTCCCAATCAATTACCTGTATGTTACTGCTAAATTTTCATCTGTCTATATATTCAAATGCGTAGATTACTGATTAGTCTCTTGATGTGCTAAATTTTCCATCCAAAGTATTACTTTCGGATTTAGTGAAACCCTATTTTTCATTTGATCATTTCTTAAACTCCAGAAGATATTTCTGTAGGGTTTGTTGCATGTATTGGTTCCTTATTCAGTTTTGAAACTTCCCTTGGTTATTGACTCATTCACCCTATCTTTTTTATCAGTGAAAACTATTTTGTTAGGCAGCTTCATTCAGTTTCAAGTTTTGTTTGTAATTTATAGAAGCATCCAGGAAATTTTCTTTTGAAGTTATGCAAAGAATGGGATATATAATTATTGCAAGCTGGTGCCTTTCTCTACTTTTAAACTTCAAGGACTATCATTGCTCTGTATGAAATTTCTTGAAGAATCTTCCTTTTTTTTTCTTTTTCTTCTTAATGTTATATGTATGGTTGTTTGGATTCTAGCAATTTCTCTACTTTTCTGCTCTGGAAATTAGTCATTTCAAGATTGTAAAATTTTTGGCCCAAACATGTTGGGAAATTTATGAAAAAAGTGACCCGGTTTTGCCAAGTTTTGATGTCAAATATACAAATTTGTATGTAAAGAACTTGGATCCAGATATCACAAATTAGCTTTTGCAAGATAAATTTTCTGAGTTTGGGAAAATTGCTAGCCTGGTTGTAGCAAAGGATGAAAATGAGGCCTTAGGGTGTTTCGATTTTGTGAACTTTGGAAGTTCAGATAATGTGATAATGTTAGATCTAATAATTATAAATATGATATGATGATAAATTTAATAATTAAACATATATTTATAATTCGTGTTGTGTTCATATTTTAATAATTCATATTATTATACGTGTCAAATATGATATAAATATGATAATAAAAATATAAATCGTCAGATTTAAATGAAACCATGCGGCCAATGGAAGCAATGAATGGATCACAACGTGGTAGGTTTTCTAACCTTTGTTGGCCTTAAATATCTGGGAATAACTTTCTGGATACACTTATCTTATTTTGATCTATGGTTGTATACTTGGTTGTATTGATTAGGCTAAAAGGTTCTATTTTCTTTTTCTTTTCTTTTGTATGTATTTTGTTACATCTAAATTTATTTCACATTCAATTTTTACCTTTCTTTGCTATTTACATCATGATTTTCTTTTATTCTTTTGGCCAATATTTTCTTTTATTTATATAATAATTTCACCATTTATTATTAGGAATATTCTAATATTTTTAATAATTAACCTTTGATAATTGAAATTGAAAAAAAAAAAAAACCTCAAAGATAAAATTCCTTATCCAAATTATTTTTATAAAATTATCATAATAATTTTTTTATCGTAATAATAAAATTTTAAAAAAAATCTTAACTACAAATTAAAAGATCAAAGATTAAAAAAAAAAAGAAGATATACACGTTTTTTAACCTTATTATCAAGTTTATAATATCTTTTAATTTGGCTTTCTATCATTTTTTTCTCTTTTGCTTTTTTAGTTTCTTTTAATTATTTATTTTAATATTTTTTTAACTATATTCAAAAGGATAAATTTAAAAGGGTGAATTTATATTTGAATTATTATATAAAATGTGAGAATAAAATTCATATATTATGCATAAATTAATTGAAAAACTTTTGTTGTTTATATTAAAAAAATTATAAATAAAAATATACTCATTAATTTATTTATAAATACTATTTATTAAAATTAAAAAACTTAATCCCCAAGGAACGAACCTATTTCTAGCAACAATAAGTGAAATTGAAATTTAGACAAATTAAGCTAAAACGGATTAGTTGATTTGTGTTTTTTTCTTTTTAATTATATTTTAATGTTTTATTTATAACATAGGTTGGATGAAGCGCTAAACCTGTTTCTCACCGCTTCGTGACTGTTCCAAGGCAGGGGTCTCGAACTGCTGTTGTCGAGGTAGTCTGACCCATTTCATATGGACAGATCAATCAAGGCTGTGAGGCCCAATTGTGTGTGTGTGTGTGTGTGTGTTTTTTGTTTTTCTGGAGAATGAATTTTCTTGCACTGCTGACTTGCACGGATAAGTGGATTCATAACAAAAGCAGAATTAAAAAACACCCAATTTAATACTTAAATTTGAACCTTCTTTTTAGGTGGATTCATTCCATGGTTTTCCATAAACAAGAAGAATGCATGGCATACCTTCTGACAAAACAAGGGAGATAGTCACCAGAATTAAATAAAAGCATAGTGTCCTTCCTCCTGGTAAAGGATTTTCAACAAGAAAAGCAAACCTATTTTCTATGAAAGAAAAGAAACGTGGATGATCTTCAGCTTTTGAACAGAAATGGCGAATGAAGCAAAAGCCCAAAATCATTACTAGTTTGCTTGTTCATGGCTGCCCTTTAACAATGGCAGAAAATATAAACATTATTTATTTTTCTTTTGAATTTTATTTTCATATGCACATTAATATTTCTTTTCAATCTTGATGGCTCTTAATTGATCATTGTATTTTACTATTTTTATTTCACCTCTAAAGGTATTCAAATACAACTTTTTTTACCCTTTTTTGTAATTATTAACTTAAATTATTACATGGTTCAAAATACCATGTTAAATTTTTGATTCAATAAATACGTTTAATATCTATAAATTTGGACTTCTATCCAAATATCTCTAAATGTTTACAACAAACCAGCTGCTTTGAGAGCAGCTTTAAAATCTTCCTCGTTCCTCCAATCGTGAACCTGCATCCATGTGAAAAGCAATCAGATTAAAATGACAAGTATAAGAGAAAAATAACTAGACATGCACCACCACAGACGGGAGGGCTTACCTCTGCTACTTTGGTGCCAAAATGATTCTCGATTTTGGACATTATCATTTGGTCCATATCCCCACAAAGCAAGTTGAACACAGCTCCTGTAAATCAGATAAAAGATAGATCCGAATAATTTGCTCTTCCACACATGTTCATTACAGTATAAAGCGAAAACCCTCCCCAAACAACCGCTGAATGGAATCGAAAATGAAATTGTTGTCTAACAAAAATAAAACATAGGGACATCATGAGAAAGCTTAACACAAAAGAACTATATATTTAGCTACCAGTCAGGTTTATCAGGCACCAGGAAGCAATAATTAACACTCCTAATGAGGGATGAAAATGGGTTCAATTCCAGTATTAATCTTTAAAGCAAAATCATATTTTGATCCAGAAACCTACCCTTGCGGCCAAAACGCCCAGCTCTGCCAATTCTATGTAAGTAAACCTCACAATCAGGCTCCGTACGATTGTCATGTTTCACAGGAAGATCATAATTGATGACCAAATTAACCTACAGAAGGATACAATAGCATAATGACACATTTAGTACACAGCCAGGTAATTCAGGGAAATAAGAGGAAGAGATACCTGTTGCTGGTCAAAACCCCGGGCAAGAAGATCAGTTGAAATGAGGACTTGAGTCAAACCATCTTTAAACTCTTTCACTATCTTGTCTCGATCTTCTTGCTTGAGAGCACCTTGAATTGTGGTAACATCATAACCAAGCTCGACAAGTGACTTATGCAATGTGCTTGCACTATTCCTTGTGCGTACAAAAATTATCGTCTGCCCTAGGCGCTCTCCAAATTCAAAAATTCTCTCTTTAATCACCATAACCTTGGAAAGTTCATCTGGCACATTCACCTTGTACTGCTTCACTGACTCCAGTGATAGTTCTTCCTTCTTAACAAATAGTTGATTGTGATCTCTCTTAACTATCTTTGATACAAAATTCTTGACAGTCTCATTAAATGTGGCAGAAAATAGGAGAACCTTGAAATTGATTCAAAACCAAGCATTCAATCAGTCATTGTTCTCCAATACTAACCAAGCAACTAAATTTTGATTATAACCCTGCTTTATTACCCATATAGACTAGCCCTTTATGGACAACAAAATACATATTCAAGCCCATTAGCATCAAGATGTTAGCAATTTCAATGCATGGGCATTCTTCAAAAAAATTGGATATCTACAAAACTAGCAGAATAATTAGTTTATAATTTATGTCATGCTTCATTCTGAAAAGTTTCCAAGTATAGGCTTCTTTTGTAACAGTACTTCAGACCACCAATGTTAATAAGCATTAGGTTCACCCATATTGATAGATAAGAAACGTTACAATGCTATATAGAAAATATTGATTAAGCATGCTATCTTTCCAACAATCTCACATACAATCCTAGTCCTAAACAAAATTTAGAACACATCTTTAATACAAACCTGGCAGTGAGAACTCATCCTTTCAATATCCCTCATTATTCTCAAAGAGTCATCTTTAAACCCATCCTGCAGAAAAGAAATGTAAATGAGGAAATCAATAATAAACAACACATTCATCTAAGCATTGAAATTTACTCAAATCGTTAGATCATATGATCGCACAACATAATTAAAACAATGTCCATCCTTCCAAAATCAATCATCCACAAACAAAGCCATTCTAATCCTCCTCAATGTTCCCTTGCAAACACACATTACCAAAACAAAGAATTTAATTAATACAATAAACAAAGATCTTATGGAATTCTTAATAGCAAAGAGGGAAAAAAATCACTTAATGTCTTTTGGAATTCTTGATACCATTCACCTAGATTAAATTTCTTTATCACCCCTCCCCATTCTTACTTGAACAATATTCTTGTCATCGTGCTTAGGAAAACCAGTATTTCAGTGCCTCAAAACCTACCCAAGCAACTCTGACAACCATGCTCAAAAGCCATAATATTCCATTAAGCTGAATAACAGACAAAGCAACGTAGCAAAAATTGCGAACAATTTGCCTAAAATCCAAAAGTTACAAGCTGGATGTTGCAAAATCAGTTGAGGAAGATGCAAACCAATTGCTAAGGCATCTATAAGTACTACATACCACTAGAAAGATAAGTCCCAAGATGCCTTCTCAGTTCTCACATACATAAAAAGCTTCACTAATAAACAAATGCAAAACAGTATTATATCTACCTATACAGCAGACCCAACCAAACTAAGGGGGTCACAAATTCATACATAAAAAAAGTTCCAAAATGTTCAACAAGATACAGCATTAGTTTTAATTTTAAACTGCAACAGTTTATTTTTTCTTTTCCTAATATAGAAAACAAGATAACTATAATTTATAAATTCCATTAAAACCACAACCAAATAAACCAGTAAAACAAAGGTTACCTCAGCCAGCATGTGGTCAGCCTCATCAAACACAAGAATCTTCACATGAATCACGCTCAATTTCTTAGCCGACATCCATTTCTTAATAGTGCCAGGAGTACCAATAACTACTTGAGCTGTAACAGGCGGCCGTTTATTAATTGGAATATGATTAGTACTATCCATTGGAATAGCACATTCTGAAGTTATCCCAGTATACTTCCCCATCTTCCCAAGCACTTCCAAATTCTGCAAGAAAGAGCACAAATTCTATGATCAAAACCAAAAGCCAAATTTCATTAAAACATCGAAAATTCAAAATTCCAAAAACTTAACCTGAATAGCCAATTCTCTTGTGGGACAAATGCAAAGTGCTTGAGGAGCTTTTATATTCGGATCAACACGAGATAGCATTCCAAGCGTAAAGCAAGTGGTTTTTCCAGAGCCATTATGAGCTTGAGCAATTAAATCCATGAAAGGGGGATTCAAAATCATTGGCAAACTAATAGCTTGAATTTTGCTAGGCTTTTCAAATTTCATCTCAACATATAAACCCTTCAATAATTCTGGTGACAATTTCAATTCCTCAAATGTAAATGCTGACGTGTACGGTGTATCCCCAGATGTGACCTAAAAATCAAACAAAAAACTTGCAAAAAGTGAAAACCCTAAATCTCAGTCAACCTGTAAAGAAAAAGCTAAAATTTTTAGGTTCAGGAGTTTATACGGCTTTGATGTTGGAGTCTTCAGGTTCGTCAAGGAATTTGTTGATCTTTTTGTTCTCGTCGATTGCTAGGTTTTCAACGTCGAGTTCCAGCGCAGCTTTTGCTTCCGATGTTGAGGAAGCGCTCGATTCCTCCGGAGCTTCGTCTTCTAAATCGGCCCATCGCGTTGGCGCCACGGTAGCCTTTTTGGTTTCTTGCGGCCTTGGCGCCTGGCCGGCGGCAGTGGTGGATGTGGTGCTGTCGCCCATGAAGTTCTAGAAATTACGGGAACAAACGGGAAAAGGTAAATCGTGTTATTTTTTGGAGTGGTGATCGGAAGTGGAGATTATACCTTGGTAAGGGACACCGCATAACCGACTTGGGTTTAGCGTAATAGCGACGCAGTAATTTTCTTAACAGATATCGGTTGCTTCTCACTAATATTATTGAAATACTTTATCTAAAATTTTGCTATCATCATCCAAAAGTAAGTTTAATACTCTTTTTATAAATTAAAATTCGAATTTTTTTGTAGAAAAATACCTTAAAATAAAATTTTAAATACATAAAATCAATACGATATTTTTAAAATCATCTAAAACAAAACTTGATATCTTTACTTTTAAAAAAAAAAAGAAAATATTTTCCAAACTGGCAGTATGAATAATTTCTTTTTATTTTTACACTCAAAATGCATTTGGGCCTTCATATCTTTAATGTGACCCATTTCATATGGACAGATCAATCAAGGCCGTGAGGCCCAAATCAACACTTGAAAACAGGAATAGCATATGAAGCAAAAGACCAAAACCAAAGAATAATTAATAGTAGTTTGCTTGTTCATGGGCTGCCCTTTAATAATGGCAGAAAATATAAACATTACTTTTTTTTTATTTTATTTTGATATACACATTAATATTTCTTTTCAATCTTGATGGCTCCTAATTGATCCTTGTATTTTACTCTTTGTTATTTCATCCGTGAAGATGTTCAAATACAACCTTTTTACCCTTTTTTGTAATTACAAACTTGAATTATCACATGGTCCAAAATATCCTTTTAATTTCTTGAGTCAATACATATCTCCAAATTCAAGTACAATCCTAGATCAATAAATATCTCTAAACGTAGATTAAAAATCAGTAGATGTAAGGATGATATATATATGTACTAATATATATATATAAATACAATTTAAGATTTATATATATGTAATATATATTATTAATATAAAAATATTTGCATATTTAAAATGTATATAAAAATCAATACTCATTTAATAAGCATTTAATATATATATTTAAATTTTAATATATACATTATTAATATAACAATTATAAATGTATACATAATTATATTAAATTTTAGTACTAAATTTGAAATGATGAATTATTAAAGATAAAAAAATAAAATAATGATGTGTCGTACTGATATTTTTATTTATATTGTATATGTTAAAATAAAATTAATTTTATAATAATTATTAAATGAATATCATAAATAAATATTTAAAATAATCTTTATATCATATATTAAATAGCTAATAGGCATCATAATTAAAAAATTAAAAATTCAAATAATCTTTATATGTTTATATTAAATTAAAATAAATATAAATATATATTTTTATCGTAATACATATTAAATATTTATCCGTATGACACATTTTATTTAAATATATTTTTTGTATCTTACATATATTTAGACATATTAATATGTTTAAGACATGAATTATGTCATGTTAAAATTTATATAGATACGAATAAATAAAAAATATATTTTTTAAAATATATATACGATTTTTTTTATATTATTTTTATATTATATTATTATGTTTATATCATATCTAAAATTATCAAACTTACAAAAAAAAACAACAAGCTTGTCTAAATTCTGTAACAAAGCCTTCAGAACATGACCCATATTATCTGTATCGCCATTTATCTAAAAATAAATGAATAAATAAAATTTTTATTTCTAAAAAAAAAAATGGAACTACCAACTGCCTCGTATTTTCTGAAAGAAAGTGCTTGGCAACAGGAAAACATAAGACAAAATAATAAATACATCTGCCAATCTCACAATCCATTAGCATAGAATTAAATGTATAGTAACAAAAGTTTTATATTAAATATTATAATGTGCTGCAAATACAAATAAAAATGTCAATTTTAATTATTAATTACTGGTCATGTCACCTTTATCCGCCGTCGTTTTTGAAAGTTTTTTAATCTGAGAAAGAAATCGATCTTCTGCTTATATGTCACTAATAATTGAGCGGCAGCCGCCAAAGAAATTCAAATTATCGGTGGATGGATTTTGATGGGTGTGGCATGTTATCTTCCAATGTCTCAAAGAATTTCATTATAATTATTCCATTTTTGGCCACCACTTGATTATAATTAATAAACATATTATTTATACAGCTACTAACTATACGTCATATTTATATCGTCTTAATTAGGTACCTAACTCACTTTATCATATTTAAATCGTCTTAATTAGGTACCCATTAATTATTGAGCAGAGAGAGAAGATTTTTCTTCAGTTTATTTCGATACAAAGACGAAAAACAAGTCTGCTTTTCGAAGGAGGGATTTGGATTAAATTATTAATACAAAAAATTAATGAATTAATCAAATAAATTAATTAATCAGTAAACAAATTAATATAAAATTAAAATAAATTCACACACAATAAATTTTGAAAATAAAACTTCAAATTTTCAAAACATTCAATAAAGGAAGGATTGTAATTAATTAGTTTAAGTATCAGTTTAAGAAGGTTATTGTAATTAATTAGTTTAAGTATCAGTTTTGAGATGGTTTTCAGGATAGGATTTTGGAGAATAACACGTAATTTAAAGAAACGCATGCATCATTGAAGTTGACGGTTTTCATAGAACCATACAGCAAGGCACGCGCATTTTTTTGGTCGGTCCACGATAAAGTAAAGCGGAAAAAGATGGAGAGAAGGAATATTTTTGGAGCTTATTGTGAGGGCATTAAATTAAGTGGATATTTGCCTTCTATTTTTTTATTATTTGTATAATTTAGACGTGTAATATTTTTTAATTAATTACATAATAGAATAAAAAAATTAAAAAATATATATTAAAATTTTAAAAAATAAATATTTGATTAATTCAAATGATAAGTACAATGATAAAAATAAGACATAATTAAGGTTGATAACGGGTCGAGGTGGGATAGGTTTTTGTTCGTTCTGAATCAGATTTGATTTTATAATCGTAAATTTGTACTTGATTCAATTAATTTTTTTTTAATTTTTTAATACCCGAATAAAATCCCAAAATTTAATATTGTATAAATCGTATCCGACTCAAAATTAATAAAATATTATTTTTAAATATATAAAATATTATTTTTAAAATATAAATATATAATTATATATATAAATTAAAAAATAATTTTTAATATAATATCGGATTTACTTAAAATCCGAACTTGATCCGACTCAAAAATTTTTTTTAATAATATCCTATCTGAAACTTAATTTAAAAAAAAAATCGACTCTATAAAATTAAATTGTATCGAAATTCATGGGATTCGAATTGGAATGTCTAGACAGAATGCAAGTTGTAATCATACGGGAAAGATCGGTGCATTAATTCTACATTGGGACAAATTCTTTGTGAGGTGTAAATGTATAGATGTCAGGGTCGCAGTCTCACAGCCAGACATGAAGCTTGAGCCTTATTACTATGGCTATATATAATCACAAAGTAGTTTTAGCAATTCTGATTCACAGGTTTGTTTGCTGTTTTGATCATTTATTTTCTCTGTCAACATTTATTCATATTACAAATCACCATCTTGGCCCTTGGCTCGGGTCTCTTTCTTATGAATATGGAATTTATGTCCTTTTCCTTTTTTTTTTTTTTGTAGAGTTTAGTAAAATTTTTCATACGTGGTTAGTAAAATTAATTTGTGTAATGCACAGATCATAAATTAATAAATATTTTTAATTTTTTATATTTAAATAATTTAAAAAGAACGATAACATGTAGCTTAGGGGTTTCCTTTTGCTTAGCAAAAACCTATTGTTTAGCTTAGAGAAGCAGCGATTTGGTTTTGCTTGGCTTTTCCTCCAATAAAAATTTACATTACAAAGCAAAAAAAAATCTTTCAATTGCAAGCAGGCCATTTCTTTTTTAGCTTTTAATCTTTAATTAAATTAGATATTTACGCTTCTTCTAATCAAAGGCAAGATATGGATTTACATAAGGCTAAAATACTTTTAAAATCCTTGAATTTTATCACCTAGATAAAAATCTTTATAATTAGACAAATTTTCAATTGTGTATCATTGACTTTTAGTACTATAAATTATTGAAATTTTTGCATATAATCGTAAATCTTTATTTTAATTAAAAATTTTTGAATTTTTATTTCAAGTTAAATTCGAATATAATGAATGTTTAAATAAGTCTTTATATTTAATTTGTGTCAAAATAAACATTTATTTCAAACTAATTATTGTAATTTTTTTCTGGTTCTCTTTATATATAGTCAAGTTTTTACTTCAAATATTAATGTTTGTAAGAAACTAATATCTTACATGTATTGTGTATTATATTAAGAGTTTATTTAAATATAAATTAACGGTCAAAAGTTTATTTGGATGAAAATTAAAAATTTATTTGAGTGTAAATTAAATACTGAAGGTTTACTTAAGTACAATAAAAACATAAAGATTTATTTAAATAAAATAAAAAAATTCAATAATTTTTTATAATTATTTTAGTCTTTCCATAAAAATTAAGTCTTGCTTTTAATAAAATATGTAAAATTCATTTAAATAACTTCGTTATATTTAAAATTATACGATTTTTTTTTAGTATAAACAAAATACATTATTATTAAAATTTTATAATTAAGATTATTTTTTAAATTAAATCAGTTTTCAACTTAATAAATATTGAATGTAATTCGAACTACTAACCTTGAAAATTTCCTTCAAGATTCATTTTGAAAATTTTTTAATGGTTAAATTTAGAAGCATAACTCGTGTTTGTTAATGTTACCCTAAATGGCTCAATGAACACGTACGGCTGACCAGCTAAACTTACCATCAAAAGTAGCATCATTAGTTGGAAACTCTTTTAATCACTTCCATATTTTCAGATTTATTCCCATATATATACGATTTAATTTACACAATTAATTTTTTTCCTATTTTTTTGGAAAGATAATCTTTTCTTATTCCACAAATGTCATTTCAAATTTTGAATTAAGGTCACGCCTTGGAATTTCTTTGAGACTATTCTGTACAGCGCTTAAGGAGAAGACAGTGGTCACCAAATTGATTGATTTAGTTTAATTTTTGTCTTTTAATTTTTCTTTAGAAACGTATCCAAATTCGAATTAAATTTCTGTGGTTTGACTGACTGGTTGGTCCATCTAGCCGCTCAGGTTAAATCAGAGACAAAAAACAGTAAGTCATGCGGCCATGCAACCATGGTCATGAATCAAATAGAAACGAGGGGCTTTTATGTTTTTATTCAGAAAAAAATAAAATTTTGGGCCCACAACGGTGCGTTAATCATTAGCTGCGCTGGCACCAATGGGATTTTCTTTATTTTCTGACTTTTCAATCCTATCAGTGAACTGAATTTCTAGCAAGACAAAGATACCTATGAACAATAGTCGTAAGAAATTTGAATACCTTTTCTTTTATTTGGAAATTTTGTACTAGTTTCCTTTTTGGGATATTTCCTTCTCTTCAATATAAGCAGCAATGAAGGTGTTCACCACCCTGATCGAGCCACGTGGAGATGCATGTGTGATTTGGTATAAAAGGGCATTGGTTTCCTGGCAAGTTCTTTCTCATCTGCCTGCCCTAAGGGCCCCAGCACATGCATGTGAATGTGAGGCTACCTCTCTCTAATTCTATAAAATGACGTCTTAATTCTCTTTTTTCATTCCATCAGTTTTTCTGTGGCGGTTTTTTTTTTTTCTTTTTGTCTTTTGAGTTTTTAAGGTCCGATGTTGTTCTTTCTTTGTTTGAAACACAAGACAGAGTAACGTATACCAGGTTGTTCTGGTTCTAGAACTAGAAAGAAGAGTTGTTTGTTTCTTCACTTCTTAGTTTGTGGTAGTGGTCAGGGTTGCCGCTTTTTGTTGTTGTTGTTTCTGAAAAGCAACATAAATCTCGAATTGAGCCATGGCTATCAAAGGATTACTTTTATATCTGCTGTCAGGTTTTTCAGTAGCCATTCTCTCTGCACTATTGATTAACAAGAACAACGCCATGAACCATAACTCAACACTCTTCCACTCCCCATATTTATCCACCGCTGATAAAGTTTGGCCTGTAAGTATTTTTTCTTTGTCTCACAATCTTTATTTTATATTCTGGCTTTCAATGGTGTTTATTTACTTGATGGGTTTTTTCTTTTGTTTGGTTGCCAGGCATTGGGGTTGAACTGGAGGATTGTATCGGCAACAGTGATAGGATTTCTAGGATCAGCATTTGGAACGGTGGGTGGGGTTGGAGGAGGAGGCATTTTTGTTCCAATGCTTACTTTGATTGTTGGATTTGATGCCAAATCTGCTGCTGCTCTTTCCAAATGTAACTTTTCATTTCTTAATGTATTCTATCTGTTCTATCTTCCTGCTTTCAATGGAATAATGACTTTTAAAGAGATCACACTTTCTTTTATATTAAAAAAAATGAGTGAGGAATTTGTCTTTGTTTAATAATTCATCTGGATTCATTGTAGCCAAGGAGGAGCAGAAGTCAACAAAGAGTTGACTGAAGTGGTTCAATCAACTTCAGATTGATTACTGAAGAAGAAAATATTGAACAAACCTTTTTACTTAACAGAGTTATTTTTCTAACATCAGATTTTTATATGAATGGCTGCAGGCATGATAATGGCGGCATCAGCATCATCAGTTTGGTACAATCTTCGAGTGCCACATCCAACAAAGGAAGTGCCCATCATTGACTATGATCTTGCTCTTTTCTTCCAGCCTATGTTGATGCTTGGCATCACTGTTGGGGTTGCCTTGAGCGTCGTTTTTCCTTATTGGCTCATTACTGTGCTCATCATCATACTCTTCTTAGGTCTGTTCAACAATCCAACTTGCCCTCATTATTTTCCTGTTGATCGTTGTGCTGATTTGATTATCTTTATTGACATTGAAATGACTGTTTCTTCTTGTTTATTTAGGTACATCCTCAAGGTCTTTCTATAAGGGAGTTGAAATGTGGAAGGCAGAGACTATCTTAAAGGTACCTTTCAATTATTTGTGTGAATGTCAAGTCATTTACAAAAAGAAATTATCACCATTTTACCCCTTTTTTTGTTTTAATTTGTAAAAATTGCAGAAAGAACTTACCAGGCAACAAGAAAATCTAGTTAATTCCAGGGGTGAATGTAAGATACATTATAGATGCCTTGTGTATTTATCTTTAGACAGATTTGAAAGATATTTATTTTTTTCTTTAATTTTTGAATTTCAGTGCAGATAGATGCAGAGTATGTACCATTGGTTCCAAAAGAAGAGAAATCAAAACTGGTTAGTGAATCAGGAATTTAAAATTTTATGATGTTTGATACTATTCCATCCCTCAAGATGGGAGAAAATGAATTGGACTTCTTTATATTCCAGCAAATACTAAGTTTCAATCTAAGGTGGAAAAGGCTTTCGGTTCTGGCTACTGTTTGGGTCCTTTTCACACTTATCCAAATCATCAAGGCGAGCTAACAGTCTATCTTTGCTTCCACTCTTTCAATCTCAATGCTGTTTTAAAATGCTCATGATTCATGTTACCTTTTTTTGCAGAATGATTTGGTTGCTTGTAGCACTTTGTACTGGTTTCTGTTCTGCTTACAGGTAACCCCTTGTTTGATGAAACATTGCAAAATCTATGCTATCTTTATTCAATGCTTGAAAAAAAATTTATGTTTTTATTTCAGTTCCCCGTAGCATTTTTGGTTTTTGGATATGAAGCAACCAAATTATACAAAGAACACAAGAAGAGGATGAGCACAGGGAACACAGAAGCAATTTGTGAAGCTTCAATTCAATGGAGTCCATTTAACATTGCATTTTGTGCACTCTGTGGCATCTTGGGAGGCATCGTTGGGGGCTTGCTTGGTTCTGGTGGAGGATTCATTTTGGGTCCTCTCCTCGTGGAGATTGGTGTGATTCCACAGGTAAGTTTGACTTGTGGTTACATCACCATCATCATTCTATAAATATAAAACCTGTCCTGTTTTTTATCAACAGGTGGCTAGCGCAACAGCAACATTTGTAATGATGTTCTCTTCATCCTTATCCGTAGTGGAATTCTATTTGCTTAAGAGGTTCCCTATCCCCTTTGGTAAGCGTTGGTTGTTCTCCCCCATTTTCTTTTGCAGAAACTCCTTGACAGCCCCTTTGGCAACACATCTCTTATTTGATCATAATGTCATCAAATTTTTTTACGTTTTTCAGCGTTGTACTTGATGGGAGTATCTGTTTTGGCTGGCTTCTGGGGACAGTATTTTGTAAGAAAACTCGTAACAATCCTTAAAAGAGCTTCACTTATTGTATTCATCCTATCTAGTGTCATCTTTGCAAGTGCTCTCATAATGGGTATGAGCTTATCTATCATCAGAACTCAATTATTCCACTTTAATTTCCTGTCAAAATTCGAAATTGATAACTGATATTGTGTTCTTGATGTCTTTAACAGGAGTCATTGGCATTGGGACAAGCATTCGAATGATACAAAACCATGAGTTCATGGGATTTTTTGATTTTTGCAGCAGTCAATGATCATTGACAAAGATGCTTCAGAAGATTGAATAAAGGATGGTGTGGAAATTGACAATTTAGGAAGGAAAGCAAGAAAGTTCTACAGGATGGGCAAGAAACTCTCGATTCTTCCCAAACACAGCTAGAGTTTAAGTTTATAATAATGAAAATCGGATTTTGGCCATCACCTTGTTGACCAACCCAACGTTCAGTGTCTGCAGACAAAAGTGTGGGTTGCGACTGTTAGCTCCTGGCTAACACCAACAACTCCATGATATTCATCCAACTGTCTGTTAAAGTGTCTGTCTGTCTTTCTGCAGACTTGTATGGACTGAGAGTGTTAGCTCCTGGCTAACACCCCCTTCTTCATTTATCACACATTACTTTCAGCAGCAGCATTTCTGAATTCCGTATTGTGCAATTGCATATTTGTTCAAGGTTTGGTAAATTAAAACTATAGTATTCACCATTTTGTGTTATTTGAGCAAATGAGGCATAAATACTAATTATATGTAATAATAATGATAATTTTAATTAATTTTTTTATATAATTTAGCATAATCATAATAAAAATAATAATAAAAATAAAATATAAAAAGAAATCTCATACTAAGTATCCGATCATAAAATCCAACATCAAATTTCCAAAAAAAAGAAGAAAAAAAGACTTGACATAATTAGGTCTGCAGAATGTGAATAACATGGGTTTAAAATTAGAATTTCAAATCACCTAACCACTAACCCCAAAGGCCTAAAGCCGAATATCATACTCAACCTGCCTCATTTGTTTGATAGTGTTATGTGCATACCAAATCCAAGATCTTTCAGCTAATTAAACACTCCATTTTTATTTTTTCCTTTTTTTCCCCAAAACAAAATATTTTGAAAATGTTAGACTAAAATACTAAAAAGGTTTATATATTTTTTTCCAATATCTCAAACAAACATTTACCCTTCTATTATATCTAATTAAATATTTATTTTACATGAAAATAGCTAAAATTCATTGAAAAAAATTAATTAAACAAAAATAGTATTTTAAATTATACAAATTATGAAAATATAATGGTTTGAAACAAATATGTCATGGAGTTTTTAAGAGCACTTTTTAAAGTTATTAAATTAAATAATTTATTTTCTAAATGCATTGAAATTCATAGCATAATTGTCAACTGTCGCAATTAATATAAAAACATTACTATATTAATTTAAAAAAGAATCCTTAGCAAAATTCATAATTAAAATAATACCTAATTTTTATGCCATTGTCATTATTCTGTGTCTCTTTAAGTTTCGAGCCATTTTTGGAAAACACTAATTAAACAAGAAATTTGCTTTTTTGTTTTTTTTTTTCAGTTATTTTTTCAGACTAAAAAAAAGTGTGGAACTACAATAAAATAAAACACTAATTACCATATTTCTACACAAAACTATTTTGACACCTTATAAAACTATTTTTAACCCCGGAATTTCTCAATTGAAGTGGTAATCCAATGCAACAAACACCAGAACCAAAGAGAAATACAAATAAATTGCAAGGACCAGACCAAATCAAGTTCATAAATATAAAATTACCCAATACATGAGTGCAAATTCATCTTGATATTCCAACAAATATATTTGAATGTAATTTCAGTTATATTTTGTAAAAAAAATATATATGTTTTAAAAGAATTGCATGTCCTATGCATACATTTTGGGCACAAAACTAGTCTATGCAGAAAAACAGAAAGGGGCAGGCTTCTAGAAACGTAGGTGAGAGTCCTACCTAGAATAATTTGTTGCTGCCTTGGAGCATTTGGAAGAAGAAGGGAGATCTTTGGCAGGTTTAGAATCTGCACTGATGGCAATATTCCCCATTCCGACCTCCATTGCCTCTCTATCATCCATCTCTCTCTTCTTTTTCTCAGAAATGTCAGTATCCGCAACTTGGATTTGTGATGGAGATGCTGATGGCTCTAAAAGTCGGGGGCCTGCATTGATCCATGGATGAAGAACGCACTGTGCAGCACTGGGACGCTTTTCAGGTACAAAATCAAGGATTGGAACCAGGAACTCCGCCATGTCATTTGCATCTTGCTCACTGAATTCATACTTCTCAACAAGGACCTTATTCAAGGACCAGAAACGCAACCGACGAATGTGCCTCAAATCACCATATCGGTTAAAGAAGTCCCGTGAATATCGTCCACCCAAGGCAATCTGACATAGTTCCATACGTGGTTTATGAATACAAGAGATTAATAAAGCAAACTTTGTAATACATAAAAAAGATTATACTAGGAAAGATTACTCTCACCTTGCGTGGCATCATTCCTAGAAGCTCCATCATCAAAGCTAAGTGGTCCTGAACAGATGGGATAAAATGTTAGATTCATCAGAGCATATATCTTGTTCATAGCTTGTTCAAATGAAAGCAGAATCAAAACATAACTACAATAAACAACTTTTCAGTCTATTTATTTTGGAAGTTTTCAAGTTCAAACCAGCTCTATAGCACTTTTAGAAGATTTTTAATGCAAATAAAAAATAACATATTTTCCTAAAAGTCCATGCTTTTCATTATGCAATTTCCGTTAACAATTCAAAAGACCCAAAACCAGCTCATGTTTAACGGTGAAAAAATAGCTCATTGTCTTCCTATAATAGAACTCAGACCTGAATTCGAAATATACAAATCCTAAATCCTAAATCAAAAAAAAAAAATGTGCTTCAAGATAAATTAAACCAGTCTTTAGACAAGTAAAACAAAAACAGACAGCTTAACTAAGAACTCATAATATGCCAAGATCCCTTATAAATGTATACATATGCACACATGCATGTATACACCAAAGCATATACAAAAGATTAATATTCCTAAATACAAAAAATTGTTATTAACATATTGCAAACTGTGATGGCACACTCCAGAGATTTAAGAACAATTAAAGGTAATCCACATATGCTATTCAACCATTCAGCATTTTCAGCTGCAGGAGAGCACTTTCAAAACTCAGACCTGAAACAATTGCATTCAGCAGTCACTATTCTGACAGTTGCATGAGACTGTGACCCCTTTCCAGTAGATAAATACCAAAATAAAACTTAGATATAGAAGCACGTAAGTCACCCAAACTAACGAACCCAATAGTTATAGAAGCACTTCTCTCCACTCATATTGCTCTATAACAATATCCTTGCATAATCATGAGCTTATCAATGTATGACAAATCAATGTTATTCTTCTGAAATTGAGTTGAGCTTCCAAAAAAGGGAAGCAAAATTGCATGGCACTACAGACCAACAAGACTCCCATAGTGGGAATGACAGAAAAGTGACTTAAGATTAACTGCTGTCAGAAAAATGACCGTCCATTGATCATTAAACTTTTATTGTCAAACATGGATAAACTTACATTCTGTTCAGTTATCATTTCCAAATCATATAACACTAAATACATATAATTTAAGGTTACAACATAGGGGAAATGAAGAACAAAATTCAAAGCATTTTTGAATCAAGAGACGTGGAGAAAAGTGAAGTGAAACAGCTAAATGAAACTATAAGTGAATAGACAAGAGGAGAGTTTTCTCACACTGCACTTTTTAAATCTCTCCAGAAGTGAAGAAACAAATTTCAGTTCACCACACCTCTGTTATTTTCACTCTTTTCATTTCTCATCCTTCTTTAACAAAACAAATAGCCTAACAAAGTCTTACTGTCTCCACTTAATAACCAACTTTCAACATTTCAGCCAGGGAACCAAATCAAAGGAATGTGATTATCATAGTACAGATAAGTAAAATGTAAATGAATCCAAGGAAAATTCCCCCTGTTTAACTACAAGTTCAACAACATGCAAAAGAAAAGCACACTTTTGTCCCTGTTTATAGCATCTCTTTTCTTTTTCAGATGCACTGAGTACTTTTTTTCCTTTCCAAAAAAAAGGAAATAAATTATTTTAACTTTACAAGTGTACCACAACCTTCAAACATCTTGAATGAACATTCATAACGAGAGATTGAGAAACTTATAACAAACACATACAGTATATTTTATAACAGCATTCAAAGAAAATACCTCATCTCTGTCAAAGTTATCACCGCTATGAGGATCAAAGAGTACATCTCCAGTTGCAAGCTCAAAACAAATGCAAGCAAATGACCAAAGGTCAGCTGAAGTAGAATACTTAGATCCCAGGATCACCTCAGGACACCTATACTGTCTTGTCTGAATATCATTCGTAAACTGTTTATATGTCCAACATGCATTCCCAAAATCAACTAATTTGCACTTTAAGTCAACTGATGCCAACAGTTTCCGCCTTGAGGAGCGGCTTCCTCTCTTATTACCTTGACTTGCTTGACCAGTATCCTTCGTACCAGCACCATCAGATAATCTATTCGCAAAATTGCCAGAATTAGTGGGACGTTCTTCAACATGACCCACATTTGCTTTTTCACTGGGAGATGACTCAGCTGCACCAGATGTTTCAGGATCCGCATCAGCTTCTGCAGAAGCTTCCTTCTCCACACACCCCTGAGCCGCTCGTTTAGCCTTTCTCCGAATCTTTTTCTTCTGATTTCTACTCAAATCTCCATTCATAGACTTTAAAGAGTCCAGCACCATCTTGTCCTTACTATTAGGAAGGATGAGAGGAGTGCCCGACTTTCTCGGGTCCTTAGAAGGATCTATCATTAACAACAGTAAAATATTTTCTGGTTTTAGATCAGTGTGTATAATGGAAAGCTCTCTATGCAAGTAATCCAAACCCACTAGAACATGGAAACATATCTCCTTAACCATATGAATAGGGATGCCACTATAATCAGAGTACTTGATGAGCGTCAAAAGATTATCCCCCAAGTACTCAAACACCATACAAACATGCTGTCCATTCGGACCTGAATGCTTAAAATGATCCAAAAGCTTCACTACACATTTTTTATCCTCTTTATCCCCATCTGCAATCTGTTGCAAGATTGTTATCTCATCCATTGCCGCCTCAGTGTAGTGCTGTGCACTTTTTTGTACTTTCAGAGCTACATAACGCTGTAGTTTAAAAACAAATGATCAAAATCTAAGAGGAAAACAATGCAAAGCATTTAACTTAAATTCAAAGAGAATAAATTACATTTCCTAGTGATATTTCTGCTGTTTCATCATCAAAACTTGAAAGTGATCAATCAAACAAATTTATTACTTGCGATGAATGCTTTTATTTTATTCTTTATAATCCTGCATTTTTCTCCTTTATTTTCTAGGCAATAAATCTAACACAATATTAACAAAAATAAAATTTAAAAAAGGCCTTTTTTAAGACAATTCATCTTCAATTACAGGATCGAGAAAACAGATTAATGAAATATTACTGAAAGAAACAAAATAATTACAGCTAAAAAGCAAAAGCTAATTTCTTGAGTAAACTACGCAGATTTACTTAATACGACGGTGTAATTAACCTGATCAACTAGAGAAACGGAGTAACATAAAGCTATAGAGTTTGAGAGAGAGAGATAGAGGCGTGTACAGAGAGCTGAGTGTCCCAAGCCAGCCAGACGGTGGAGAAATGGCCCCAACCGAGCTTGCTTTGGATAACGTAACGTCCGTTCTTGAAAGTGTCTCCGATTCTAACGGCGTGATAACCGCCTCGCCTGTAATCATCCATCCCTTCATCTTCCGACGTGTAATCCCCGCTCTCACTTCCGCTCCACTCTTCTTGATCCTCCTTGTCCCCCATTCCCTCTTCTTCCAAATCTAAAAATAAATAAATAAATAATTTTTTATTAAAAAAATAACAACGTCTCGATCAGATTCAGCAGGATCACTAGATCTTGCAGCTACTGTTAAGATATAGAAAGGAAAAAAAATTCTGTTTGGATTAAGGAAAAATAATTTCTGTTTGGATTAAGGAAAAATAATTTATCTTTTACAATGAAAAAGAAAAACGCTTCTGTTGTTTGTGCGGGAGTGTTAACCCCGGTAAAAGGACTTCGAAATGTTGGGGATTTCTCTTTTCTTTTTAATTTTGGGGGGTTTTTTTTAATACGTGGCGTATAAGGACGGGCTGAGATTCTGTGCGCTGATGAGATTGGTTCAGTGAGAGTTCAGTGAGATGTCATCGTCGTCATCATCGTAATATCCTTAATGATTGGAGTGCGGCTCTTCATTTTTTATTTTTATTTTATTTTATTTTTTTTTCTTTTTGGGTGGGTTTTCTTTTCAGGTCAGTCTTACATAAGTGACAAAATTGTTAATGTTGATTAATAAATCATCCGCTTGAAACAAGAAAAAAAAAAGTACTATTTTTTATTTATGAAAATAGTTAATAAATATATTTATGATGTGAAAAATAAAAAGTTATCCAAAATATTGAAAAATAATATAAGTATTTATTATTTTAAAGATTTCTATTGCTGTGTGCATTTTTTTTTTGTCAAGGAGTGGTTGTGTGGGTAAGTATACACTATATATAGCTTAAGAAATTTATATCAAACTAAAGATTGATAGACTAATAAAGTGATAAATTTATGTATTTAAAATTTTATTCATAAGTTGTCACTTTTAAAACGTAACATTTAATAATTTTAAATTTTAAATTTTAATTAAGAATAATAATGGATCTATTTGGATTTAATTTAATTTTTTTGGATTATATAAAATTATAAATTTTTAAAAATTGATTTTATTTTTATTTTAAATTTTTGTATGATTCGATATGAATTGAATTTTACTAATATAATTTAGTTTTATTCAATTCATCCATTTTTAAATTTTAAATTTTTATATATTATATTAATATAATTTTTAATATATTTAAATAGATTTAAGTATAAAATAATTATTTTATTTTATAAAAAATTAAAAAATATATAAATTAATAAAAAGATATAATTCAATTTGGTTAAGTTTTTTTGTACTATTTTTCACTTTTCTATCCAAAATCAAATTTAAATATAATATATATATTTAATATTTGAATTTAATCTGAACCGAATAAAAAAATCGATCCAAACATAATAGAATATTATGATTTTGAATTATTTTTGGTTTTTTCATTTTTTTCTTGCCCATAATTTCAACACTAATATTTTTTTATTCTTAGATTGTGACTTTTTTATACAATAAAAAATAAATTCTTTTTTTTAATATAAGGTATAATTATAATTTTTTATACAAAAATTTTATAGTGCTTGGAGGAAGAAAAAGGAAATTGAGAGTATAGAATATTATAAACATAACGTATGAATCAATGAAAAAGAAAAATAAATGGATTGTCACTTCATCTTTATAGATTTGTATTTCATTTGTTTAAATGGATTAGAAAATGGAGTACACTCGGTGAAAGAGAAGATAAAAATAATAAATAATAAATAAACTTTTGAATTTAATTTTCTTGTCAATCCCAATAATTACAAGTAAATTCACATTTGGTCCAACTTGAAATACATGCATAATGTTAAAATTCAGATTTTTGTTTTTCATATTATTTTATCAATAATACTAATAATATATAATTTTGTAGACTATCAAAGATAAACACATAAGACCATGTCCACAACCCTTTATTTTTTTATTATTTTATTTTTAATTTGTCAAAGATTTTGGATAAGACCATGTTGGATTTTGCATGTTTGAATCAAATTGACAAAAATAAATTGTTTTTTTTATATAATGAAAAAGGAAAACCAGAAATTGCCTTAAAAAAACCATTGTTTTTAGCTTTTGGGCTTCGTCGATGTCCATGGCCATATTAATATGGGTCAATTTAGGGGCCTGTATTGGGCCCAAATATTCCCTTCCTGGCCCGTCCATTAGTGGTAATACCGTGATTTTAAAACAATTGAAGGGCCGCTCAATCGCAACCTTTGCGATATACATAACAACATCTCTAGGGTTTACACAGCAAAGAACCAGAGCAACAGCAGCGCGCAGCAGCCATGGTTCTCAAGTACGGTCCTTTTCTTTTCCTCTATTTCCCTTAAAATTATTCATAAATAACGATATCATGAACTGATCTTGAAAAAATTCCTTTAATTTTAGAAAAAATAATTAAATAATCCCTTTACCTGCTGAATCTGCCTTTCATTTTATTTTATTCAGCCTGCCTGAAAATTGATTGTTGATTTTCTTTTCTTTGATTGAAAAATGAATCTGATTGAAAACCTCGCACTTTAGGACGGAGCTCTGCCGGTTTAGTGGTGCCAAGATATACCCAGGGAAAGGCATCAGATTTGTTCGCTCTGATTCTCAGGTAAAATTTCATTCAGTTCTGATTTGAAGCTGTTGATGTTATATTGTTGCACTGGCAATAAACAATCGTCTTCATTATTTTTTGTAGGTTTTCCTCTTTTCCAATTCAAAATGCAAGAGGTACTTCCACAACCGTTTGAAGCCATCGAAACTTACATGGACAGCCATGTATAGGAAGCAACATAAAAAGGTGGGTATCAGCGATTCAGCATTACAAAGCTCAATTTCATTCAAAAGATCGCAATTTTTCTTTTTTTTCACTTTGTTTACCTGTACCATTTGAAGTAATTATATATAGATGGTTACTTGGGATCAAAGATCATGTTCGTTTGGTATAAAAGGAATAAAAATTGAACAAGATTGGGCATCTCATTTTACCTCTATCTGATAAAAGTTAAGCAAGATCGCATGATTTGTATGATTGGATTAAAAATGACCACCTTCAGTATTTTATTGTTTCCATATTGTTTACGTGCATTTAGGACATTGCCCAAGAGGCTGTGAAGAAAAGGAGACGTGCCACCAAGAAGCCTTACTCCAGATCCATTGTTGGTGCTACCTTAGAGGTTATCCAGAAGAAGAGGAGTGAGAAACCAGAAGTTCGTGATGCCGCCAGGGAAGCTGCTCTCCGGTGTGTGTTTTTTCATTTTGCATATAAGTTTCATCCACTCCTGATTGCTGGTTTTGACATGTATTATGCTGTGTATTTATAGGAATATTTTGTTCATCTATTGTGCAGAGAAATCAAGGAAAGGATCAAGAAAACTAAGGATGAAAAGAAGGCAAAGAAAGCAGAAGTAACGGCAAAGCAGCAGAAGACACAGGGCAAGGGTAACATTCCAAAGGGTTCTGCACCAAAAGGTCCCAAGCTTGGTGGTGGTGGTGGAAAGCGCTAAGTTGCTAGGTTATTATCTGCTTGTCCCTAACAAGAGAAATAGGTAGTATATTCATTTTGAAAGCATTGTATGGACTGAATGGCCCTGTTGGTCATGTTGTTTTTGCTTTTATGCTTATGCTATACCATGAGCACAATGTTGAAGTTGAGTGATCAAGTAATTTTATGTATTTTGACATTTGTTTTTCAACCTCATACTATGAAATAGACCGAGTGAAGAATGTCATTTGTTTTTCAATTTTGAAGTTGAGTGATCAACTAATTTTATGGATTTTGACATATGTTTTTCAACCTACATACACTGAATTAGACCAAGTGAAGAATGCCATTGAACAGCCCTCTTTTAGTACTCAAGCCCGACACTTGGTTTGATGTTTACAT
Source organism: Durio zibethinus (assembly GCF_002303985.1). The sequence continues at coordinate 23,759,968 of NW_019168481.1, read as the reverse complement.
GGATATTTTGTGCTGTTTAAAATGCATTCCTTCTACCTTCCATGTTCATGATGGTTATCATTCTAGGCCGTTTTGGTAGAGTTGCCATGGTGCCTGCTATATGTAATGCACAGTAATATTTAGGATGGACTCGCTGCTTAGAAGACCTATCCTGGGTGGTTTGGGCGGGTAGCACAACTTTACTCGGGCTGAGTCTTAGTAAGGCTTTTGAGGTGCGGATCTAACTTGGCTGGGACATTATTTAATGAACAAAATTTTTTATTTAATTTTTCAATTATAATATTTAATACAATATCAATTGTTGTTAAGTCTACTTGATTTGTTTCTACTTCTGTTATCTGTGCTTCTAGGCTTTGTACGTGTTGTTAAAGTAGGTGATTAACATTTAACAACTTGATCTTTCCATATTTATTCCGTATCAGCAATCATTTTATGAAGAAGACTTTTTTTTTTTTTTTTGTCTCTGTAGTATCCAGAGTTCCAGACACAGCTCCAGAAACGAGAAAACAAAAAGAAAAATCAGCCTTATTCATGCAAAAAGTACTTTAAGCTCTTGATCCAACACTCTACAGCCTTTTGGCTTTCTTAAACATGTTAGTGCATATATTATATATTGCGCATTGATGTTATGTCAATTCTTCAACAGTCCTAAGCCAGGAGATGATCATTAGTCCCTGCATCATCCTGATCTTACTAAAACTTGCCAAGCCAAACTGAAAATTCTAATTTATAAGACGACTAACCCAAATTAAACAGAGTTTAATTAAGATAAAGTGACCAATTATTGACGAGTTAATTAAGTGTTCCATTAGGGATAAGAGGGCAGCTGCACACCCCAGTAGGGAGATGATACTGGATTATACTCCTCCACATTGAAAAGATGGTTGCATTCAGCGATCTGATGCTGATGATGGTGATGTGCTACTACTCTTTGCTTGTTAGAGCTGCGAATTGAGGTGCTTTCGACGGTCTCTTCGCCTGAGATTTCTGTGTAACCTTTAGAGACTTGGTTTGTTGTCGCCTGTTCCCTTAGCATGCCTTTCAATTTCATGACCTGCATCAGAGGGTGAGAGTAAATGGGAATCAATAGAGTAACGATTCAATATTTATTTCTTTCTCATCTTATTGATTAAGCATTCTGTATTTGCCAAGAAAGAGATAAACTTACTGTTGGAGATGATCTCATTAAATGAGTCATGAAACGATCATAAATATGCTAAGAAAGGTTAATGCCCAAGACAGAGTTTAATTGTTTGTATGGCAAATGTTCGCAATCTGTTATATGAGACATTTTCTTATTAAAGTTTGCATTAATGAAAAAAAGGAGGAGGGCTCAAAAATGAAGACAAATTAGAGGGACAGGAAACAATTAAGGAAAATATTTTCGTTGGTAAAAACTGTGCATGAAATATGCATGGAAAGAGAAAGAGAGGGCTTTGAACATCTCTGCCAAGCCAACCTCATCTTGAAGCTTCTGCTTCTCCCTGGAGATAACATCGTATTCCTGTTTAAGCACATCATATAACCGTTCAAGCTGCTTAGCTTTCCATCTAGCACGCCTGTTTTGGAACCAGACAGCAATTTGCCTTGGTTGGAGTCCAAGCTCCCTGGAAAGCTTCATTTTCCTATCAGGGTCTAACTTGATCTCTTCCTGGAAACTCCTTTCCAAGGAATCTAACTGATCACTTCTCAACCGCTTCTTCTTCTCTTGATTGTTCATGTTGTAAATATTCTTGTCCAAGGCTGGAACCAACCCTTGAGCTGCCTCTGCTAAACCTGGATGCTTGATCTCCATGCCTTGGATGAAGAAGGAGAAGATCGCAAAGTTAGGATTGTGCAACTTAATTAGCAAATAAAGATAAATAGAAAGAAAGAAACACTTCAAGATATAGCATTGGAAGCTTGAAGATTGAATTGAATGCTTGTTTGTTGCTATGAAATGCTAGTAAGAAACTAGCCTTCTACTTCGTCGAAAGTTGCTTCCAAAACACATGAAGAAAGTGAAAGTGAGAGAAAAAGAAAAGACAGAAAGGTGAGACCGAGGGGAGTGACTGTACCTGGATATTGATCATAGTTATAGTTATAGAGGAAGTTAAGAGAAGGTTCTGGTGGAGAAACAAGGGTTCGTAAGGTGCCATTCCAATCCATTTTTGACTTGTGTCTCCCTTGTCTATCTTCCCTCCTACTTTCCCTTCAAATCAACCAAAATTTATCAGTATTCCAAAGAGTTCCTCTCTTGGGAATATATGGACCACCAAGAGAAAGCGAGAGGAAAGTGTGGGGGCAGACCAGAGATTGAGCTTAATGAAGCGTGGCAAGAGAGTTATAGAGGGTTTCCTTTCTTCTCCATACTTGTCTTTTGGGATGCAACAAAGTGAATGCGTGAGAAGGAAAAAAAACCTGCAAAGGGCTCTCTCTACTTCACCTTTGGGGTGCAACAAAGTTTAATGTGTAAATTTAAAGGAAGAGAAAGAGAAAGAGAAAGAGAGAGAGATAGCTGGACTCTTGTCGGTTAATTGGAAGGAGAAATAAAATTGAGAGAGAAAAAAATTGCAAATGTGCAATCATAGGTCTCAATCTGGTCCCAGAAACCTGCCTCTACGAAACTGACATTATGCCTTCGCGAAAAACTGGTGAAAACTGCAAAGGAAAAAATGAGGCATAGGTATGTGAGGCTAAATTGCAACATATATAGGAAGCGACCTTAAGAGGAGGTGGCATAAAATCATTACACAAAAACCTGCCACCTCTTACTGCATACAATAATAAAGCACAAAGCAAACCAGAAAAGAAAAAATATAGAGTTGGGGCTCATCCTATTGTTTCACTCTCCCAATACCATCTCAATTAACTTGCAGTACTCACAGCAGAGAAAGAAGACATCTGTCTCTCTCTTTCATCTTTTCTCTGTTTGTCTTTTTGTCCTCATGGGTTGGCTTGGATTTGTTGAATGGCAATTCTGCAATTGATTTGAATGAATTGTGTGGGTGTCAGGCCTAGCTTCGATCAGTTCAGGCAGAGAGAGAGGAAAGAGTTAACGGTAAGAAGAGATGTATATCAGTATATGATACATTGAGTCCAAGATACTGAAAGAGATGAAACAGAAGCCAGAAGGCACTGCCTGTGCTCGTTTCATCTCTATTAGATGATGTAATACTGTATGTATACGTCTTTTATATAAATTAAAGGTGACAAGTGACAACAACACTTCAAATTCAATAACTACAACAGTAGAACCCCAAAGAGATTTGAGAAAGAAAAAAAGGTTTATCATAGTTAAAACATGTGGATTTGTGCTTTAAAATCTTCTGATCTGTCGTTTTTTGCTTGTTTAAGTAGTAAGAAACTTGCACTTCTTACACATTCAAACAAAAAAAAAAACCCTTTGCTTCCTAGATGTCAGCTTCTCCAATCCCGAGTCACAAACCTCTAAATTAATACTATATAGTTTTTTTTTTTTTCTGTTATTATCTTTTTTTATTAAATTAAAAAAATAAAATCTTAATACAAGTAAAAAAAAAATTTAACGTCTTCTCAAACGTCTTTAATTACTAGATTAAAGGCTTAGTAACTTTGCCCTCTTACTTATACTTTTTTTACGTCTAATTTTGCTTCCAACCAAATGAAGCATTGAACTTCAGTAAACAGGAGAAATTCTTGTTTTTTTTTTTTTTTACTCATAAAGCTAATTAGAGACACATTTTTTCAGACCTTGAATTACACAATCTAGATTACATTTTTTTGTTGTGGGATATAAAACAAAAGGAGTAGATAAATTACTAAATACTCACATCAACCAACAACATATATGAAGAGAAACCCATTTTTGGAGGAAGTAATTTCCCCTTTTTGACAAAGACAGAAGTCATGAACATGTTGAATTTATGACATTGCAAATTTGCAAGTAAGCAAGCATGTCTTAACGTTTACAGCACAAAATTAAGTTTGAAGCTGCCTGGGAATATTAATTAGGACATTTACATTAAGACATTGCATATATATAGCGATGATGCTTACCAAGCCACAGGCAAAATTGAAAATTTATCATCTTAAAGATTTAGCCGTCCCTCTTCCCAATAAAAATCCAATTCTGATAAAAAAAACCTGACCCCTGTTGATGGGATCTATCTTCTCTTGTACATGAAGAATTGCTTGATTTTAATTTCAATTTGGTACATATCTTTCTATTCTTTTTAAAGAACATTATATTTGGACCTTTTTTACGATTAATTGCATTATTATTTCAAATTAAAATTTATCTTTTACCTCAAATAAAGTTGTTTTTAGAGAAATCTTACATAGCTATATAGGCTATAGCCTAATAGGCTGTAAGGATTACTTTTAGAGGTACAGTCAATTAAAGCATTGCAGCCAAGCCAGCTTCCTAACCTTTTTCCTTTTCCTTCCAGGAGATGATGAACATGTCATCCGAGTGCAGTGCTGCTTCCTCATTTCATTTATCAAGTTCAACCCCCTAAAATTCTACTGAAAAAGAAAAATTTTGAAGCATGGGGAAAAGGAAACCCAGAAGGGAAATTCTACCACTAAAATGAAAAAAAACCCTGAAATTTTCCCTAATCTTCCAAAGCCCAAAACAATTCCTCAACAATTTCCTAAATGGGTCAATGACCACCCTCATCAAAGCCCAAAGGAAAATCAGAACCAAACACCTAAAACAGTTAAGAATGTAGGGTCGAAGAACAACATGAAACAGCTAGCACATGCTGTTTTCATTGCTGTATTTTTTTTCAAGTACCCTAAAGTCTTAAAGACATAAGCTTGTAAGAATAATGTAAGTTGAAATCAAATGCTACTATTAATAATAGTAAAACACTTGATGAAAGGAACTTGACGTTTGTAAGGGAAATCTAGAATCCGACATAGCATTAGCAACGAAAGCACATCGATTCCTAAGAGATCTGGGTGTTCATGTCGTAGCTTGGACCGCCTAGTTCTTGGTGTCAAGCTACATAGCTAATTAGATTTGGAGTGATTAGTTGAAATTAGCTTTTAACCAACATAAATTTCAAAGCCCATAAGTCTTTTTGGTTGGGATAAATTAATAGTCAACGACTTCTCTGAAAAACCTTTGTATTTATAGCCGTTAAATTGATGAATTCGGAGACTAACAAATCATCTACCTCAATTCTGATGGCAGTAGAAGTTTTGTAATTCAAGCAAAGTTTAATGCATCCCATAATCAAAATTCTTATGTTAAGTTATCTACATTTTTTTTTTTTTTGATAAGATACGAAATGAAAATAATAAAATTCAATAGTTCATTTTACATATTTTTTAAAAATTTTTATCTATTAAACTAAGAAATTAAAAATAAATTATCGACGCATTTTAATAATATGCAAACTATTCATCTAATCAAATTTCAATAGAAATTAAAAAAATATTTTAATTTAAATTTAAAATTTAATTCAAATAATTCATATAATCATATATTTAAAATGTGACATTTAACAAATCTAACTAAGATTCAAATCTCTATACTTGGTTATGTCTTCAAGCAACGGTATCCTTATACAAGTGCTAGTGGTCCTTAATCCTGAATAGGTTGGCTAACTTCCAAGGACGTTGTCTTAAACACATAAGCATAATTAGGTAGTAAGCCGCTGTCTAGTTTACATAAAGTTGTGAGACTGCCAGTATTCCAGATTTAGGCAACTTTTTACAGATATGTAGAGTGTCATATGCACCTTCTTTGAACCTATGGGAACTAACTCATGGACGATGGCTCGAGACAAGGACAAGAAAATTAGGGCCGCGGCGCCGATCGTGGACCAATGTCTAAATGTTGAGCTACATGAAATCTCGTGAACGTTATTCACTTCTGCAACTGAAACGTGATCACCTTGAAGAAAGAGATACTTGGAAGGCCTAACCTTGTCAATGGCATAGCATTTTGAATGTCAGAAATGTTACAGCTATGCTAAAATTTACAACAATAATAACAATAATCGGACAGCTCTCTCACATATTAAATTATCTGGATGTAAACTTACAAACGACTAGTTCAAACACAAGTAAACGTTAAACCTGCTGCTTCTTCCTCGTGATGCAGCCTAGCACGAACCTCTTTCATTTACTCACGGCTGTAAGATGACGCCGTGGACCAACCTTTGGTAAAGAAAACTATCGACCTAAGGTCAGAGTTTAAACTAGGAATGCAGCTTACTTGCAGTTTTATCTTATAAAAACTTTAGAACGAACCAATGAATGACAATGTATTTAAACTAGACAACCTACCTACAAGAAACAAGCCAACTCAAACCATGAGAGAGCCAGGTAGTGAAATTTTGTTTTCTTCTGTCAAAATTTTCTAATACCATATCGTAAATCAAACAGAAGCAATGAATTCGAGGATGCAAACGGCTGAACTAAATGTCAACTTGTCAACTAAGGAAAAGTAATGATAAGCAAATGAAGTCAACATATTGCCTACAGTTTTGGAAAATGAAATATCAATGAATGAATTATTGGATAAATAAAAACCAGGGTAGAAGTGCAAGGAACTGGAACAGCAAGACGAATAAGCTGAAAGGATAATGAGCATACAGTGATTTTGATCATGTCATTCAAGTTAGTGAATTTATGGCTAAACCAACCTAACCTCAGTGAGTTAGTCTATTACAATATAACAAGAAGTATCGGCTATGGTCGCCATGGTTTAACCAACCATATCAACCTGATAGAGTTGATTTTCCAAAGAAAATGGGCAAGGCAGACCCACAGGGCCTATAGTTCATGTAACACTTTCACAATCATTCTTGCAACAACACTTAATGAAAGCAGTGAATCTGGATTCAATCCACCACCTAAACAACCACAGTTTGTGGTACAGATGCCATGAATTTCATAATTAATACAATCATTTTAGTGATAACTACGGAAAATAATTTAACAATTTGTTGCAAAAACTTAAAATTCATAGAGATCAGAAGGGAGCAAACAAGGCTTCTCCTAGAACCATGAAGATTTTCTATAAACATTAAGAAACAACAAAGGGAATAAAACTGTGTTAATAAGATTTTAAGAAAGAACTTAGAATTGTACCTCATTTGCATCACAACTAAGTTACAAAAATTTTAACCAAAAGCGCATGGTGAAAACAAGATGATAAACAAGCATAATCTCTTAATTTTACCTGCAGAGGTGTAAAAGGAAACAAAACTGGAACAAATACATGGTAGTGGAACTTACATAACCATAGAGGACACATACCTACTCCAAAAACCAATTAAGATGATATCCTCTAAAAAAACAAATGCCTTTAGAAGTATAAACTGTACGTGTGAAACACCACAAGGAATATCCAGGGATCATTGATGATAACAAACAACTCAGATGTGTTTCTGGCTATTTCAAAATCCCTATTCTTTGACGCTCTTTTAGGTCAGTGGGGATAATAAATACAGAATCTACACAAAGCCCTCCTTTAGAATGTGTGCAATCTATCTGTTTCAGGGAAAATCTGACTTCAGTTGCTGGTTCTGAGTCGCTGACAATAAATTCCCCTACCTTGTACTCCCTCCAGCATCCACGCTTATGGTTCCCATTTTCATGATCTTGTTCAGTATCATCTAAATAGCACTCACATGATGCTAGCTGATCATCAGTAGACAACTCAAATCTTACAGGCTTCATGTCCCAACCATGGGTGTGCTCAAAACTAGACACCCGTCTTCCCAACCTTTTGGAAAATCTTCCAAGGTGAAGCCTGAATGAGAGAGTATATATATCAGCTGGAAAGTGAAACTTTACTACTCCATCTACTTCAAACCACCATATTTGCTGCAAATAGGCCACAACATTGAATCTGCAAGAAAGCACCATAGAAGGTACTTGTTAAATTTTGCTAAAATAGAAAATTGGAGAGGAGAAAAAAAGTGGAAACAAGAAGTAATTACTGGCTGATACAACTGGAAAATAATTTATTCAATGGCATAAAAATCTTAACACTGAGCAACTGAAAATTTTCCTGATTTACGTAGAATCTATAGTGAAAAAGAAAAGAGTTCAATAAAAAATTAGGCAATTGTTTTCATAGGTAGAATAGGATTGTTAATATAAAATATTTTTTTCCACTAATTAAGCACCATGAAGAAAGAGTAAGTATATATAATGTAGAGTAATAGAAAGAAGTCACTGGGAGCCCATTCTCTTGTCACACTGTAATGTGATCAATAGGAATAAAGATGAGGGCAACGTTTAAGCATCCTACTTTAGTATTTGGAAGAATACATCTCCTTAAACACATTGGACAACCAAAAAAGTAAGTTGCAATATGCCATTTGATACGTCAGCTACCTATGCAAAGATCATCTCTACAATTGCCAATAAGACCATAACAGAAAAACATATAGCAATCACTCAAAACCGAATGCCATGCATATAATTGTGAGATAAAGATGGCCATTAAAAATCAGATCACTGTCCACCAGAAACAGAAAAATGCATTCATAGACAGGACCAGATTTACTGCCACCCAATCAATACAAGAATCATTTCCAGTTAAAGAAAAGTAACAGGTTGAACCATGCTAAGTAACAAATGAGAAATGATTAGGGACGACGAACTAACCCGTCCCTGATGGGTTCCGGCCCGACCCAACCCTATGGGGTAGGTTTTTTTTTTTTTTTGGAAATTCGGGTTTCTGGTCGGGTCGTATAAAATTAGGAAACAATCGGGGTCGGGTTGGGTTCGGGTTTGCCTAAAACCTGACCTAACCCGACCTGATATTATATAAAAATTATTTTTTAATTAATTATTTAATTTTTTTTTATATATATATTTATATAATGATATTTTTAATATTTATATTTAAAAAATAATATTTTATATTTAAAAAAATAATATTTTATTAATTTCGGGTCGGGTCGGGTATGATTTACATAGTATCGAGGTCGGGTCGGGTATTTAAAAAACAAAAAAAAAAAAAATCGGGTAGGATCGGGTTCAGGGCGAGCAAAACCTGCCCCGAACCCGACCCGATGCCAACCCTAGAAATGATGAAATGAGAGTACCAAAACCTGCAAGCGTTCCTGATCAATAAATTTGTGTTTCTATTGAGCTCTCACTCATAAAGACTCCTAGGAAGATACACTCAAAGTAGTTCAACAATTGTATCAAGAATTCAAGATTATATCATGCCTAAATAAAGGACTGGAGGGTTTATGGGAAACTGAAGGGCTACCCTTTCATCATATGGCCTAGGCATTGTAAATAAATAAACATAAAAGAGGCTCCATGTAAGGCATCAATGAATTAATCATCACTTGGATGAAAGAACCCCGCAACAAGCTGACCTTACCATGATGCCAGGAGATGTAGTTAGTATAGTTGAAAGTCAATTTAAAAATCATATAGATTTTGATTGGAGAATTTTTTGAATATATCAGAAGATAATAAGATTAATAATACGAAAATCAAATCTATAATCTAAGTCAAAACATTCTTAACCATGCCTTGCAACTGAAGCAAAAGGTATACTGGGAAGTTTCTAGGAGAAACTATAACAAACATTGGTCTAGCCTTACATATGACAGCCTTCAATTAGTCAGTCAAAGAGTTATCCATGGCAGAAAAGGTTCAGTCAAGGGTGACTAATTCCCGAAATTTTCATAGTTGAATGTTTTTAGCATCTGTGTTACCACACTGCCGGTCCCAAGCCTGGATAAAGCAAAGAGGGTTGCGATAGGATGACGGCTAGCATAAAACATAATCAAACCATGATGATATGATTCCTACATGGTGGTTAAAAACCTTACTAGAAACATTTCAAGATACAAGTATCTCAATTCCATATCAATGTCAAAATCAATCAATTCTACCAGTAACTTTAGTATCAAAGATTCGAAATATAATGATATTAAAATCTAACCTAGATTCTTCAGTAGAAACCCAATTCCAATATCTCCGATCATCGATTCCAGTTATTGTCATCGCTTTTGCAGATATTGCCATGCATACCCTCCCTGTAACTCTGTCCAGCCAAACTTCCTGCATCATCGCATTTTCAACCATAGCTAGTCTTCTCTTATTCATCTCTGATTATTATTAACTGAAAATAAAGCAACTAAAGCAAAACAAAAGGAAAAATATTAAAAAAAAAACCATACCCTTCCTTCCAAAAGCTGCCTAAGAAAACCTAGCACCAATAATTTTTTTTTTCAAAAAATCACATTAACCGTCACCTAAATTACCCAAAATTCTCATTTCCAATCCTTCCCAAGTAAATAAAGAAATAAACAAATATATTCAACTTACTCAAAAAGCCAAAAACAAATTTTCAGAGCAAAAAAGTTATTAAAAAAAACAAAAAAAATCACAAACCATCATTTTCAATCCCCCAAACAAATATAAAAATAAAACCAACCCAGAGAACCCAAAACTCAAAAACCCAGAAACAAGCATTTAAAATAAAATTTAAATTAATAAAAAAATAAGAGCAAAAACCAAACTTTAATGACGACCCACCTTATTTCCATCATCAAAAGGAATTGGGCGAGAGAGAAGGGCAAAAATGTCTTTTTTGGACAAATTCTGATACCTTTCAGGTGGCATCAAAACCAGCAGATTTTGATAATTGCCGGGCAACTTCTTTTCCCAAACCGAATCCGACGATGCTGCCCCTCTGAACGCGCGATTCAACCTCGCCAGATTGCAAATCTCCGGCGGCGTCAAGTACGTGAAAACGCACGCCACGCAGCTCTCCGGTATGTCCCCTAATCCCGGCCCCATCGCCGCCCCATTGGTTCCATCTGTTAGGTTCGATAGAGACGCACCCATCGAATCCTTTTCTCTTCCCTTTCTTTTATTTTTTTATTTTGTTTCTATATATAAAATTCACTGTGAATTTTTTAAGTTAGGGTGTTGGGAAGAGCGAAGAGGGGTAGGGGAGTGGTTTCGTTTCGTTTCGTTTTTTCCGGGAAAATGTGTTTTGGAGAGGTAGGAAAGAAACTGAAAGAAAAAGTTTGGAACTATATTTTTATCGGAAAACAACTTTTGAGGATTTTTTTTTTTTTTTTTTAAGAATGTGGGAATGTGCCTTGGATTGGACCATAATTGGAATTTTTTAAGTTTTGGTTTTTTAGTATTTTTTAATTAAATAAATATTTATTTATTTTCTTATTCACCAATAAATTTTTTCAAACAAATATAAATGTGACTAAATTTTTTTTATTTAATTAAATTATTACATTGAATAAAAAATTTGTCCAGCCTAATAATTTTCATAAATTTTTCGATGAAAAATTTAATACTCTTATGGTTGTACACTAAGAAACAAGGTGGAAAATAAATTTTTTGTTTTTAATTTATTAAAATGAGGTTCAAGGGCAAGATAACAAGAGTTGATTTGCTTTTATGGAAAAGTCTGATACATTTTTTTTTTTTTTTTTAGTTTGAACAAATCCTTGTATTTTAATTTAAACTATTTTAAATACTTAATTTAATCGAATATGTTCGATGAATTTATGTAAATATTTTTCAAAAATAATATTTAATTAATTTAAAATTTAAATACTTATAATTTTGATTTTTTATTTTTAAATTATGATTTTTATTAAAAAAATATACAATAAAATATCTTCATTGTGCAATGATTTTGATTTTTTTTTTCTTTTCTTATAAAGCTTTAATGTTTTACTCAGCAATTAGTATAACCCAAGAATAAGAAAAGTGTAATTAGACAATAACTACGTCTCTTGCAAATTAAAAAGGTTGGATTTCTTGTCTTGTCATGGTTTTAATACTGAATAAGACAGCCACGTTGAACGATCCCCCGAAATAAAACTAGACCTTGAAGTCTATATCAAATTAATTAATAAATTAAAAATTAGAAGCCAACAAAGCAAAATTTTGTTAAATTGGTATTTGGGGATTTGGAGAAATTCGGGTCGTTGGATGTAAATCACGTCATGAAAATGAGAGAACTTTTGTTTTTTGTTTATATTTATGATTTTCTCCTTTTTAGTCAATTTGATTTTGTGACTTTATATAAATTTATATTTTGTCACTACCGATATATATATTTTTTTATGTAATATTATGAAGGAAGATTAGATTTAATTATTTAAAATATATATATCTTATATTAATCTTTTTGAATAATATCATGAATGACTTTTTATTATTATAAAATATTTAACATGATATTTAAATTTTAAAAATTTTTAATTTAATACATAAATTATAAATTTATTAATTAATATCATATTTAAATAATTATTTATTAATTAAAATGTCATTCTTTGGAGCCATTGATATTAAAAGATGAGTATAATATTAATTAATAAATTTATAATTTAAATATTATGTTTAAAATTAAACATTTTATAATAATTTAATAATTATTCATGACATAAATCTTAATTTTTTACTATATATCAATCATCCATCATCTATAATTTTGAGATAATACTAATAAAATATTTATCATAATTTATAATATATGAAACTTTTTCATGAATTATATAATTTGCACGTGCATTGATTATGATAGATATAGAGACATTTTTTTTTTTTTTTTGGGCCCGATGCAAGTGTAAAGTGAACTCCATACTGAAAGGTCAGGAAAAGAAATTCCAAAGTGCTGCGATTGGCAATTTTATATGTAATGGCTACACATCCATTTTTGCCTATAACATCAACTTTATGACTTCACCATCCAAGAGTGGTTGGATCACCGTTCAATTACAAGCATCGACCGGATTGTCTGTCAAGGGCCCTTGATTAGGACATTTTATGGCCCCATATTTGTTTTATGATTGCCAACCAGCTGTAACCAGTTTTCTAATATCGTGAGGCTGACCTCGAAAAGGACTTAAATGTTAGGAATAACTTTTGAATTATATTTAAATATTTAACATAATTTTTGAATTTTAAAAAATAATATCTAATAAATTTAAAATTTAATTTCAATATTTATAACATTTTTTTATTCCTAAGCTGGGACTCCTTATAAATATATATATATATATGAAAATTTTAATAAAATGCAATGACAATATTTTTGGCTCTTAACTTTCTAGATTAACACTTGCAGTTGCTTGGCCTTACATAAAAAATTAAAAAAAAAAAAAAATCCCCAATATAACGACAGGAAGTTGGGAGCACATGGCAATGCTTAACCAGGGGGAGAAAAGTTCGAACAAAGCAGGCTTGCACATCTTAAGTTGTATTGTCTTTGTCTCCTTTAATGTCTCTAATGCCGCCATGTGAAACACATGACTTTCTAGAAATACTTGCAACCTAAAAAATTTTGCAATGTGTTTGCATTAGCACGTCTTCTTTAAGAATTCAAAACTATGACCCAATTATTGAAAAATAATATATATCTCGACATCTAACTAAACATACTAAGATACAGAAACTTGATTTAAGTGGGAAAAAAATAAAATTTTTAAATATATATTTTTATTATCTAAATTTAAATTCATTAAAAATTTATAAAAAATATATTTTTTTTTAAATTATTAAATTCGAATTAAATAAACAAATTTTTACTAACTTAAAATTTTTTTTTCTCATCCGGTGGTAAAACAAAAAAAAATGCTAAGATAAAATAATGCATATTAATCATTAGTTTAAGTTCAAAGAGGAGAGGGAGAAAGTAAGAAACTATTATTCAAATTTTATATTTTTTTCACACAAATACACTCACTTTCAAAGAATTTTTGTGCTTTGGGCTCCCTTTCCTGGAAACCTTGAAGGAGGAAAAATGGATCATCCTTCTATTGAGGCCCATGAATTTTTTTTTCCCATTGGAATATACCAGGCCCCCTAGGGTACCTATTGGGTCAAAATGGCAACCCCATGGCCTAGAAAGAGAGACTTGGTTCAAAGGTCTGATTGTGTTATCCCGGTTGTAAAATATATGACAGGCAACATAATCGATATCAGTTACTTTTGAGATATTTGTATTTAAATTCATTTAATATTTATCATATCTGAATCAATTTAAATATTTATTTAAATTTAATATTATTATTTAAATTTGAATCAATTTAAATATTTGAATCTATTAAAATATTTTTTATTTAAATTTTTATTAAAATATAAAATAAATAAAAATTTAATTTAAATTTTAAATTTACTATTAATTAATAATAAATAAAAATAAATTTTTAAAGTTTGAAACTTTCTAATAATATAAAATTTTATATATTTTATGTATGTAAATAGTAATAAATTCGGATATCAATTATTATTTATTAAAACTTAAATAAATTTGAATATTAAATATTCAAAAAGATAATATTTATATATGCTTTGAATCCATCATGAATAATAAATTTTTTATCCGAATTTATTAATTATCTGATTTCTTGGCCAATTAAGATCAATTATTGAATAATAGTTTGATTGTTTATATTGAAAAAATGTATTCAAAAGTTAATGAAATAATTATACAATATTTTTAAAATATGAAATTTGTCAAAGATAATTGTAAAATTTTAATAATTACAACTAGATATGGAAATTTAGTTTTTTAGTACTATTATAGTGCATTATTTTTATTTTTGTAATTTAATATATTTGAACTAATCCTCCATTATTAGTAACAAAAATAAAATTTAAACCAGTAAAATTTTTTATTCCACTATTAATATAAAGTGTAATAATATTGAAAATTTATTACATCCCTTAACATTATAATTTAAAAATTTTATTGTCAAATTAATAGAATGATACATTTTTTTAAAGTATAATAAAAATTTTAAAAATCTTGACATATTTCTTAAGCTGCCATGTCACATCTTTTTAATTCTAATTAAAAAATTTTAGTGACAAATTTAGTAATGAATCGCATAATTCACACCTATAATCAATTGTTTTGGCAGAAGTTCGTTGAAAAACAAGAAAGACTGACTTGGGTCACTCCTTGAAATATATTTTATCATGTATTAATATTTATTTTTTTATAGCTATAGGAAAAGAAGGTTGATCTCCCCAAACAAATCCATGGGCCTTTATTGGATTAATACCAAATTTAATGGACCATATTTTTTATGCAAATGATGATTATTTTTAAGTTCAATGGAAACCAAGCAGCAATAAAAAAATAATAATAATAAGGTGCGGTGAACTTTGTTTCTACGTTAACATAAAGTAAGCATCGGATACGTCGGTCCAAAAAGTAATGCAGCAAATTAGAGACTAATATGAGCTTTAGTGCCATTGTTTCGTTCATTTATTTTAAAAAATGATATTTAATAAATTAAATTTTAAAATTTTTTTATATTATTGATTTATGATATTCTTTGTAAATAAAAAAAATTTTGATGTCATGAATAAATTTTTATCAAATATAATTATTGAGAATTGCTTTGTACACAAAATCTAACAAATCTAAAATGAAACCTTAATTTTTAGCATTTGTTAATTATTATGTCAGCTTTTTATAAAATAATTTCATGTTTTGGTTAAAGAAGAGAAAAAACATGAAAAAAAATATATAAGATGGGATTTTTTTTTTTTTAAGTTGGCCTAATATGAAAATTGAAGATAAATCATATAATGGAGCAAAAATGCAATACTTTATTGGTATATTGTGAGTATTTAAAGTCATTTTCTTTTCCACCCTACTTTTGAAAATCCTGTGGGTTCAAAATTTTTTCTTTTCTTTTTTTTTTTTTAAATCTAAAGTGCTGGCTGGAAGCGGATGCAAAACCAAAACCAAAACCATGGGCCAGTTTTTCTATCACAGCACAAGGAAATAAAATTTTTGGCCAAACTAAAACCGGCTGCTCCGCTCTCTGTATACCACTCTGTCTTTTTTTTAATCTTTTTCTATATCTCGCATATTGCCCTCTAACTCTCTTCATCTTTCTTTTCTCTTTTACATTATTGAAAAGCTAAAGGAAGGGCAGGAACAGCCTTTTTCCTGGGTGTATAAGAGAAGTTTTCAGGTGGCAGGTGATTGTTACAACCCAATGGTAGTCAGTTCTTTACTGGGTATGTTCCTTTTTTTTTAGTTCTAACACTTGAATCTATTGCCTGTTAGGAATATATGTTTTGTGTGTCTGTTAAGAATTCAGGAAAAGTGAAAAAAGTAGTAGCCAATGACATTTACCTCGACAGGGTTTTCGAGATCTCCAATAATTCTTGTAGGAGCTGTTTTTATTATTATTCTGAATGGAAACTAATGGTTTGCCTGGTGGGGTGGTTTTCTGGGATTGGCTCAGGAGTGTTAGGCCTTGAAATGCCATTACACCCCCAACAACAACCACCTCAAAACCCCCAAAGTGCCCAAAACCCACATCACTTACATCATCACCCACAAATGGTTGCTTTTTCTCATCATGAAACTGATCACTCGCAACACCAGCAACCTGTTAAACAAGGCTACACTTTTTCTTCCAAAACCAAACAACCATCCCCTCTTAGTGATGAAGATGAACCTGGTTTTACTCCTGATGATGGCACTGCTGATGCTAAGAGAAAAATTTCTCCATGGCAAAGAATGAAATGGACTGGTAGCATGGTTAGGCTACTTATAATGGCAGTTTATTATATTGGTGATGAAGCTGGATCAGAAGGGAATGATCCTACTGGCAAGAAAAAGGCCGGTGGATTGTTACAAAAGAAAGGAAAGTGGAAGTCGGTTTCTAGGGCTATGATGGAGAAAGGGTTTTATGTTTCACCACAACAATGTGAGGACAAGTTCAATGATTTGAATAAAAGGTATAAGAGGGTTAATGATATACTTGGTAAAGGAACAGCTTGTAGGGTGGTGGAGAATCAAAGCTTGCTTGATACAATGGATTTGTCTCCGAAAATGAAAGAAGAAGTTAGAAAATTGTTGAATTCTAAGCACTTGTTTTTCAGGGAAATGTGTGCTTATCATAATAGTTGTGGCCACGGTGCAACTGCTGGGCCTGGTGGTGCTAATCATTCACCAGAGGTGGCCACTGAGACATCCCAGATTCAGCAGCAGCACTCTCAACAACAACGATGCCTCCATTCATCGGATAATGCTCAAATTGCAGGCAATTGGGGTAGAATCGAGACGGAGGCATCGAAATTGACTAAAGTAGGCAGTGAAGAAGAGGATGATGAAGAAGATGATGACTCTGAGGACGATGAAGAAGCAATGGATGGTCACTCAAGTGGCCAAAATGGACATGGTCAGGAAGATGATGAAGATAATGATGAAAAGTCTTCACTTAAAAGGCCAAGAAAGGGAGCATTTGCAATGTCATTAACACCATTGATGCAACAATTGAGCTGTGAAGTTGTGAATTTAATACAAGATGGAACAAAGAATGCTTGGGAGAAGAAGCATTGGATGAAGATGAGACTAATACAATTGGAGGAGCAAGAAGTCAGCTACCAATACCAAGCGTTCGAGCTTGAGAAGCAAAGGCTCAAGTGGGTGAAATTCAGTAGCAAGAAAGAAAGGGAAATGGAGAAAGCAAAGCTTGAAAATGAAAGAAGGCGGCTCGAAAACGAGAGAATGATGCTACTTGTTAGGCAGAAGGAGTTGGAGTTGATTGATCTTCTTCAGCACCATCATCAGCCTCAGCAGCATTCTTCTGACAAGAGGGGAGACCCATCTAGCATGACTGGATGAAAATGTAACATATGATAGTGGTCATATTAGATAGAGATTTTAGATCAGATTGATACTTTTTATGAAAAATTGTTTTGTTTTGTTTTTTTTTTAATTTTGTTTATGAAATCTAGTTATTTAATATTTGAATTATTTCATTACAATCTTGCATCCCTCATGAAAGATGTTGTATTTGTACCCAAGCCTATGAAAAAAATTGACCATATAAATTGCCATCATCAGCAATAATGTCGAGGAGGTGCGCGGGGAAAAAAGTCTTTTGGGTCTCATCCGAGAAAAAACTTGTGGTGAAGTGGTCTTTAGGAATCTAACTACAAGCCTTTTAGCCTTGTCATTTTCCAGCAACAAACGAGAAAAAAAAATACAAAATGCCAATTTAGTGCGTTAAATCCCGGAAAATCCAGAAGGACTGACAACGAAAATTTGGCGTCTAAAATTCTGGAGAATCGAGAAATAAATGAATTTAAAAAATAGAATAGTATATGTTAAATCTTGCAAAATCAATGAAGAGAATTTAGAAAAAAATATAAAGAATACCTCGTGCGAATAAAAAATTGCGTCCAATAAAAGGCCGTGGAGAATCTAGAAAGGAAGAAATAGAAATCTGGAAAAGAAAAGATCAAAGGCCGTGGAGAATTTAGAAAGATCTGAAAAAAATCACGCCTTTGATCTTTTCTTTTCCATTAAGCCACAGGCACTTATTTGAAAATTGTTTGCCTTTTTTACTTTTGATGCGTGGACAGAGGCGCCTTTATTTTTTCATTTCCACGCGCAGATAGTTTGTCTCGTGTTTTTTCCTAAGAAGACGGGAACAGAGAAGGTAACCAGCTGACTTTTAAAACAAACAAAACGACAGCGTTGACGTTACAGTTTCGCTATAGCTCCTCTGCATGCATCCCTACAAGGCTCCGAGACTAACCAAGAGGGATCAATCCCCCCGCCCTCTTAGAATAAATGCGCACAACGGAAGGTTGAAAATAGTAAGCAATAGTGGCATGAGAGAGCAAAATTAAAAACAATATGCATGGCATTCCGCTGTGTCTCAACCGATCCACCATCTTTATTCAGCTCTGAATCAAGACAACAGAAAAATAAAAAAATCAAATCCATTGAATCAAATGGAACTAAAATGTGCTTCACCTTCGCATCAGTTGAAAATAGGGATCATGGGGCATATTTTCCAGGGCATTCATTTCGCTTATAGGCTAGAAAAAATTACCAGATCGAATAAGTGCATATAATCTTAAAACATTTCAAATCCATGTTTTCACGAAAACCTGGAGACAATAACTCGCAGTTGCTAGCAATAAATGTTCACTCACAGCTTTCAAAAATCAAAATCCTACTCGTAGATTAACAAAAAATGTTTTAGTTTTAATCTTCGAGCTCAATAATCTTCACGACAGAAGCATCCCCGACCTTCTGGCAAACGACAACTCGATCATGTGACTTTATAATTCCTGAAGCCTTCCCATGGTCAAGTGCAACCTTCAAAACTGACTCATTTGTTGCGCTTGTAGACTCCGCCTGCAAAATGAAGCAGGATGACACAAGTTCCCGAGTAAGATCTAAATGTACGGAGATAGAAGCTTCCTTCCGATTTAAAAAACACAGTTAAAATTAAACATAAAGCACTACATACAGGATGTCGTGGATCAGCAAGCATAGGGAAAAGACCTCTGACAATGAGGGATTGCCTTGCCTGAAGGATAAGATAGTTCCGTTAGGATCAACGCATGTTTATAAGCCGGGCTAAACATTCCAAAAACAGACTAAAACTTCTACAAATTAACTAGCAATATAAATTAAAGTTTAGAATAAAAATATTCCGACTTCTAAGACTTCTGCACCAGAATTATACCACAAATTCTTCTTTTAGACGACTACTGCAAGGCATTATTAACTGCATCTGAAAAACTGACAGTTGTTACCAATGGTTTAATGGTAAAACCAAGATTAATAAATAAAACAGAACAAATCTTCTGGCACTAATGACAAAATTAAATTGCATTAGAAAGGAGGCTTTTTCTGTATTAATGTAGAGTAAATCACCAACACATAAAACTTCAAGTGAAGACAAATTAAGATGGCATTCCATCAACAACCAGGTCATCCACCAAGTTCTACTAAATCAAACAAGTCAAAGGGCTCAAAAGACCAGCCAACACAAAATCATTTCTTAATTCAAGAATTTTTTTCTTTTTAAAGCATGTTATAAAATTCCTATATAACAAATTGAACTAGAACAATGGAACCAATTAACACTTTCCTAACACTAGTACAATTAAGGAGTGTGTTTTTACACTTCTGGGACATGGTAGCATGCAATATGACAGAGACTATAAAACCAACAAAATAAACCTTTATGCAGTTACGTGAAACATCCAGGATTCAGGGTAGATGACATACCTCAAAGGCCCCACTGAAGCTCCACCTCAATTGATTTGTCTTAAGCCGAGGGATGACAACAGAGAGAACTGGCATTGTTGGCCTGTACTTTGCAATCAATCTGGTATATACGTGGAATACATTCAGAAAACCCATAAATGAATCAAGGACTACAGAATGTAGAATATTAGTAATGAAATTAGTACATCTTCAACAAGTTTATATCAATAAACACCCCTTCCTCCCGAAAAAGGGAAAACCCAAAAAAAGAAAGTAAATCTTAGGGGTAAGAAAAGAAAAGCTCACACATAATTAAAATTGACCATATAGCAATGTGTACCTTGCAGCCCTCCCTGAGGATGTGAAGCATATAATAACTGATGCCTTCACCTTGATTGCTGCCCGTACCTAAACAGGAAATTCAGCCTATCAGATACACACTTGCTATAACTAAAGCTGGTAAAGGCTTCTATGATATAATGATAAAATCATGCATCAGAAGAGCAGCATTGGGAAGAACAAATACCGCAGAGGAAGCAATGGATTCCAAGTGGGTCATTGGCTCTCCAACATATTTGACAGTCTTCTTGAAATACAGGTCCTGGTTGAATACCTTCTCTGCCTATGAAATTTATAAGAAAAAAATGAAAAAACTTGGATTCAAAATGCTTTAAAGATGGAACAGAAATATTCACAATTTTTTACTTCAACATTGCTAGAACATTAAGGAATTGGATAAAAAACGATATGATGGTTAAGAAATTGGATGAAAAGGTGGTTGTTGATAGAAATGAGTGGCGCAAGAAGATTCAAACTACAATCTAACTTGATTCTCTTATTTGGTTTTTCATACAACCAACCCCAGAGTATGGGACATAAGGCTTAATGTGTTGTTGTTGCTGCTGTTATTGCCAAAACATTAAGGGATCCATCTCATTGACATGCATGGCAAGTTAATGGGTGGTTGATGCACCATGCAACAGCAAACATAAAGTGTCTGAATTCCAAACCAAAAGTTGATGCATGAATTATGCATTCTTGCATAAAAAGAGCACCAATGCACAGGTTTTGGGTTACTGAGATACAAAATCAAATTTCTGCAGAAGGGTTCGTCACCAATAAAAGAATACAAGAAAAACAGGTTTTGAAAGTGTTATGCCATTTTGGGTATGAATATGTAACCTGGTAATTTGAAACACAACACGGTAACATGATACAAAAACGATACGAATAAAGAACACGAAGATAACACTGCTTAAAACTTTAGAAAAATCATAAATAGGTTTAATAAAACCAAAAAATTATATTTTATGTTTTCGTGTCAGCATAAACTGTGACATGTGATTTTTTGCATAAAACATAACACAAATATAATATTTTACACAACAAGATGACACGAATTGCCAGGTCTATATATGACTTGAGAAAAAACAAGTAAAACCATAGCCTAAGACAATAAGTTGACTGTAGAAACAGGTAAGAATATGACTCTCATCATTGTGAAGGATACTTCATTCATCCACAAGGATACAGCTTTCCAGGAAAAACAGAAAAAATGCAGTATATTTTACCCCCTATGAACCCAGAAAGATGGATAACGAGGCCCCAACCAAGCAGTAGTAACTTTTAAACAGTCTACATTAGTGAGTCTTGTAAGTCAAAAGCATACTAAGCCTAGAATATTTCAGGATTATAAACAGTCTGTTAAAGGACAAAAAGGCTACAAGTCTCCAAAATTGGAGCTGCATATGTCAAAAGATTCAACTATGCAAATTTACGAGCCATAGAGAGAATTTACCTCTGCACAAATTTTGCCAACAATAGAAATGGTTTCAACAGGGTACAATCCACGCAGGGTCTCAGCACCAAGAAGAATAGCATCACTTCCTGCAGCCATCAGAAAATGGGTAAATTAAAAAAAGAGGTTTAAGCCCCGTATCGTGGGAAGGAGGGAGGGAAGGGGGAACAACCATTAAACAACAGAAAGAGGTTTGTTTCTCTGTTAGAAACAGTTCGTCAGTTACCAACTCCAACGAACAAATTAAGAGAATTTTCATCAGTGCAATCTCATCACATATAGCATGCAATCATAAATAATTTGAAAGATATATCAATGAACGAAAACCAAAGGAGCAAATGTCCACAATAAAGCATATACCATCAAGAACAGCATTGGCAACATCAGTTGCCTCAGCACGAGTTGGCCTCAAGTTGTCAGTCATACTGTCCACAACACGAGTTACCACCGCAGGCTTTCCAGCCATGTTACACTTGTAAAGGGCAGCCTTTTGAAATAAGAACACCTTTAAGGAAAAGGGAAGTTAATTAGGAGCAAGCTCTAACAAATAGCCATAAATGCACTAAATCCACATATTGAACTAAATTACACACATTTAAAACTAGGACCAAGAATCCAAGGCTGTTAATAAGCATTTACAAAGTAAAGTCATAAATGATGAAACAGACCGCTTAACCCATTCAACAATAAACATTTTGCAGAAAAAATAATGCATCGTATTAATAGTCCTCAGCAGATTAGTTCTCTAGTAATTATATAAACAACTTGCATATTTTATAATAAGAAATTTACCACCAGCAACGGACTGCTGGTTCAAGTTTCAAAACTGACCTTCTCAGGTGGGAGATCAATGCCCAAATTTCCACGAGAAAGAATGATACCATCTGCTTCCTGTAGGATCTCATCAAAATGGTTTAATCCCTGAAAAATGAAAAACATTGATGTCACATTCTTATTCACAGCATGTGAAATCAAAACCCAGATATTCATTGTTATCCGCAAATACAACATGTAATGCACCTCTATGTTCTCAATCTTAGCAAAAATTTGTGTTTGATAGAGGTCACCCAACTTTGAAAGGAACTCCCGAGCCTACAAAAAGCATGTAAGAGCAATCAGAGAACTGCAGAAACTTCTAAAAGACCCACATAAGGATACACAAAAGCAATACTTACTTGGCGAACATCTTCCGCATGTCGTGTGTATGATAGTGAGAGGAAGTCGATTTTGTTTTGAACTCCCCAAGAACTTATAACCTGAAGTAAGCATCAGCAGGTCACAAAAGGTACTCTGGGGAAAATATCAGGGCAACAAGCTGGAGCTTACTATGAGAGAGATTACTTTCTCCATTACTCATTAAAAGGAAAAAAAAAAAAAATCAAGGGCAACCTTACCTCCTTGTCTTTGTCAGAGAGGGTAGGCAACTCAATACGAATTTGAGAGGCATGCAAAGTGAACAAAGACCCAGTCAATGTTGCAGAGTTCTTTATCACACAAACCACATTATTTCCTTGTACCTCACCAACCTACACAATTTCAGTCACAGTTTAGGCAATGGTAGGTGCATAGGAATTCCAATTGTAAAGTTCAAATTCCCTAATTAATCAACCAACAAATAGGTAGTAAAATAACAGCAAAAGATCCTAACATAAACGCAATCAGAAAGAGAAACTCATATTTCTAGTTCCACTTTTCTTACCTCCAGCCATACAGATGTGGTTTCACTCCCAGTAAACAGGTACTGACCAATAAAAATAGTGTCTCCCTTCTTCACTGCCTGCAAAATACAGATTAAATGGTTTGTCATAAAGATTGCGTGAAGAAACAGGGCGACCACCAGCAAATACAAATTCCTTTGAACTAACTTTAAAAAAAAAAACGACATACTAAATTTCTCCTTTCAAGAATCTATAAGCATTGCACTAGCCAATTCAAGCCTCCCAACCACTAATTAATGAAGAGCAGTATATAAAGCCATGAACGTACAATAGGACCAGATAGTCGAAAACATTTTATATTTAAAACTTCAGAACCAAAAGGCAAAAAAACAAGGCTCATGGAGATACTTTCTTAGAGCAAACATGGGAAACACAAAATGCAATGAGAGGTAGTGGACTACCTTTGACAGTCCATCAAAATTGATTGGCAATAATTCTGAAGAGGGCTCTTGTCCTTCATCTGGGGTCAAAATAACGGTAGCATCTTCCTGAAGTGAGATAGCTTTCTCGCTTTTATTAACAACCTGCAACTCAGGACCCACTGTATCCAACATAACCTGAAAGGCAAAAACCAAATAGAAATCACATTATTTTCTTAAATTTCATTATCCCATCAAAGCAGACAAAGAACCATCTGTACTACGGTAACAACAAAACTACCCATTGTTTGCCACACTCAAAATTCAGTGACAGGCACCTTCCTTCGTCTCGGGTAAGGCATAAAATTACTCATAAAATTCAGACAAAAAATACCCTAAAATAATATAAAAAAACCATTAAAAAAATGACAATTTTTTTTTTTCCTGCTAAACAAAAATTTAACATTAAGACAGATGAGAAACAAACAAACAAACAGGAAGCAAACAAAAGTTATATCTGTTATATAACTAACAAAAATCAGCCAAAACACAGAGAATATACCGCACAAAGCTTCTTAGTGATCTTAACGGCAGCCTTCAGATTTTCTAAAGTTTCCTGATGATATTCCGGGTCGTGCCACGAGAAATCGAACCTAGCCACTGCCAAAACAAAAAATTAAATCTTAGTTCCAATAACACAGTAATAATTAATAAGAAAAATAAGAGTGAGGCAGCAGATACCGTACCAGACATTCCAGCTTTAAGGCAACCAGAAATAACCTCCACGGATCGAGACTTCGGACCTAAAGTTCCCACTATCTTCGTCATTGCCGGAAAAAAACTCTGAAAAAAAATACAACAAACGAATCAGATTCCATATCTACTACGATCCGATCAGCTTCCCACAAAAACAAAAGCCTAAACAGATTTATTTATATTGAAAATGAAACTTACAGCCCTCGACGGCTCCAGGATTGAAGCCATCCTGATTGGCTCTTCCAGAAGCACATGACCCGAATGCATTTTTTTCGCCGATTACAAAAAAAAAAAAAAAATCCTTTGTTCAAGAGCTCTAGCGTTAAGAGGAATAAGGCTTGTTTTTTTCGTTTGCCTTCGTAAAAACTTGAACCAACGAATATGATATTGTTCTGAGCAAACGTCTCCTTTTTATTGAACGAAGTAAAGGAAACCTGCGTCCACCACAAGCAGATGACTTTTTTCCTTTTTTATTATTTTCACTGTTTGGCGATTTTTATTTCCATTTTATTACACGTGGCGAATATCAAGCCGTTGGTTCTTAACGGCAAGACGTCTGATAGGTTTGCCGAAGCGTGGACCTACCGTTTCTTGGAGAAGGGTATAGCTTAAAGTCGCATTGCCACTCAAACACGTTGCGCGTGTTGGGAACGAATGGTTTTGATTGGGAGATGGAGTTGATAGTAGTGCTTGGAGACTAGGCGAGCAGTTTTGTAAAGAATAGGGACACGAGTTTTTGGCGGAGTTGTCGATTAGTAAGTTGTCGAAGGAGCGGGAAGCGTTGTAGAGATTTTGGAACCGAATATGGTAGGAAGCTGTTTCCGCACAAGGAAACGTTGGGAGCTAACAGAAAACTGAAACACCCAACTACAGGGGTCAGATCCTATGGGCTGTCGTTTTTGCATTTTAGTACAGGTATTGAGAGGTGTTTCGTTGGGCACGTTTTTTTGAGTTGATTCGGAAGGTGTGAATCTATGGGCTCCTTAAGTGGTTTAGGCCCAATCTCGAATTTTAACATAGGTTACCGTCGCCGGTAAGATTAATAACGAATCAGATCGAGATGAGTTTTTGTTATTTTAAGTTTGATTTAAAATTTTTTTTTATATTTGAATTTAATTCGATTTAATTTTATATAAATTGTATTCGATTTGAAATTAATAAAATATTTTTTAAATATAAATATATATTAAAATTTAAAAAATAATTTTTTTATATAATATTATATCAGATTTGATCGAATTTATCTAAAATTAAAACTCGATTTTTTCTTAATAATATCCTATCCAACTCGATCCAAAACTTAATTTAAAAAAAATATCGATTTTAAAAGATCAGATGACTAATTAGGTTGTCAATCTTAATCACATGTAGTTTTTAAATTATAATAAAATATAATATAATATTTAAATTATAAATTTATTAAGTAATATAATATTTAAAAATTATTTATTAACTAATAATCATCATTTGAAATAAACAATTTTAAATGTAAATATTATATTAAATAATAAATTCATAGTTTAAAAAGCTCGTTAAAATTTTCAAATTTAAATATTAAATTAAATATTTATTATAATTTAATGTTCGGTCACATGTTATTCCTTTGTTTAATAAAATCAAATCCCATGAGTTTTCAAGGCAAAAAACTTTTTTTTTTTTATTTATTCTAAAGACCGCTCGATGCCAAGTCAATGGCACAAAGCCCCATGACAAAGGTTTGAATAAGGAATGTTCCATTTGTCATTGTCAATAACCAAAAAGAAAAAGAATGAAGAATGCTTCATTTGCAAAGTCATGTGTTGAATGCGACGATCGATTCATCTTCATTCGTAAAGTCATGTGTTGAATGCGACCATCTATTCATCCAAAGAAAATTTTGTTTTCTTTGCCGTGACTCATGAATTAGAACCTTCATCATCATTAATAAATATAAACAGTTTGTTTTTCAGCTTAAAACGGTAAGTAATCTTGTTAGAGAGAATTACCAACAATAAGCGTAGACTTTATATGATAGAAAAGTGGAAAAAAAACTCTCTCTCTCTCTCTCTCTCTCTCTCTCTCTCTCTCTCTCTCTCTCTCTCTCTCTCTCTCTCTCTCTCTCTCTCTCTCTCTCTCTCTATATATATATATATATATATGTTAAAATAATGAATTTTAAGTGTATTTTATATGAGAAAGAAGTAAGAAAATTTTAAAATAAAATTGCTTCTTTTCATTCTTATTCATAAAATCAAATCATTTTAAATTGAAAAGACAAAAAAAATGGAGAGATGTGCAAATCAAATGTGCATATTTATAAAATTATCCAATTTTTTTAATTTTTTATTTAACTTATAAAATGTATGATGATATAATGATATAATTTTTAATTTATTTTTTCTTATTTTTCAACTTTATCATATAAGTGATGAAGTTAAATTTAATTACCTTTTTCCACTTTTTCATTTTTTTTATTAAACATTATATAAAAAAATTACATCTTTTTAATTATTCTTTTTCCTCTATTTCTGTTTTTATTTTTTTATCACTCTACCAAATAAAATCTAAAAGCTTTTATTAATAGGTTAGACCAAGTGGCAAAAAGCCTAGATCGTTTCACCATCTCATTGATGTCGTAGGTAAATGTAAAGTGATCAAATTTAAGTCCTAACTAGTTATAGTTAAAGGTATAATCGAGTTGAATAGATAAAGTAATAAGTTTAAGTTCGATTCAAAATTTATTATTTGAAATTTGACTCAAATTCATTTGATTAAATTTGTTTATCAAATAAAAAAGATAAATTTATTTATCATGTTTGATTTCAAATTTATTTATTTATATTTAAATTCGAACTTAAACTTGAATATATATATGTATGAGTAATATAATAATTTTTAATTTAAAATAATTAAAATATATATTAAAATATAAAATTTTGATTAAATTCATAATTTAATCAAATTAAATATTAAAATACTTAAACTTGACTCGTTTAATAAATCAAACTATCTAAATTTGAGTTTAACTTAATAATAATCAAATCAAATTAAAATTTTATTCAAATCGAATCTAAATAATTTATAAATAATAATGTACTATTTTTACCCTAATTATGGTCTTTCCATTGTCAAGTCACCTCATAAGGCAAACTTTTAATTGACCAAATTACAAGTATTGTATGGGTTTAGAAACCACAACTAAAAGTTCAAATACAACTGATTCACTTCCCTCTAATTTTGTCAGCAACTTGAAAAAAATAAAACAGTTTTTTAAAATAGAAATAGCAATTACTTTGCAACTATTTAGGTTTTGTATGCACTATACTTTTTATTTAGAAAAAAAAATATTTATATAAAATTTATATACTATAAATAAATCATATAATGATACATCATAATAATGTTAATTTTAAATATATTCTTAAAATTAAACATATTTACATTTTAAATTTTTATAAAATATGATTATATGATTTATATTGCATAAAATAAAAACTCAAAGAATGAATAATATTCGTGTATTTAAGCATAAAATTTTGCCCATTCATTTTTGGTTGAGTGGGCTTATCAAGAATCAATATTGGTTCCATTTCGATGAAAGACCCACGAAAAAGCCCATCTTTGAGCTCAATTTTATCAAATCAAATCTAACCAAACCAACAACCTTACAGCACCGACAAAATAAAAACGAAAGATGCCGAGTGCCGACCGTCACCCACAAGGGTCCCGCCCACGTGCCGATTTTTTTCCAACTTTTCTTTACTACTTAACGGAATCGTCTCTATCCGTCACGGTCCATCACGTTCTGTCAAACCACCTTCCCAGTTTTCCCTCAACGTCGCTCCCTCCCGCCCTAACGTCTTCCGTTCGAACCGTTCCCCTTTCCCCCAACCCTAACGCCCCCCTATGGCCTCTTCGGTTGACGACGATTTCTCTCTCCTCGATCACCACCAAACTAACCCTAACCACCATCACGTCCTCCACCACCACCCTTCTTACACGCAGATCCACGCGCCTCCACCCGGCAACCACGAAGGCGATGATGACTCCGATTCCGCCTTCCCTGGCGCCAACTTCGGCAACAACAACAACAACAACGCTACGTCTTCCGATGTACGGATCGAGAAGAGAAAAGATCAAGAGGAGATAAATGACGGCGTTTTGAAGAGACCAAAGCAATCGACGACGGAGAATCGAAAAGACAGAGAAGAATGGAGCGATGCCGCAATTGGATGTTTATTGCAGGCGTATATGGAGAGGTTGACGCAGCTGAACAGAGGGAATCTGAGAGGGAGAGATTGGGAGGAGGTGGCGGCGGCAGTTTCAGAGCGATGTGAGAAGCAGAGCAAGAGCGTTGAACAGTGCAAGAACAAGGTTGATAATTTGAAGAAAAGGTATAAGCTTGAGAAGCATAGGATGAGTGACGGCGGCATCACGGTGAGTCATTGGCCTTGGTTTAAGAAAATGGAGGAGATTGTTGGAAATTCGCTGCCAGTAAAGGCGGTGGCTGATGATGATAAGGACGGCTCTTCCCCAGGAACTGCTGTTAGACAATCCAAAAGGTATATTAATTTTGTTATCATTTCCATTTATTGTTATTATTTTTGCTAATTTTGCACTTGAATTCTTTAAGGTTTGTTCATTAGGTTGTTGTGGCGGTGAGCTTCCATGAAGTGTAGTAAAAGTAATCATTACCAACATAAAATTTAACTGGAAAAATGTGAGCAAAACATTATTATTTTCACTCTTTCTTAGTTGTTTCAATGTTGTCTAATTTGAAAAATGACGCTAGAAGTACTTAAGAATAATAATATTTGCTAGTTGTTTTAATGACATGTTAGTCTTTGTTAATTATATTGTTTTGTCGTACTAATTTTGTCTCTTTTAATATGCTTGATTATGGCTTGTAATGGAAAGATTTATATTTAATGTATGGACTAATTTGCATTTTTTTTTTTTTTTTTAATAATGATAGAAATACCGTTGTGATTGTCTGATATTTGATATCCTTATTTATATTTTTATCAGCAGATATGCTTCAGCTACACCGAGTCCTGTAGGTCAGATAATTAGCATGAAGTCCAAAAGTCCAAAATGGCGCAGAGTGGTATTCAAAATTAGTGGTGCTGCTCTTGCTTGCACCGGTCCGCACAATATTGACCCAAAGGTTCACCATGAGTTTCTTATATATGGTCAGAACTAGGCTGCTATCATTATCAATATTGAATTAATTAGCTCTTTCTTTCTGATTATCAGGTGGCAGTGCTGATTGCTAGGGAAGTTTCAATTGCATGCCACCATGGTGTAGAGGTAATCATTACCGTGTTTTATTTCTTATGACATGCAATGGTTTTTTGTTTACATCCTTTTGACATGCAATTTTTTTTTTTGGTGATGTTCCAGGTAGCAATAGTTGTTGGAGGTCGCAATTTCTTTTGCGGAGACACATGGGTTACGGCAACTGGCTTAGATAGAACTACTGCATATCAAATTGGGTAATGTGTTCACTGCTTAACTCACAATGGAGTATACCCTTTTTGATCTGCGAACCAACTTTGGGTTAATTTTGAAAAAACACAAAAGAGATTAACGCTTAAACCTAGGATGATGTTTGTAAGATGAAGCTTGCTGATGTATAGCTGTCATTGTATTGTGAATTGACGTAACTACCTGTGATAGTTTGATAGGTGTAGGAGTATGCTTAGACACTTACATTTTGGTTGTTTCTGGAAATGACTTCAATTGGGTGGTATATGTATGCCAAGATGCATGTAAGCTGTTACTTGTTTTATCCAATTAAACAGAATAAAATGATAGAATGGTCACAATAAAGGATCAAACTGTTTGTTGTTTGTGAACTGACTTTCAATCATTCATGGGCTGACCGTGGGAAAGATATATGATTCTTATTATTTATGTTAAATATGTGGTATATAGTTAGGATTGGGTTTCCAGCAGAAAGTTATTGCTAATTCTATTTAGGCTAGTATGTCGACGTGTAC
This sequence comes from Durio zibethinus, assembly GCF_002303985.1. Next base: position 23,729,381 of record NW_019168481.1, on the reverse strand, counting down.
AAAGTTGTGCGAGATGTTAAAGGGACATGAAGGTGGTGTTACAATCAACAGTTGCAAGATTCATATAAAAAACCTTGTTTTTATATGTGAAGAAAATTATCACATGAATATCTTGTAGATGAATCTGTAGTGCAATTACTTCCTTCAAGTGCATGTTCATGCACATACGTGTTCATGTCTCACTACGAAACTAATCAAAACATGACCCTGCAATTTAATGCAGCATGATGGCATCTGTGATGAATTCTATACTACTGCAATCATCATTGGAGAAGATGGGTATTCAGACGCGTGTTCAAACTGCATTTTCAGTGCAAGAGGTTGCGGAACCATACAATCGGCAACGGGCCATCCGTCATCTTGAAAAGGGTAGAGTTGTAATATTTGGTGGCATTGGCACTGGAAATCCACTCTTTTCTACAGACACAGCTGCAGCGATTCGAGCTTCAGAAAGTATGGCTCTATCTCTCAATTCAATCTCTTGAACTATATGTCACTGTCTTTCTGTTCCTCCTTCATCTTTGACACAGAACACGTGCACATGCAGACACTTTTTTTTTGGTTCTCTACATTTGACATCTCTGCTATCTATTCAGTTCACGCTGAGGCAGTCCTTAAAGGTACGAATGTTGATGGTGTTTATGACTGCCACTCCCAGGACAACAATGCTACATTTGAACACATCTCCTTTAGAGAGTTAGTCTCTAGGGGTGCCACAGCCATGGACATGATGGCATTAACCTTCTGTGAAGAGAATGGCATTCCTGGTTGGTATTCTTGTTGCCTTGGATTATATTTGATAAAAGTTACTGACAACTAGTTCTGATACTTCCATAAAATTGCTGGTCCAACTGATTTAATTTTGTGCTTCGTGTTTGTATTCCTTCTTCCAAATTCTTAATGATAGCTGTCAATAGAAGTTATTAGATCTGAGGTTACCATTTGATGTTACAGTTTAAATCAATTTACTTTGGTACAGTTGTGGTGTTTAATCTTCTTCAGCCTGGAAACATCTCAAAAGCATTATGTGGGGACCAAGTTGGTACGTTGATTGATCAAACTGGAAGGATAAGCTGATCTAGAAACCCTTACCAGATGCATTTGTAGTTGTTGTGACCATGGATATTAAGTCAGATGCTGTTAATATACTCTAGTAACAAGTGTTTCCTTAGATTCAGCTGCTGTGTTTATATGACTGAGGTCTGCGTGGATTGTTGACTTGAAGATGATGCTGCTGTAACATTTGGAGGCCAGGTTTTGACCCACAATGCCAATAACTGATTATTCTGTTAGCTAGTTTTTTCATTCACAATCTATATTCTCTTATGGTGCCAATATCTATTATATTATTTGTATGTATTACAAATGGTATCAACTTATTGAAACATCAGCCGTGGGAGATGGTTGCTGCAATGTACCATTACAGGTTTACTAGAATACATGTCTGTGAGAGTTGTAGTTCACTGATAGTCGTTAGTAATCTTAGATTACAATTAGAAGTAGGAAGTCACCACAAGCTGAACTTGTTAATGGCAACATGTACCAGAAATTTTATTATTTGCAAATTAAAAAATGCATCTCTGAGATCACTTACAATTTTGTATCATTGTTTATCCTGAGATGTCAATAAATGGATGGGTGAGAACTCATGCCAAGAAAACATCTCTCTGCACTGTATTGTTGAAGCATTTATGTATATACCAGGAATTGGTGATTTCATATTCTGCAATACATCCATTTTCTGTATATTCTAAACTGTGTGCATGACGATACTATCAAAGCTCGTTAGATATTATTTGCTATATTTCTTATGTACTGACAGGCTGGGATCAATAACCCAACAGAATGGAATAAAACCATGGATGGAGCTTGTGTTTTTATTAAGAATAAGAAAGTTCTGTATGGTGGAATTGAGTATGAATCATGATAGATGGTGGAGATTAATGTTGCCTTTCGGATTATATAGGAGGATCAGCTTGAAGCAGGAATGCAAACATTGGTGAGAATCCAATGCCAGTGGTTGCTGAATTGGGAGGAATCTTACTCTCTTTCACAGGTGTGGAACATATTTCCAGTATCACTTCACAGCTTTCCGGCCACTGAATTAAGCCATCGGATGCATACTAATTCAAGATTTTGGTTTGGAAATAATTAATAAACTAATTCAAAATGTCAAAATTACATTACAGAGCTGGAGTCTAAATAAAACTACCATGGTTGCCTAGAGTGAAGATCAGCAGTGATCTTACCAGCGACAACGAGAGAAACAAGGCCTTTAAATATTACAAAGAAAGACGAGGCAAACAAAAGGATCTAAGAAAGAACCAGAAATGGTGATAATTCGCAGCGAGAGATCATGCAGATCAAAGAAAAGAAGATGACAAAGCGTCCATGAAGTAATTAATTTACCACTGGCAAATTATTGGATCAGTAGCCAGCCAATCCATCTTCCGTGGCAGCAAGGGAAGGCGAAAGCGAATTGCGTGATTCATCATAATCCTCCCCTAAAGGAGATTGTTCCACCCTGATATCCTCAATCATTTTAGCCACTTCTGTCATTGTAGGCCTCTTTTCTGGCTGCGGAACCACACAGGCCAACCCCACGTGAAGCATTGACACAAGTTCCTCCTCAATGTTTTTGTACCTCAAAAGTTCTTGATCAAACACTTCTGCTGTCCACTCTTCCTTAACAACTGATCGAACCCATTTCGGAAGATCCACTGCTTGTTCTTCTTCCTCCACTCGAGGACGTGTTGGCGAAGGATACTGTGATGGAGCTCTCCCTGTCAGCAGTTCCAACAACAAGACTCCAAAACTATAAACATCAGCCTTTTGAGACAGTCTCTTGACTTCGGCTTGCTCAGGGGCCCTGTATCCACCCAATCTTGCTATAGCATGAACAGGGTTTAAAAGCAGAGATAACCCAAAATCAGAAATCAAAGCAACCCCATTTTTGTCAAGAAGCACATTCGAAGATTTCACATTTCCATGTGGTATTTTTGGTGCACTATACTCTTCATGAATCTTTGCTAATCCTCGAGCTGCCCCTAACACCAAGCTGATCCTCGTAGTCCAATCCAATGGAATCCTCCCCGGTCCCCTGTTTCCTGTTTTCAAACATAAAAAGCAAAAGAATTTATATTTTCATATTAAAGTTAGTTTATCGGATAATTCTCAATGCATTTAATGAAACTATTTCCTTAAAACGATAACCTACCATGAAGAAGTGAATGCAAGCTTCCATTAGGGAGATAATCATAAACAAGAAGCTTCTCCTCTTTAGCATAATAGTAAGCCCTCAGTTTCGCAACATTCGGATGCTTAACCTTCCCAATAACATCCATGTACTGTTCAAACTCCTTCCTTGGACAAGGGTTCGCATCTTTAAGCCTCTTAACAGCGACAGTGCACCCATCATCGAGCACTGCCTTGTAAACTGTTCCCAAACTCCCTTTTCCCAGCATTTCCGCCGAAGCTCTCAACAAATCGTCCAACTCAAACTGCTTTCTTCTTTCGAAAAACACAAGCTTGCTCCTATCTGTTGCATTTGTTCCATCACTGTCCGCTCCCCCGTTTGCATAAACTTTCTTTTCACTTCCGTAACTACTTCCACTCCTCCTCCTTTTCCCACTACCGCTACTGGCTTTGGAAATACTCTCTCCCCTGTTTCTTCCACAGTAATAAGCTACAACAAAAGAAACCACCACCAAAAACACCACACAATTTGCTATTACAATTGCAACTATAGCACCAGGGCTTAATCCTTTACGTCCCTTAGCTTTGTCATGTTCGATGATTGGTGTCTGCGGCATTGAACTCGGGTTGGATGGAACTGTCTGGGCCGATGAATCCACCGGTGGAGACCCTGTAAAGGAACAAACAGGCAATGGATTTGACCCACAAAGCCCTTCATTTCCTGTAAAGCTTTGTTCACTGAATTTTTTCAATAAACTCTCTGGTAACCGCCCGTAAAACTCATTGTTGGTTAAATTAAGCTCCTTTAAGTTTTTAAGGGAAGAAGAAAAATCTGGGATTTGGCCTGTTAATGCATTGTTTTGGAGCCAGAGAGTAATGAGCCGGTTCAAACCAAAGATTTCTTTAGGAATATTGCCACGTATGTTGTTATTGGATAAGTCTAGGCGAAGAAGCCGTTTGAGCTGCGAGATTTGCTGGGGGATTTCACCAGAAAAATCGTTGTCGGACAGATAAACTAGTTTAAGGTTGGTACAGTTGGTTAAGGTTGAAACGCTGCCGTTCAAGCGGTTGTTTTGAAGGTCGAGGATTCGTAGCTGGTCGAGGAGGGAAAGGGAGGTGATGGGACCACGGAGGGAGAGGGAAGGGAGTGACAGCGCGGTGACGCGGCCAGTTGAGGAGCAAATGACGCCACGCCACGTGGAGGAACAGGCATCGTGTCCGGTCCAGTTGGAGAGGAGGTTGCCGTGAGTGTCGGCTTGGAGGCGGAAGAGAGTCAGGGCATTGGTGTCGTTTGGGGAAGAAGAAGAAGAGGAGAAGGAAAGTGGAAGAAGGGAAAGGAAAAGAGTAGACAGAAAGAAGAAGAGAAATTGACAAGCGAAGTTCATTGTTTTTTGAGCGGGAAGAGGCAAATGGAAGAGGTTTTTTTTTTTTTTTTTAAATACTAGTTCTAGTGCATTTTGTCTCTCTATGAAGGAGAAAGATTTGGATTTGAGGGGGGGGGGGGGGGAAGGGGAATGATTAAAGAGGGAACTGAAGGTGGGATGGGTTTATTATTGTTTTACTATTTGTTTTTTTTTTTTTTAAGAGGGAAATATGATTGAAGGTAACAATAGAAAATAGGAATTGGAGCAGGAGGGTGGTTGTGTCAATGATAGCTGTTCTCTACTCCTTAGAAATGGAATGAGAAAAAGGTTCCAAATTCAGAAGCTACACCCTTTTTTTTTTTTTTTAATCTAACCTTTTTTCATGACCAATTGGTAAATTGGGTATCTGTAATTCTTGCATGGTTGGGATTCTATGATAGTGAGGATCATGAAGCATGAGCTTGACGTCTTGCTTTTTTATTATTAGATTTATTTTCCAGAATTTTCTTTCTTTTACCAAAGCTGCAAAGTTTTCAAGGGTGTGGGGGGTTTTTCAAGTCTCAAGTTTCTTGAATGCCTATAACACTATTAGACTTGGAAGATTTTGGCATGTTACATTGTCCGTAATAAAGCTTATTTCAATTTTCAATATCTGTATTTTTTTTTTACTTCAAATCTTAAATTACGATTTCTTTTATTTTAAAAAAATAAATAAATAAATAAAAAGGAGGTATAGTTGTTCACATTTCATGGTAGTTGCAACTTGCAACAATTAGTAATCGAGTTTTAGTGTTGACTCTCACTTTGCTAGCTAGAAAGTCTTAACTGATTAATTACCTTTTTGATATGCAAATGATTGGTATTTGCCGCGTTGTCTTTGTCTATCATAAAATGTATTGATAGTTACTACCTGTCCATTTCTAGGAAAGGATAATCCAGTTATTAAGCTATTTTAGCCTTGAAAAAGAAGATTATAGCACATCTGATCCACAAGTACTCCCAACCAAACTGAAGGCTTCTGTTTCTCCAATTCCTACTTCTGAATTGTAATTACGAAAAACCAATCGTATGTGTACTTTTACAGGGGAAATAAGCTGCTGAGTAGTGCGTGTCCTATTACCAGAACACAAAAGAAAAAGGCTGCAGAGAGCTGACCATAAGCTGTATGTATCCGTGAATAACCAATTAATTCCCTTATTTATTCCCAAGTTTTTCATCAAATCTGGACCATAATTTTCCATGACAAAAGGAGTAGGACAATGAAGAATTTCTAGCCTTCAATCACATTTCTAAAACAACTTCTGTTAGTAAAAGGGAGTAATGCTTTACAGATGTATGGTATTTGTTTCAGCAAGAGATCTGAGATCTCCATAGTCAAAACTCACCAGGATTTGATTATGTCGCCTTTATTTATGAAGTAGGTTGCAATGTGAGAATAGAAAAAGGGTTGCATGTTCTGAAATTTGAATCTCAGATTAACCGAACATCAGATTTATATGATCCAATGGAGTTAAGCTCCGAATTTGCTTATATGGACTGTAGCTCCATTTCTGTTATTCCATTACATTCCTCTGTAATTGCAAGATCTTTTATACTGTAAAAGATTAAAGATGGTGTCGGTGCATTCTCAGTCGATGAACTTTTCTCATCTTATTATGGTGGCATGACTGAAAAGGTAAAAGTAATGATATTAATAATTAGTCATCTAAAGTATGCATACAGCATACAAATGTTTTCATCATTTTGGTTAATCTCTTGTTTGACCTATGAAAAATGCTGCATGATTGGCCGCCTGAGACAAACTACTGATATTCAAACAAATTCAAACTCAGCCTCTCGTTTAAACATAAAATACTACTCCCATGTATGGACATATGGAAAGCAGGAATTTTCTTGTCTTTTTATTTTCTGGGGTTAAAAATCAAAACAAAAGCATCCAAAAATCACCCAAATCTTCATAGCCCCACTTGCATAGTTGCATTATGGACCACTAGCTAGTAACAGAGGTAAAATATATCCATGTTTTTTAGTTACTTTGGATCCTCATTGTGGAAGAGCTCTATTTGTAGTGACATTCAAATTTAACAGGCATGGAATCATGATCTTGCTCTATTCTTTCTTCGGACAACTTATGGATATCTGTTATTCCTAAGAGAGAGAGAAAGAGAGGGAGGGATTTAATTAGATTTGTCTGCTGGTCCCTAGCTTTACTTTCATTATTATCTTGAGAAGGAAAAAGCTTGAAACTTAAGTCATTAGAAAGCAAAGTTGGTGAGACCTTCCATTAATGGCTGATGATGAGCAGCACGATCAATAAAACAAAAGCAAAAACATGACTGGACTTCTCTCCTAATAACCTTTGATGCTTCTCTCCTTTATTCACAACTTCCAAATTCATTTGTCTCCAAAGCATCTAAGAAAGAGAATCAATCCCATTAACTCCTGTTCAGGACCTGCTACTGTAATTCCTTCCAACCAGGTGTTCTTTGGCTGCCTTTAAATCCGTTTGATTCTAGTAAAGCACAAAAGAATTGTCATCCATTTTAACCCTCTTCAGCAAGGGCTGTTTTTCCATTGATTTCTCTAATAAAACTTCAAGTTAGACTTTTACTCACTAATAAAATGAATGATATTTGCTTGAAAAATTTTGCATAAAATGGTGGAAATTTTGGAAAGCCACATGGTGGGACCTTTGGGGGTACACAAATACAATGATAGATGTCGTTAAAGGGAGGGAAACACCATCAGCTTTTTTTTTAAAACAAATTACGAGAACTTATTTTTGCTTTTTATAACGAAACATGCATAACAAGAAGAGGAGAGATTGAAGGCGGGATTGTCGTCTGAATGTTATTTCCTTTTATTTCACTCCAATCACACCCAAAGGTCAGTTGATAGGGCAAAAGTGTAGCAGTCAGTGTACCACACCAATGAAAATGTTTTTCTTTTGTCTCCTTTTCTACCCTTTTTTTTTTTAACCCTTTTATTCTTTGATCGCATAAGTCATTGGAAAATGAAACAAAATCCAAAAATATTTGGTGTTTTGGGTGTCTCTGGTTGGGCTTATAAATCCAAAGCATAAGGTTGGGTTATAATTTTCCACTCGGCTTTTCCTTCGGCTTACATGAGGGCGGTCAGTTCGATATTTTTTTTTCTCATGGGTTTTCAAATTTTCAACAAAAAATATGACTATTACTGAGTACATATCCAAGAATTCAATATTTTAAAAAAAATTTATTTAAAAATATCAAAATTTGAATTTGATTATTGAAATTTAAAATCCCAACTCTTTATCTCTTTTTTACACAATAAATTTTATGTTTTTTTTTTCAATCTTGAACTTTACATCATCCATAAATCATAGTAACTATTTAATCTCATTAAAATTATTTGCTAGACAACTTGACTCTTTTTGCAATGATCAATGAACAAAGAGAAATTTTCATTCATAATTTTCTACAAGAAAGGTTAAGATGATTACACCAAAACCAGAACATGATGTGAAACAATCTTTACCGCTTGATTAATGGAGTGATTCCTTTATAGGGAGACACCAAATTTGGGCATTTTCTTTCATTTTGATCTCCATAGCTTTTTATTCTATTGAGCAACAAATAACAAACCTTTCATCATTGACAGATACCTAATTGAAAATTTTATGTTCCACCAATGTTAGGGAAGAATAACCAATGATCTTAAAAGAATATCACTTAATTCCATCTCTTATCATTTCGTATTAATACCCAATTAGGTAATAACAAGTTTAGGTAACGGATTTGATTTTATATACGAATTTATATTTAATGTATTGTTAGTGTATACTGTCATACACAATCAATAAATCACAAATAACATGTCATAAAAAAGTTTATTTTAAATGTATTTTAAAATTAAGTGTATTTACCTTTTATAATTTTAAAATTTTAAAATAAATTTTTTATGAAATATCATTATATCGTTTACCAACAATATATAACATTTATATACTGACAGTACATTAATTATAATTTTTTAATACATTTAGGCCTTATTTGATAAACCATTGAACATTTTCATTACATTAAAAATAAAAATTTTCAGCACTTTAAATCTTTAATGCATTCAATAACACATTTTAAAATTCACTTAAAATATGTATGTGTTTGCAAGGCCTTTTGATGGATTGGAGGCTTGGGAGCTGTGAAATTGGGTCGGGAGGCCGGGGAAGTTTCCTAGTGGGCCCATGTGGTTGCATTTGGGCTCCTTTTAATCGGTGATCTACTAGAGCGGATGTTCAGCGTTGATAAAATCTGTTCGGAGAATATCAATTTTCGTTTCTCCATAACTAGATTTTTTATAATGAAAATTGATTCTATACGTCAATGGTAAAATTTTTAAAGTCTATAAATAAATATAAAAGGTTAATGCATGTTTATAAGATTATGATTAAGAAATTTAATAAGATTATTGAATGACTACTTTATAAATGATACATCTTCTTGTGAATTCCACTTACATATATATATATAGTACAATAATCAAATTTTTATTTTTATTTTTTTGTTTTCTATGGATCACATGTACTATATAGATTCCAAATGCTGTTTTCCTTTAAAAATTAAAGGTTATCATTGGACATCATATAAAAATCGTGAAAAATTTGTTGATAAATGAATATTTTATTTAAAAAAAAACATATAGTAGTTATTACATTTAAAAAAAAGAAAGAAATAAAGTTACAATTAATATAATTTTATTGGCATATACCCTAAAACCACTCCTATATATATTTCTTCCTTTTTAAAATATTTAAATTGTATTGACTTTTATAGAATTTTTTTAAAAAATTAATTTTAATATATTTAATATTAATAAATTTTTTTATAAAATTAAAATTCTATGAATTTTAATACCAAAAAGTTAAAAAAATCATTCAAAATTTTAAATGTTAAAAAAATAATTTTAAGACATCAAAAAAATAAAAAGAATGAGACAGATTTTTTTTTTATTCTTTTTTTAACGGGGGACCGAAAAGGGGAACCATATATGAGCAAAGTGATGTAAGCTTACTGAGGGTGAAATAAATAAATTTATTTAGTATACAATTTGAATCCAAATAGATGCGTCAGAAGTTGACCCTTTCATTAATTCGGACATTTATATGGCAGCCGAGGGGACCGCACTGAATCCATCCAAATCAAATCAACGTGTCAGTAGTCAAAGCTCAAAATCATTTCCCAATTATTATTACATATATAATTCTAACACTAATTGAACTTTTTTATACATAATATGTCCCATTGCGATAATAAAAAAAATTACAGTACTAAAATTCAACCTTTAAATTTATTAAATATTATATTTTAAAAATAATTAAATAAATTAATTTAATTAGTTTAATGAAAATAACTCTCTTTTTTTTTTTTTGTTGTTGTTGTCTACAACATGTTTATTTTCATCGCTTTAAATTTTAGGATACACTTAATAAATCATTATATCATACATATATTATATGGGTGATAGGTTTAATTTCATAATTGTCTAAAATTTAAAAAATAATGCACAAGCAGTCAACACCTAACATTTTTTTATTATCAAATTAAAATTAAAAAAATTATACGAGCAAGGACTTTAATAAAAATATTTACTTAAATTATATATATTTTAAATTATACTCACAATCAAATATTATATATATAATTAAATTAAATAATTAATTATTATGTCATAATCAAATTGTAACCACTGAATAATCAATTAATATATTGTAACATAATTAAACATCTAAACCCACATACTTAAACCTAAAACATTCTAAAACCTACTTCTTATTATTAAATCAAAGACTTATTGGCTACACTACACATGCTCTTTAATAAAAGTATAGACAGATATCAATCAATGATTTTTAAGAAATATCAGATTTAATTTTTTAATTAAAGAAACGTAACAAGAAAGGTGGCAAAAGAGGGACCATCTTCTATAATATGGAATATATATGGACCACTTGGCACTCTCAATCAGCTTCGTGGTCCAAACGTATTAAATTTTTTTTATGTAATAAATATTTTATATTTATTAAATGTTTTCTAAACAATCAAACTTCAATGACCAATTGTTAACAAATAAATATAGCTTCACTTAGAGCCATTTGGCATCGATATGACAATGAAAACTTAACATTATCTTGTTGGAACAAATTAATATTCTATATATTATTTTTAAAATGTAGTATTGGCACACGCTTCATTTACACATCTAACTATATATCATAACATATTTATTCACTTCATTTAATTTTATTTTATGATAATTAAGAAGAGTGGGATTTAATTATGAAATGAGAAGAGATTATCTATGTAATCCTCCTCATGTGTACCTTGTTCAAATAATAATTGTATTAAAATAAATGAGCTTTTAAGTAATTAACTGCCTAGTAATTTAATTCAAGATTATAATTTTTCAATATTTTCATTATCTTCTATATGTATATCCTAATAAAAGTAATTACGAGGATTTTGATGGTAGATTTGTTTAATTTTATTACTAAATCTAATATCTTTTGATCCATTTTTTTTATACGTATATATGAAAAAATTTTAAGAAATATGAGATTTTAATTTCAGACTCATACATCTTTTAAAGAGACGTAATAATCTTTGATCAATCTTAAACTGTTTTTAATTAATTGATGAATGAAAGAGATAACATGCAATATTGGTATGTCATTGTCATGTATCAAACAAGTACATGAATGTCATAGATATATGTTATTAAGTAAATGGAATCATTTTAATTAATTGGATGATGAATTCGAATGAGAATATCTTACTGAACTTGGTGCATGTTATGAAACCTTTTGTCTTCTATGATCATTTATTAATTTCCTTCAAGATTTTAGCAAATATTTTTTTTTAACTTGTATTTATGAACAAAGCATGCATAAATCAAGGAATTAAGATCTCTTTCTAATCAATTGGGCAACCTATTTTGATCCTAATAAATATTCCTCTCTTTCCACGTTTCATCATCTATGACAACAAATATTTGTCTACATTTGATGATGTTAATAATTCATAAATTAAACAATTATATATTAAAATTATTGTTATTATTTGGAATTCTAGCAAATGTCAGCATATATAAGCAACTTTCAATAATGGTTGATAACAAAATTCAAGGACCACTCTTAAAAGGAAAGAAAAAAAAAAGCATGTCACTATTAATCAAAACAAAAAACAAAAATAGTCAGTACTAGTAAAATTAAGGACCACAAAGAAAATAATTTGTTCTTGAAAAAAAAAAACTTTGATTTATTGTAAAAGCTTAAGTCATTACGAATTTTAAATTGGAGATCCATATAAAATTTAACAAATTACCAACTTACCGATTTTATCCTGAAAAGCAAACAAGTTATTTTTTAAAAATTTTTTTGCAGAAAAATATGAAGGCTAATTGATGTTAAATCCTAGTAGTTTAGAGTTTAGACATTAGAATCAACATTGAAAGAGATTGATAAGTGTTTAGATCATGAATCTTCTCAAATGTTCATCTTAGTTTTTGTTAGCTGGGGCGTTTCCGTCATAGATATGTTCTAGGTGTCGTCCTCAGATCTTCTTGGTAAGTTTCCTGGAAAAAAAAATTGGATTCTAATAAAATCTGAGAGCATCGTTTAGTGAAGAATTTTGGCAGTTACATTTCACGGGGGAAATTAAATTATAAATAAAGTTATACAAAGGAGAATAAAAATGAAAATGCTGATCCAATCCGTATCATGTTCAAGATTTTGCTTGTTTATTTCAACTTGCAATAAAACTCCAAATGTTTAATTCTATATAAAAGTGGTGTAGATTCCTATCAACTTGTTTCCATGCTATCTCTCTGCATGACTTTGTCACGTAACTATATCCACAAGCTTCTATAAAGGGCGGCTGCGCCAACCTAGGAAACCATCAAAAATATATAAATGGAGTGCGAAATTTTAGGATTAAGTATTGCCCTTTTGCTATGGGTTGCATGGGCCATGGTGACGGAGCAGCGGCACCGGCGTTTGAAAGAGCTAGGCCAGCTTCCACCAGGGCCAAGATGGTGGCCGGTGGTTGGCAATATTTTCCAGTTAGGTTGGGCACTACCACATGCATCGTTTGCTAAGTTGGCTCGTCAACATGGACCCATCATGACTCTATGGCTAGGTTCAATGAGCACCGTGGTCATCTCATCCAACGAGGTGGCTCGTGAAATGTTCAAGAACCATGATGTGGTGCTTGCGGGGCGAAAAATCTACGAGGCCATGAAAGGAGATTTTGGCCATGAAGGGTCTCTTATTACATCTCAGTATGGTTCGCATTGGCGCATGCTAAGGCGCTTATGCACCACAGAATTTTTCGTAACTAGCCGCCTTGATGCCATGCGGGGAGTTAGAGGAAGGTGCATAGATCGGATGGTGCAATTTATTGAAGATACTGGTGCAAATGGTACCAAATCTATTGATATTGGGAGATTTTTCTTCTTGATGGCATTTAATCTAATTGGAAACCTTATGTTTTCAAAAGATTTGTTGGATCCTAAATCGGAAAGTGGTGCACAGTTCTTTTATCATGCAGGGAAAGTCATGGAGTTGGCTGGTAAGCCAAATGTTGCGGATTTCTTACCAATTCTAAGATGGCTTGACCCGCAAGGTATAAGGAGAAAAACCCAGTTTCATGTTGAACGAGCTTTTGAAATTGCAGGACGGTTCATCAAGGAAAGGATGGAAAGTATGGAAAATGGAAACTATGAAGGGAAAAGAAAAGATTTCTTAGATGTGCTTTTGGAATTTCGTGGTGATGGGATGGAGGAGCCATCTAAGTTTTCTTCTAGAACCATTAATGTTATTGTTTTTGTAAGTTGACTGCTTCTATTGTTTTTTATTTTTTATATTTAAAATGATTAAAATCGAATTCCGGTTATTGACCGACAGCTGCTGATCTACCAATAATTTTTCCCTTTTCCATTCCACAGTTTGACATTTTTGAATGGTATATTCCAGGAGATGTTCACTGCAGGAACTGACACAACTACAAGCACTTTAGAGTGGGCTATGGCTGAGCTTCTACACAACCCAAGGACACTGAAAAATGTCCAAGCTGAATTGAGAAGCACTTTAGGCCCTGGCAGGAAGCTTGAAGAGAAGGATATCGAAAACCTGCCATATCTTAAAGCAGTAATCAAAGAAACATTAAGACTTCACCCACCTCTCCCTTTCTTAGTTCCTCACATGGCTATGGACTCTTGCAAGATGTTGGGTTACCATATTCCCAAAGAAACACAAATTTTGGTCAATGTTTGGGCAATTGGAAGAGATTCAAAAACATGGGAAGACCCTTCAGTTTTCAAACCAGAGAGATTCTTGGAGCCAAACATGGTGGATTACAAGGGACAGCATTTCGAGTTTATACCATTCGGGTCTGGTCGGAGGATGTGTCCAGCTGTGCCACTTGCATCTCGTGTGCTCCCAATGGCACTGGGTTCGCTTTTGCATTCCTTTAATTGGACTTTAGCTGATGGGCTTAAACCTGAAGACTTGGACATGACTGAGAGAGTCGGAATAACACTAAGGAAATCTGTTCCCTTAAGGGTCGTACCAATACCATTCAAGAGGCCCACATGGAAGGCCTCTGATTAAATATTTTCCCCAATTAAACAAGGTGAAGATAAAGGATGTCAAGGCAGACAAGGGTTTTGGCTTTAGCAGCCTAAGCGGCAGACATCCTTCAACTAATTTTCGCTGTGTTTTCGTGTGTGCAACTTAATGTTCACGTGTGTGAGTTCGAGACTTTTGAATACAAATAGCTAATGAAGTAGGACGAATAATGCATAGTACCATCTGTAAGTCTTGTGAATAGTAGCCAAATTATTCAAAATTTCTTGTTAAATGTTTTAGCATTGTGAAGAACCAAGATAATGTTTCAGCTTTGTGAATGAAAATAGATAATGGAAAATCAAGATTCACAATTGTTTTCCACTCTGGCTAATTAATAAATATTGTATAAAAATTTTTTTGAAAATGGGTTCCATTGAGTGCCCTCCATAACTTCTTCGAATGGGTTTCATTGAGTGCTCTCCACAACTTCTTCAAATAGGCTATGGCATTCCGTAAGAAACAGATTCTTGTGAACTTATGGGCAATTGGAAGAGATCCAGAATCATGGGAGGATCCCTTGACATTCAAGGGCAGAATTTTGATTCGATCCATTTTGGATCAGGGAGACGAATTTGTGTAGGCATCTCATTAGCTCACAAGGTGGTTCATCTTGTTCCGGCCACCTTGTTGCATTCCTTTGCCTGCGAGCAACATCAATCCAGAGGCCATAGACACGAAAGAAAGGGTGGGGATAACAGCACGAAATCTCTTACCATTGAAAGCAATACCCAAGAAGCGTGTCATGCATGCAAGATTAAATGTTCAGAGCATTTACAAGTACTTTGAAGAATCCTCTGCAACAGACGAACTAATATGGTAGGCACGAATGCAGTATATTTTGGTAAAACAAAAATGAGCTCTAAAGAAGCTTATCTTACTTTCTCGCTGCAACCAATAGAATTCAGAACCTATAGTTTACTTTTTTTGGTAAAGATAAATTTGAAGGACTTGCAAATATCCCATCTTTTTTTTTTAATCACATTAGCACATGCTACCCCACAAGAAAAAAGAACCAAAGCACAAACGATCCCCATCACTCAGGAAAAAATTGGACACTATAACATCAATATCACCCTAGCTTTTTATTTTTTTTTTTAAGAAAAGTTACTCCAGTTTTGAAGTAGCAGGGCATTCAAAATCATAGCATTTAACTAACTGCAATAAAGTTGCTAAGAATCCTATTTAGCATGTAATGTTTGAATGATGCCAATACTCCGACGAGACCAAGGCGGGCTCATGTTACTATAAGTAATATTCATTAGAATTGGCTAGCAACCCAAATTCATCGACTATATAAACAAAAGAATCTATCAGTTGAAAATGAATAAGTATATTAACAAAAGCTTGCTCCAACTAAGATACAATGAGCTTGATATAACACTCAACGTAGTACCTAACAATGGGATGAATTTCTTCTTTAATCTGGATATTAAAAAGAAACCTCATGGAGGCATTCAGCGATGCTTCAGGAAGTTGACTGTTATCTTCTGTCATCCCTTTTGAGCAAATATTGGGTACAGCTACTACCAGCAAAGTCCTTCAAAGCTTTTTCATTATGTGCTCTCTCAATCCTACAGACATAATTAAGGCCCACAAGCAGCTCTGTAATAGCTGCTTCAGTTTTTGCTTGATTTGCAAAGTGTAGCGTCTGTACCAAAAGTACATTTGACCTGGAAACTACATGCTTTTCCTCAAATTTATGCGCGGACTGCCACCTAATCATGTTGTGAGCAAGAGGAGCCAGCCATTCCAATATCCGCACTAGTGCTAGACTCCACTCTGCTGCAAGAGAAGCATCATATATGAATGAAGTCAAAGTCTTCGCATATGAGTTCAGTTTAACGCGCAGAGCATTTCTCATAGTTGTAGGTAACATATTGTACAGGTCATCCCTTTCATCAAGGCCAATCAAGTGAGGAGATGAAACTAGTTTCTCAATCAAGATAATCACGTTTGCATAGCGGAGAGATAATGCAGCATCACCAAGTGTTGCTGTAGGAGCATTCAACAAGCGCTTGGTATTGAAAATGGATAACTTAGAATAAATTTTATCGCTGCAAGACAATGAATCCACCTTTGAATGATTTATTTTTTCAATATTTTTGGTGTAACCACCACCGAACCTCTTAGATCCAATGCCAATTGGCTTGCAGCTCTCTAAAATGGGAGAATTACTTGCAGCTGACATGCATCCTTTAAAAGGTACAACTCCAGCATGACCTGACCATTTGGTTTTCAAATGTGGTTGCTTGCCATGTACAGCAGTGGACTTGCGATGAAACCGTAGATGCTTGCTATTGGTTCGATGCTTGCCAGTGATCTGCACAGACTTTGAAAATGACGTGTCAAGAGGTCCAGAGGAGAACCCATAGATATTATAATCAAAAGGATGTACTGAAGACAGTATTAGAGTGGGAAAGGAATGGCTGCGTGAAAGACGGTCAGTATTAATAGCTTTAAAATCATTGTTCCCATCAATGGATGCCATTTGGTTGGTCCCAAAGACATTTTTTATCCTCTCAAGTATTGTTAGAAGTGATCTCAACAGAAGCCGGACAATGTAATCATAAGTTCTAACCCATGGAGACATCTCACGTAGATTTTTTACTTCCTGACGCTGCCACATTACCTTCTGTTGAAACTCCAGTAATTTCACCCGATCTAACTTGGCATTTCTCTGCTTCCTCCTAAGACTTTGCTCAAGTTCTGCTAGCACTTCCAACTCTTGAGTCAACTGCATTGTAACTGCAACAAATCTGTCCATTTTCTTTACTTTCCTCTCCATCTTCTTCCAGCGATATTCCCACCCTAACCATTCATAATTGTTTGAAATTGGATCATGTATGAAATGTTCAAAACGATGATATACAGGGTCAGTGCACTTCTTTCCAAGCCTGGCCACAGACGTTGCCAGATTACCAAAATTCTCAATTACCTCATTCAGTGCAAGATCCATAAGGTAATTTTCATCATCAGATACAAGCCTTTGAATTCCAATAGAGTTTTCATTCTCTTCCCTCAACTTCAAGATCTCCCTATCATCCAAAGAATGCCATAAATTCACCACCTTAGACATCAAACTGGCAACTTCAAATGCCAAGATTCCAAGCACCACCTTGTCAGTACTCTCTGAAGCACTCTTCCTTGAATTCCACCATGAACTGCCAAGCCACGACTCAATCACCATCTCGCGTCCCACAATCCAATATACTGCAGATTAAGCACTAATCAAACGTTCTAAAAAGACCTTACAATCCCTGTATTGGAGCATAAACACGGCACAGATCAGACCACTATTTCCACTAAAATTAAAAGAACTCGAGTATATATAATCGTAGCTTTCTTCTTGTGTACATATAAAACAAAAAATAGGAAATCCGAATTATAAATTTTATTAAATTCCCACTGGTTAAGGCCTCTTAAAGCACCAAGAACTTATCATAAACAATTAATGAGCTCCATCAGGCAGTCATTCCCACTACAAAAATGGAAAAAAGCCTTAAAAGTTTCGATTTTTCTCCTATATTAAACAACCCAATTCAGCAAATTTCAGAACATACTATAATTTGCCAAGGTAGACCCTTTATAGCAAGTCGCAACTCAACTCATTAATTAATTAACATATTCACCAAACACAGATTCCCAAAAAAAAAAAAAAAGACACCAGAATTTACAAGTGCAAAAAAACCACAATGGGACAATTAAACCAGTAAAAATTGCACTTGAATTACAAAGCATTAACTTACAGGGGGGAAAAATTGTAAAAAAGTTACGTCCCCGGGAAGCAACAATGAACTGAAGAAGAAGAAGAAGAAAACTTGGTTTGGTTTCAATAGCGAAAAGCCGAGACAATAACGGACGGAAGGAAGAAGCGGTACTTATAGGGGTGAAGAAGATAAGGAAGAGACAAAAGGAGACAGAAAAAGTCGAAATTGGTCAGACTGAGGCTAAAACTGGAAACTGAAAGTTCGTATAATTATGGGTTTATGCTTGTGGATATCATCAAGGAAGCTGGAATAAAGTTGATGATGCCAAGTTCAACATGCTGTCGTTTTGAAGGGCTGCTTGGCTTTTTGCCTTGTTTCACGTTAATCTCAACTCTCAAAGTGAGAATTTTGAAGGGCATATGCTTTTCCCATACGACAGATGTTTGTGAAATGGAAAACGACTTCAAAGATTACAATTTTGTAGCTTTCTAGCATTGGAAGTGGATTCAATTTCAATGAGCGACAAAGCATATGATTTTTAGATACTAATAATAATAATAAAATATAAGTATTTTATTCATATAATAACATAATAATTTAGTGACATGTAAAGTCAATTGGCTTAATATAAACATGATCTTTGACTTTTTTTTCACTTGTTTTTTAACTAATCTAACAGTATCAATAAATATAATCCATCATATTTGATAAAAATATTAAAAAATAAGTTTGAAAGTAAAAAACTTTGAAAAATAAAATTTCAAATCACAATATTTGATAGAAAAAAAAAATAGTCTTGATCATTGATGGTTGTTAATAATCATCCTTATTGGTAACCATTGTTACTACATAGAAGTTTATATTCATGTTCCATCATCAGTGAAAGAACCCAATCTTTCTTTCTCTGTAGCTGAAAGCCTGAAAGTTAATTAACCCTAAACTTTCAGCTAACGAGTAAATGTGGGTTTCAACTGATCCGATGGTGTCGTTATGGGCGGCTCATTTTCGGCTCTGGACCATAGCAGATGTTGCTGCTGAAACGGCCCACTTTTAGCTGCAAAGACAAAAAGAGGGAATTGATTTGGCAAATCAAGCCCAAATGAAAGGGAAGGTTGCAGTTTCAGACCGATATTTAGTGTGCATTTTTATTGAACACTCAAGTGCCAAGCCTGGAGGGATGATTCTATGGCCAACCAGAAACTGAAACTCTTGTGTTGTAGATTAACATTTTTATTAAGAATTGCTCAATTTGCTTTGGTGGATTAAGGCTAAAATTATCGAGTTTAATCTGAGTAATATACAAAAATTTATGTAAATTGATATAAGCTAAAATATTAAAAGAGCACATGAGTTTTATTACTTTATTTAAATAGGCTCATATATTTTATTGTACCAAAATAAATCTTTATTCTTTAATTTATATTTAAATAAATTTTTTTTAAATAAAAAACTAATTTTTGTTAAGAGTTTGTTTAGATAAAATTTAAATTTAAAGATTTATTTAGGTATAAAATAAAGATTAAAAATTTATTTAGATATAATAAAAATATAAAAATTTATCTTAATAAAGTACAAGAAATTTTTTTATTATTTTAGCTTTTGGTATATGTAATTAAAAATTTTACAAATATTATTGCATGCTCTAAAATTAAATGTGGTTCTTGTTTGACTTGTCTTAAAGTTTGGTCAAGCCACCTAAATGTTTTTCATGCGTTAACGACATGCAATGATCGATGTTTGTTTTTAAATGTTAATTTACCTTTGATTATTTTATTTTTATCAACTTAATTTATTTGAAGAAGACATTAAAAGCTTAAATGGTTGATACATGATCCTTTGCTTCAAAGGCATAGTTCGAATCTTTTCTTCTCCAGCCTCAGTGCCTCCTCTACCCAAATGCATATCATCTCATACAATTGCTTCTTGGTTATGGGAAAAGCATATTCTTGGGCTTAGATTTAGGTAAAGATCTTTTATGGTAAGACTTTTTTTTAACTATATCTCACCATAATCATTCAATTCTGAAGGGTTACAGCCTCTTAAAATGATGTTTTCTTGAACCAACTCTTTGACCACAGTTTCAGCTTTGTGTTCTTTTACAGCATTCAAGAAAAAGCCTAATTTTATGGTCAAAGATATTCCACAATGGAAAAACAGACTCCTCCTGTCAAAACAATTGGTGTAGTCAAACAATTCAGGCTTTCTTTTTCTTCCTTTTGATTCATTTATTCATCTTTCAAAATGGGGGAATTAAAATTAATAAAAAAGTATGAATGGTTTGCTTGCCTAATGCATTTAACGACCATGGCAGCTAATCCATCTGTTGGATTGAGTGGTGAGTGAATAAACGGCGGTGCTATACTTATCAGAAAAAAATATTAAAAGAGAAAAGGACAATTATGAGAAGGGAAAAATAAGTCATAAATAGGTTGCCCAGAAAAGGCAAGAAAATGCTAGCTCACCAGATTGATCTAAAAAAATGTAAATTTATTAAACAAATAAGGTTGGGGAATGAGCAGTGGATCATCTCACATGTTCATGGAGTGATGAGCCGAAAAGGGTTTTGGTTCTTTGCATTTAACTTTAATTATAACTATCCAGCTTTGTTTCATGCTTATTCATTTATTATTTTCTTGTGAAATGAGAATTCATTGGTCCCCCCTCCCTTTTTTTTCTAAATTTTTTTCTCTTCTTGAGATCACAACAAACTCTCAAAAAATCAATTTGGGCCCCTTAAATTTAAAGAAAATAGATTAATTTTATTCTTATTTTGTTTGTTGGGATTAAAAATATAATTAATTAAATTCGAATTACAACACTATTGAATTTAAATTCAATTCGAAATTAAAAATTAAAAATTTGATTTGAATTTGATCAAAGTTTATTTTTTAATTCAAATTTGACTCAAAATAGAAATTGAATTACTCTAACTCATTCAATTAAGTTTGATTAATGTATAAAAATAAATTTAATTTTTATATTCGATAAAAATTTAATTATTTGTATTCAAACTGGAGTTCGAGTTCAATATATTTAACAAATTAAAATAATAAAAATATTTTAAAATATAAAATTTCGATTAGATTCGTAAACTATTTAAATTAAATATAAAAATATTTAAATTCGGTTCAATCGATAAATCAAATTATTTAAACTCAAATTCGATTCGATAATAATTAAATTAAATTTAAATTTTATTTGAATCAAATTTTAATAATTTATAAATATTAATATATTATTTATTCCTCTAATTAAAATTTTTAAAAGGTTTCGAAGTTAAAATTTTATTTTGGAGCTTCGATTATCTTTTATCAAGGGATTGTATTGGAAAACGAAATTTATTTGTTTTAATTATCCAGAAGAGCACAATGAACTGTCAAAGATTGTAAAAAAAAAAATTAGCATATGGGTTGCCTTGAAATTAACTCCTTAACCCCACATGCTTGTCACTCTCACTAGGGAGAATCCACCTTTTCTTAAAACACTTTTTTATTTGTATTTAAATCAACATAATAAAGTATTAGTGAGTGTAAACTGAAAGAAAAAAAATCCCAATGGTAAAGAAAAATAGATAATTGTGGGGAAGATCTTGAATTTTGGGTTCATATCTTTGAAAGCAATATCTTTTTTTTTTTCTTTTTTAATTTCAAGAAGGAGCTTTTAAATTTAGGTAAACATAGTTATAAGTTATGGGATTATCTATTAAAATATTTAGGCACGCAATTGCTTCTTACATCACTTATCTTGTCCCATCGAAGCTGTCTTTATATATATATATATATATATATATATATATATATAATTTTCCTTGGTTGTAATTGCAATTGCAATTTTGCAATTTTACGAGAAATTCGACATTAGAAATTAAGTGCAATCCTGCACGCAAGCTGGTTTTTCAATAGTTAGAACTTCATATATAGTTATTCACCAAGCTAAAACTCAATCTAATGTAGAAATTGATTAATATGCTTTAACATATAGCTCGATTGCACTCAAGTTCAACAAATTGAACTCAATCCAACTTATTTTTAACCTTTTTTTTCATAATATTTTACTTTTATAGTATTTTTTAAATTTGTTTCAAATTCTGTCATCTATCACTATGTTGCTAGAATTTTAATAGAATATAGATGAGATTTTCTACGTGCCGCTTTGATGGACATACGCATCAAATTTCATTTAAAAATTAATATATATGTTAATGAAATGATGAATTTGAAATAAATTTTAAAAAACGTGAATGAAAAATTTAATCTAATTAATGTTTTAAATTATGAATGAGAAAAAAATGTTTACAAAAAAAATCAAGAATTAATGATGAAATTTATTATATTTCTAACCATGTCGAGGGTATATGGTGCCCTTTTGCTTGAATTAACTCCAAAAATTTTTATCAACGCCTGTTTATCTAAGTGGTAAGGAGTTCAATTATTTTTAAATAAAATCTTAATTTTAAATTTTTTAAATAAAAAAATAAGTTTAAAAGAACTTATTTTAACTTCAAAAATTTTCCTTTTTAAATTTTCATATGTGTCTTTAAATGATTTAATTTTTTGGATATATAAAAATTCTATCTCGTGTCATATCTTAGGTCCATAATAAACATTTTAAGAGCGTTGGTGGGTTAGGTGAAGCCTGGCTCATAGCACCCGGAAGAGTAAACAAATTCAAACCGGTTCAACAACCACAATTAAATTATCAACAACTTTATGTTTTCTCTAATCACATATTGCCATTGGATTTTCAATGTTATTGCTTTCCTACTTTTGTTAAAAAAAAAAATTTGTGGGATTTGCCGACTGATATTTAGATTTATTGATGTGAGGTTTCTGATAATACTTGAAGGTTGTAGATTCAAATAAAATAATATTTTTCAACCAAATGTATATAAAATAGAAAAAAATCATTAGTCATAGATAAATTAATTATAAGTTCCACAATTGAAAAAAAAAAGGATAATATTTTTATTTTCCATCGAAGTTTTTTTTTTTCTCCCTTTTAATGATGTGAATGGACATAAATGTCAAAAATTCTAAATCAAAATTCAAAAACTTTTCAATATATATTTAAAAATATTATAGTAAAAGAATAAAAAATAATTCTTTTAAATATGACTGTTTGAAAAATATCGAATTAGAATGACATGTACATTAAAATAAAAATATAATAAAAATAGATGCGTGATAATTTGAAATAGGGAAGGAGTGCACAAAATTGAGCATTTTTAATGAATATTTTATGGTAAATAAAAAAAAAAAAAAAAGAGCATTGAATTCCTGCTTCGGAAAGAGACCTTAGCTAGCACTCATTGTAAATGAATATTAGGAGGAAAATTTACATAAAGTGGGCCCTAAGTTTCTAAATTGCATGTACAATTTTGTACAAAACAAATGAAATGGGCAGAGCATGAACTTCTCAATGATGACACGAAATTCAAATCTTGAAAAAAAATTCAGTCTATCCATTGCTATTTCATAGGGTAATCTTATATCCATGCTGATCCTGGTATGATTATGTTCTATCATCATTTTATTTTGTTTGGTGCACTTGAACCGAATTTCTTTTTCTTGGGTTAGGCCTATTTCTTTTTAAGACTAAAACCATAAAACGATAAAAGGAACTAAATCTAATTGATATTCATGTAAATCTAATGCATGCACTAGATTATGACTTTGATTACTATTTGATTTTTTAAGTAACTAAGTCATCATCTACCAAAATAATTTTACTTTTCTTAGTACAAAGTATCATGATATTGGAATTTTAATCATATATAATAAATTTGGTAAATTCCAATTAAGTATCTCAAAACACTTAATAATAATTAATTATTCTAATATAAAATACCCATATCACAATGACCCAAAATGTAATTTGAATTTTGGGTATATTTTAAAATTTTTTTTCAGTTTTTTTTTAGACAATTTTAAAATCATATTTCTTCACATTATTTGATTGGTCAAAAAATTTCAGGAAATCCAGGAATAAACTTCGCTGCAATAGGGATACCAAAAAAAAAAAAAAAAATCCAGGAATACACTTTGCTGCAATAGGGATACAACTGGATTTGGATCCTGGATTTGTTGGCCAGCAACTCAACACGTATCACTTTCCCTGTCAGCTCTTAAATTCCGCACATTGCTAGTTCTGTAATAACCCAGAAATAAAAAAGTTACCATTTTTAAAGGCCAACATCTGCCCCCAAACCCAAACCACACACACAAAATACAATCAAGGTCGTTCAATGGAACAAGATGATCTAATCGGATGGGCTAGATTAAGTTTGGGCAGTGAAGTTTGGAGCAAGGGATTTTAGCTCTTTTATTACTTACTAGTTTAATAACGTTGTAAAGAATTGCGTGTTTGTTCGGGCCGTCAACGGTCTTACCGACAGCTTTAATGTCACTGTTCGCTTTTTGCAGTGTTAGAATTGGATTTTTCTGCTTTCATTTTTTTTTTAATATAAATTTTCACAAATCATTTATAGGCAAACTAGCAAAATGATACGAGCGCACACTTTTTTAGGAAAATACAAAGATATATAATTTTCCTATCTTATCTAATGGGGTAACTTTCGTCCATGGTTTTAAAGTATTTTTATTTAGTTTCATTTTAATTTTTAATTTTAAATAATTTCATTTGAATTCATGATTTTTAAGTGATTTTAATTTATTATTTTTATTAAATTATTTTGTTAATAATTTAAAACTAAAATATGAATCTTAAATATGTTTATCAAATACTGCTCTTAATCAAAAGTTATGATTTTTTTATAGATTATTGAAAAATATATCCCACCTAATTTTTTTTATTTTTTGTTTCAAAAGAGACGAAATCCTACAACAAAAAAAGGGGGAGATTGAGATTAAATCTCAACTTTTATATCTTTTTTTAAATTTTTTTGATCAATAAATCAAGAAATTGAAGATAATTTCTTTTATATTATGCTTCGATAGGAATTTTACATATTACTACATATCAAAGAAGAGAAGAATGTGAAAATATATGAGAATATTTTTTTGAAAAAAAATGTGAAAAAGAAAAGAAAATAAGAAAAAGACTTGAATCGGGGCTTAATTGCAATTGAACCATTCTTGAGGTGCCCAAATCACAACACTTCTTAGAAATGATAAACAAACAATGAGAACAAATTGAAAATTGGGATTCCAATTATGCTTAGAAACGTAAGTTAGGGATTTGAACTTTTTTAGTTTTATAAAATAAGGTACTACTATTTAGAAAAAAATATTATTTTATTCACGATTTATTGCTTTAACAGCAAATCACCGGTTCGACTGACTGCATTTTAATCCAATCTTCTAAGTTTTGAGTACTTTCAAAATCCACCTTCTAAATCACCCCCTCCTTTTTACAACGGCGATCGACAGAATGGATTAGTATCTTAAATTACTCAACTACCCTTCAATTTATTGCTCCGGTCAGGGTTATATATATTTTGGTCTTCCATCTAAAAACTTTTACAAAGTTATTTTTAATAGGAAAATTTTAATAAATTTGAGGTTTAAATTTAAATATTTATAATTTTTTGTAAAAAAATAAAAATATTGAAAATGGGAATGTTAAGAGCTTATAATTACTTAGTAAATAACTTAGAGCTGGAAGAAAGGTGTTTTTTTTTTTTTTTAAAAAAAAGAGTTAGATGAAAGCTGGATATAGAGAGAAAATAAAGATATTATTATCAAATTTCATGAAAATTGAAAAGTCTTATTCAAGCTTAAATTTACAAGATGGATTTTTTATTTTAATAATTAGAGTTTAATTTTAAATAATCTCAAACATATAAAAAAAATTATGAGTTGAAAGTTTACATAAAAATATCAAAATGAAAATGATAATGTTGCCTTCTTACATTAATTAAAATAAAAGTATTACTATTATTAATTCAAGACTATTTTTTTCTCATTGTACTCTTATAAGTATTTGAATTAATATACTTTGCTTAAATTGTCAAATAAGAAAACAACAAAATTGTGCCCACTTTCTTTTTCCATATTTTAGTATAAGCAAACCCTAAATGCCAATTTTTAATTTCTATTATTATATTATTCTTAGGCGCAAAGCTAAGCAAATTGATATAGAAAACATAAAGTCATTTTCTAATAAGGGTAAATTGGGGAAAAAAATGAATGAAAGGCATTCTAGTAATTGACTTTGTTTTTATAGCCTGTGGAGTCCAGACAGACAAGAAAAAGACTTTAGTTTTCTCAGTTTCTTTTCCCTCGTCCATTAATGGAGGGAAGTTTATAAAATCCCTATTTCTCTCTGTTCCTCTCTCTCTCTCTCTCTCTCTGTCCAAAGGTAAAAAGAAAAAGAAAAGAGCTACACCGCTTTCCGTTTCTGGCTCCATTTGAAGGAAACCTGTATTTGTTTCAAATTTCACCTTCTTTTTCGTTTCTCTCCGCTTCTGAAAAAGGCTTCCCAACAAAATACGCTCACACACAACTTTGTCTTCTTAAGAAGAACCCCATTTTTGGTTTGCCATTTTCATAATGGAAGAAAAGGAGAGTACGATATCTGGGTCACTAGGCAACTCCGACACTGACTCACCACCTGCACCAGTGAGTAGCCTGGTGTTGCCCCAGGTCATGAACATGGATATGCATATGAACATCAACATGAGCTTGGAAAGAAGCCTTGGTAGTGCAGCAACAGAGACAGCAACAGCCGGGGGAGTAGGAGCAGGAGGAGCAACAATAACTACAGCAACAGCAATTCCAGGATCAGGTGGAGGAACACTAGGGAGTCCTGGAAGTGGACTTACGCTTGATTCTTTAGGAAAGAAAAAGAGAGGGAGGCCAAGAAAATATGATGCAGATGGGAACCTTAGGTTACCATATCAACTAGTGACAACTTCACCTCCTGGCTTCACTTTATCTCCTTCTTCTCCTACTGAGTTCTCCTCTTCCAAGAGAGGTAGAGGTAGGCCTCCTGGTTCTGGCAACTGGCAGCTTGTTGCTTCTCTAGGTAAAGTTCAAGAGAGTTAGACTTTTTGTTTTTTTGTTTTTAGTTCCATACATAGTTCTGCTTGGTTCCCGAGAAAGTGTAGAAACTAAAAAAGCAGAAAGAAAGCATGGTCTTGTGATTGGTTGCATGTCTTTTGTTATATTCACTCTTTTTCCTATTCTGGGGAAATAGTACTCAACTTACATACCAAAGATAATTGAAAAAATAAAAAATAAAAAACGTAATCTCCAATGGAAGCAAGAATTATAGCCTTAAAAGACTTATCCTTTTTCAGTATTTTTTGTTTCTCTAATTCTCACCGAACACATTGTGGGTAGTTGATTCATGCTTTCTTAGGGAATTAGATGATTAAGTATAAATGGTGGGTTTTGCACATTAATTATGGTATCTAAAGAAATTTAACTTCGGAAATAAATCCCCAGTTGGTGAATTTTGGGCTCATTACAATTTGGTTTTTATTTTCATGAATCAATTCGTATCTGCTTTGGGCATTAATCACAATATATATATATATATATATATATATATATATATCTTAAATCTGGACAGGTGAGTTGTTTGCCAACACGGCTGGAGGGGACTTCACGCCACATGTGGTCACAGTTAATACTGGGGAGGTAATTTCCAAGAGTGGAAAACATGAGAATTGCTAATTGAGAGTAATTTATACATATTTCAGATCCTCCTGTATTAATTCCTTCAATTTGCATGACGGGAGACATTACTTTCTTAATTACAGGATGTTGCAGGAAAAATTCTTTCATTTTCTGAAAAGGGTCCTCGTGGGATTTGTATTCTGTCAGCAAATGGAGCTGTTTCTAATGTCACTATTCGGCAACCTGGTTCTTCTGGTGGGATTTTAACATATGAGGCATGATTGTCTACCTTGTGCTCCGATTGATGTTATCCCTTACTGTTTCAACATTGATATTTATAAATTTCATTGCTCCCTTAATTAGAAAAAGGGTGATTCCAAAGGGATGCATGTCCCAGACAGCGTGGTACATTTACCATGGCACGCATTAGTTTAAAGAAGTTTCTATAACAGCTCTAGTTAAGTTTATTGTTTTTTTCATACATCCTAAAATAAGGAATACTACAACTAAATTTTTCATGTTTTTTTGGTTGCTTCAGCAAATTTCCAATTAATTTTCATGCATATTTATCCAGTAGTTTTAATTTTGAGGGAAATGCATGTCCCATTAGATGTTTAAACATCTCATAAACCAGTGATCATTGTTCTCCGACAGTTAACTACTCTCAACTCATTTGGTACGTATTTATAGTTATGCTTTACAACATTTTAATTTATAGTGGTTGTTGTTTCCTTAAAGCACACAATGTTTCATGTTGCAATAGTTTCCAATAGTTTATTAGTAGTTATTTATCTATATATATATATATATATATATATATATATTCTCACAATTAGATTTTTCAGCATCACTTAAGTTGAAAATTGAAATTGCTTTGCAGGGTCGCTTTGAGATATTGTCCTTAACTGGTTCATTTACAGTCAGTGACACTGGTGGTGTAAAAAATAGAACTGGTGGGTTGAGTGTTTCATTGGCTGGCCCAGATGGTCGAGTAATAGGTGGTGGACTTGCTGGTATATTGGTGGCTGCTAGCCCTATACAAGTAAGTCCTTTGCTCTTTGTTACTATATCATTTTGTTGGCTATGATAGTTTAGTTAGGTACCATTTGCCATATCAAACGATGTCTCAAATCTACTCTCTCTAGTTCTGTGCTTTGAAATTTATATGTTCTAATTAGACTACAGCAAATCAAAAGGCGTTTCTCCCTGAAATGAAGATTTAAGCATATATCATCATGTTTCAATAAATTTATTTCTACTAAATTAAAGCTGTATACATCGAGTGATATAGTTCTATTTTCTTTTGCTAGATTGTGGTAGGAAGCTTCATGCCAAATGGTTATAAAGTGCATAAAAGGAAGCACCATCGCGAGCACACGGTGGCTTCCACGGTTGCTGGTGCTCCTTCAGCCACGGTGACAGCAGCAAGGGTAATCGCAGAAGGAAAACCTGGTGGTGAGAACTGTATGACACCAGCATCCCCCTTTCCAGGGGAAAACCTTGGGGAAGCAGATAATAACACAATTAATAAAAATATAGCAAATGCTGCACTCTCTCTTGTTGCTGGTTGGAATAATGGCTCAGAACCCACATCAATCCATCGGCCATACCCTGATATTAACGTGTCTGTGCCTAGTGAATAAGGTGTCCAAGGTTTGTATGTTTTCCTGATCTGCTGATAAACATTTTCTATACCAATTTCAACTGTTATATTTATAAGCCCTTAAAAATCTTCATTTCAGGTTTACTTTTTAGAGTCTTGGAGGCTTGACATGATAATTAAACTCATCGAAACTAATTTTATTCACATTATCATTTGTAACAATTAGATTTAGTGAGAAGCAAAATTTTCTGCAATGTGTGTCTGATGTCTGATAGGCAGATGGAACTTTTCTTTTTTCCTTTTGGTGGAGGTCAGAGAGCTAGGTTGTTAGAGCATGTTTATCTACAGAAGGACTGATACTCAACTTCACTAGATGTAGACGGATTCATGATCAATTACTTTGTGTTGGTAATATTTTTATTGTTGTTCACTGTTGCATGCATTTTTATTTTATAAAAATATATATGCAGGTTGAGGTATATAGTGCTGCATTGTAATGAGATTCTTTTTTTTTTTTTTTGGGGCCAAAGCATTGTAATGTGCTTTTCCCATAAAAGGTTTGCCTTCAAATTATGATCAAATTTGCCATTATATTATAGACCATGTTGGATTTCGTCACTATACTTCACTTTCATTCAATTTTATCATTATATTTTTAATTTTATTGATTTTAGATAAAAACTAATGAAATTAAAAAAAATTTACTATTTTTTTTGTCAAACCTCATAGTATTTGATAATTATTTTAAATCTTAATTATTATAAAATCAAATCGGATCAAATCTCATAAAAAAGCAAGCTCTTTCATCGCTTATTTTTTTTCATTTACTATTTGCATCAAGTCTTAAGAATATTTATGAAATATTTTAATATTTTGACAAACGTTTAAAAAAATTAAATACTAAAAAAAATCAATAAAGTTATCAAACCAATCTTTGTGTTTTGCGCTAAGACTAGCCAGCGGCCCAATCTAAAGGAAAATGTTTTATTTTTTCAAAAAGAAGAAGCAGAAAAAAAAAAAAAACCATTGTCAAAATTTCCCTCCTTTCTTTCTGAAAAAATCATAAAAAAATTGTGCTGATCTTTTGGATTAATTAAAATACTTCTAAAGTAGAAATTCAAAATTTTAATAATGTAAATCAAGAATTAATGTAGAATAAATTTCAGGGTAAAGGTAAGCTATTAATTTTATTGATTAAATAATTAGAAAAATTGTTCATAAATTTCTACTGGCATTGATTAAAGTGTTATTCGTGACAAAGAATTTATAGATACCAAAAAAATTATAGCAATTCCTTTTGGTATGTGAAAAAGTCTTATATTTGTTTAATTTTTCTCAGATTTGATAAAAAAATTTGTCAAATAAAATTTTTTAATCATAAATTATTGTTTTTAAAATGACGGTAACAAAATTATATAAATAGTGAATGATCATATAGCCAGGAATTTGTTCTCAATTTTTCTTGTCTTTGAACATCATGGTCGACTTGGTCAACTGTTTTCAATGCCAAACGAAATCTAAATCAAATTAATTAATGTCCCTAGAATTAAAAATCCATCTGATCCCAATCTAACAACAATAAATTCACTTAAATCCTTGATCTTTGAAAAAAAAAACATGCTTTCTCAATTTTAGACATACAAGAACGTAAAATTACACGTGGCAAAAAACCAGTGGCATGTGAAACCTTTCCAGCTCCAGCTCGCCATAATTCTTTCCAGTTTCCAGCACTTTCTAGAATCTAAGTTCGAACATGCATGCCCTTTCACTTACTTTGTATACTTAAACTCTTATCCAAATAATTCATCAGACAGAAACATAAAGAACAACGAAGACACTTCAGACAGGAAAAAGAAGCCAAGTAAAAAAATGAAACCAATCGACGACAACAAGGAAGACAAGAAAGCCGCCATGGTGATCCAACAGTTAGCCGCGACGAAGAGGGTCGAAAGAAAGTTGAAAAGACAGAAGTGCCCTCTCGGAACATAGACACATTAAGTACGCAGAGAGGAAGTTAGTGGGCAAAGGGGTCTAACAGATTGAGCGACACCCTGCTGATGGGATTGGGATTGGTCGGCCACCGCCAAAGTCAGGTCATGGCGGGAAGTACACGTGGGAAGGACCGGATGACATTGCGGAGAACGAGCTGATGCCGGTGCCTGCAGCTATTGATGAGAAGGATCCTAACTACGTGGATGAGAAGGAAGAAGAGAGGATTTTGAGGGGCGAAAAGAGCGACGTGGCTAGGTGTTGGCTAGGTGTTATGGTCAGGCCCTGGTGTGCTCTAGTTTTGACATGATTGATCCTGAATCGAGTAGTGGACGAGACTTTGTGGTCGGGACAATGGTCTTGGAGCTATGTGCGGGTATTTAAGTACAGAAACATGTTGCTAATATTTTGTACGAGCAGTGTGAGTTCTAGGCCCCAAGATGTGCAAGCAAGTGGGAGCCAGTAGATTGTGCCCTGCAACTAGATAATAAGTCAGATGCTATAGGTTGAAGTCGTGTATAGACACCCTCGAGGGGATTGATGGAGCAGCAAGCAGAATCAGAGAATTATGATGATAAAGAGAAAGTCACAGGTTCTGAGTTGGTTGAAGAAAAGTTGAGATGGCTAAAGAGAAAAATATTCTTATTTCAAATATTCTTATGATTCCTGATGTACGAGGATGACTTGTGTCAGCTCTTTATCACTCAATTGATTAGTGGGTAAACGGGGTCTAGCTAGTCTAAAGTAAGTTACTCTTAGACATATCGATGTTTAGGTGGGCGGGCATCATCAAGTCATGAATTTAACATAGTGTTTTATTAGGTCATGGTAAATCCAAGGACGTTTAAGGTCGACGGGCCTCGTATCGTGTCTTTATGTTAAATCATGAGGTTAGGTGATAGCATTCACTGTACCTCTCGATTTTCCTTTTTTGAGCCAGAAGGATCTTGGGATTGTGTTTGCGTATGAGGGACACCATTAAGCTTGAGGGATGAGAGGGCTAGTAGACAAGCACGCTATCAGATTTTTGTGGTCAAATCAGTAGAGGTGTGTTGCGGTTGGGGTAGCACATATGAGTTTCTCGAGGTGGGATGGTATTGAAGTTGGGTATCCATTATGCATATGGGCATCTTAAAATGAGGCTAAGGATTGAGGTCCTAAGATATGAATTTCATACGATGAGATGAGCCTAGTGTGGCTTTGGGCTGGCTGTTTAGCATTGATTTTGTGCTTTCGAGTTTTAAGCATGAGAGCTTGCGCATTATACAGACGGACATAATGTTAGGTTTTCACCATGTCAAAATGTGATAATACTACGAGAACTGGGGCTATAGGCCTCTATGAGAATTCGAGGATTGGTGCTCAAAAACTTGGTGCCTACGGGCATAAAATGGTGTTCAAGGCTACCTTGAAATTTATGGACTAAGAATTATGATGGGAGTTGGGTTTCTTCCTATTATGTTTGGGAATGTTGCGTGCAATCCTATGGAGTTTGAGTAAAAAAAGGCTTATGAATATCTAGCTTGAGGGATCGAAAATGATTTGTCCATTGAAAAATTGACTCAAGAAAGACTGACATTGACTATGAATAGTCTTGATGCCGTATGAAAGTGTGATTTGGTATAAAGAACACGCGGCTTGTGACATTAGGGTTGTGGTTGGTGAATTGGAAGTGGCTAAAGCCACTGAGGTCGAGAAAGGGTTGCTAAAGTTGAGGTTGACCTTTAATTAATTGATATGGTACTTTTTATTTTTTTATGAACATGTTTATTGCTTGATTTTTTTTCTTTTGTTTTCTTTTTGGAAAAAAAAAAGTGTAAGGACTAATGAGAAGGATGCTGGCTAAGTTTGGATTTCACTGAAGTGTTTGTGCAGTCTGATTGGGGTGGTTTTTTCCTCAAAAGTGCCATAGTTTGTAGTTTGGTAAGCAAAAATTCAATGCAATTCAACCATTTTTTAAATGCATAGAAAGAAAATTTTTGTTTGGATTAGGGATGAGAGTCCAACTTGTACCTTGCAGATTTTAATCCGATCAAACTTCCTAATATTAAATTTTTTTTTAAAATCTATTTCGGGTCTGGTCGAGTAACAATAAAAAAAATCAAAGTCTGATTTTAGATAAATCCATCTCGACCCTATCTATATATATTTATATAAAATTTTAATTAATTAATTATATATATTTTATATATTTAATTTTATATTTTTATTAAAAATAATATTTTATTAATTTTGGATTGGATTGGGTACGATTTTATAAAATGTACAATCAAGCCGAATTTGGGTATTAAAAAATAAAAAAAAATTAAATCAAAACGAATTAATTTATTATTAATATAAAATCGGATCGAATTTAGGGTAAGTAAAATTTAGCCCCGATTAACCTGTTGCCATCCCTAGTTTGAATTGTGTCTATTAAAATATTTTCATCTCATTTTTTTTTTCATAAAATCTCATGCTTTTCTATATTTTATCCTTGAAAATACAGTGCAGGGACAAAAAATCCATGTCATTTAAAAAATTTTTGCATTTATTTTTTTTATTTAAAGTTTTTAAATAACTTTGTTAATTTAAAATAAATAAATAAAATTTATAATTATATAATAAATTAATTATTAACTAAATAAATTTTTTTGGTCAAAATAAATAAATAAATAACTAAAACTTTAAAAAAAGACATAAATAAATAATAAAATAATAAATTCTATTATAGAAATATTAATAAATTAAAAAAAATATTTATCTTTAGAAATAATATAAGTTAAGTAAAATAGATAACTACATAAATAACAAAAAAATTAGTTTTTTTTATATGAGTAAATGTATTATTAGTTTTTAATAAATAATTACTATTTTGATATAAAATTTATCACATAATAAATAAATACAAAAAATATATATATTTTAATTTATTTTAATCTTATTATTATAATAATTAATCTTATCTCTATCATTATTATTCAAATCAAAGCTAAGATTGTAGCAAAGAATAATATAATAAGTAATTCAATTAAACCCTTTGTGGGTTTAGCTGCTGCGGCCCGACTTGGCCCTAATGGCCTAATCCAAGAACAACCTGATAACTCAAATTCAAGTCGGGCTAGCCGAGTTTTTTCTTACAGACGATCGAGCACACTCTCGTCCTTAGGCCTATATTGAATTTGAGTTCCATAATTAATTGAGTATTTTTTAAAATGCTTTTCTAATCGCCATCTGAATTTTCTTAATAAACAAACTAAAACAAGCAGTTAGACTTTGATTTTTTTAATATTTTTATAAATTTTAAAATTTTAAAATTTTTATCGGCCAAAAAAATTATTTTTCATTAAAAATATTAATATATATTATTTATTATATTAATAATAAAATTTATTTATTTATTAATTTATTGTATAATAATATTTATTTATTATATTAAATCAACAAAGTTATTTAAATATTTTTAAATAAAACAATAAAATGAAAAAAAAAAATTTTCTCAAGTAATATAATTTTCATCTTAAAAATTAAAATTAAAATAATTTAATTATTATTATTTGTTTTTGCATTAAAATAATATTGAATAAATAAATTATTAAAATTTTTAGATTTTTTTAAAAAAAATTAAGTCGGTGAGGTCAAAGATACAAAGATTTTCTTACTTCTCCGAAGATTTGCTCTCGCTCTCTTTCTTCCAACCGAAGCCTCTTTCATTCGCTCCTTCCAACGGCTATATCTCCTGATTTTCATCCTTCCCGCACTCATTCTCTTCCTTCCAACCAAAACTTCTGTACTCTCCGATGACTGTAACTTCTCCATTCTCTTGTTTCTACCTCCGCCCATCTCCAATCTACCAAACCACCGTCCGCTCCCTCGCCAAACAATTCTTGTCCTTCCTTTCCACCTTGTCTCTACATACAAAATCCTAATCAACGACAACAAACCTCTCTTTATCCTTTCTTCGATACTTTCCGACTCTGCATAACTTGTATCGAATTCATCTCTTCGCAGTTATCTGGCGGTCCAGAGTTTAAAAGTCGTTTACTGTTTACAAGCCTGTACGATGAGGGAGAGAGCGAAGCGTTTAGGGTTTTGGAGAGGCATTGAGTGAAATCCGATTCAGAAGGTAAATTCGATGTAGGTGGTGGTGATTCCAAGTTTGGATCTATCGCGGTCGAGGCGGTGGCTTCCGTTGTGAAAACTTTGACCATGGGACAGAGTAAAGACTGTGGGAAATATGAAAGAGTTCTTGCTTTGGAGCAAGTTAGGCCTTGCAGGCATTCAATTTCTTGGTTTTGCATTAATATTTTCCATTTTTTTGAGACATTTGTAGAGTAATTCTGTTTGGTTTATATATCATTGTTCTTTTACTCAGTTATTTCTTCTAACCCAACCTTGGACTACGAAAGAATTAAGTTGCCGCGTAATTTGAGATCTTCAAAATATTTTTCCTGACTTGTTTCCAGTTGTTTTGCACATCACTTTGCATCACTCACTCGTTTTTAACCTTTTATTTGTTTATTTTACTAACGTAAGTTTTTAACTATCTCACGGCTTCATAACTAAAGTTTATCTTTGACATTTGATTAACATATTTGTTAGCTGGTTGAGATGGATAATAGTGCAATAGAGTTTGTACAACCTACTGATTATTGTGCAATAAATGTCGAGATGATGCTACAGGTTTTTGTAGTACTCTTGCAAGACATTTAAATGACATGGCAGGCGATTTTCATCAGTTATATTGCTTGACTACTGGCTGTTTTGTTGTGGCATGGACATATACCTATTTCATTTATTTGGATAAGATGCCCTGAGTTATTATCTTAAATTTGGTAGAATTTCCCAGGCTACAGTCACCGTTGATCTAATATTGAGGCTTTATGCAACTGGGCTAGATTTTACTGAGCAAGATGTTAAGTGGAAATGTGATGATTTTTCCACTCTCAAAGGTGCAGAAGATAATTCTGGTATCAAAGTTTTGTTTCTTGAAAGGGATAAGCTTCACAATTTTCTTTGACAAAACCTCATATGTTTCTTTGGCACTTTCACCCATAGCTTTACAAATGATGAAAGATATTTCCAATCAGCTGTCATAGTTATTAATGTGAGGTTTTCGAAACAAGTTATAAATATTTTTATAATTTGATATATGGTGGAATTTTTTCGATCCTTGCATCATTTTGGGGTAAATAAATCTGTATTCACGAGTCCTATATGGTGATTTACGCTGGTCTTCGGTTTGAAAATTCGTGTGAAGTTGGAGATTTTTCCAGGCTGACCAATGTGTAGTTGGTTGCAATTGGTAGGTCAGAAAACTTCTACAGGTGAGCATGTCTTCTACATTTCTTCTTTTCCCTATTTTCATTAATGTATTAAGGTTATGTTGGCTCCTTGCAGTGATTTTCAGTCAGAGTTAGCAGATGTCATTCCAGTCACTAAGACCTCTATTGCTGGCACTAGAATAATAGGACGGCTAAGTGCTGGTCAGAATTTTTAAGACTTTCTTGATCTTATCTGAGGTGTGTTGAAATAGATTGCAAGACGTGCTGCATGAAATGCAATAACTTGTGGAAGAAGCTAACTCTATTGGCTATCAAGGAAAGCCTCCAGTCATCAAGAAACCCTGTTATTGTTCAAGATACACAAAGGATAAATTACTTAACATCTGAAGTTGAAAAGTTGAAGTTATGCATACATATTTGTTGGAATGAAAATCACTTATCTGCATATGTTTTTACCTTACGAAATCAAACCTTTGAGTAATATCAATAGAATGCAGGTGTTTGATTCAGTTGAGGCTGACACTGCTATTCCATGGAATTGCTTTTGAATATCAAAATTGGATTGTGCAAGTCTTTGAGGAGGGTATGTAAAAAAGGTATTTGAGAGAGCATTATTTTCATACGATGCATCGGGATATTCTACTCATATGGAACTGGCATGGTTTCTCACTACTCAAATTGATTTAATGCCCCTTTAAATCTGTAGCTGTTAAAAAGAGAGGACTCGGTTACTTAATTCTTTATTAGACAATTTCTGGATTGGCATGATTAGTGTATGCACATATTTATGTAGACAAGAGGAAAGAAGGTATTAATTTTTGAGGGGATTTATCCAGGTCTGGATGCTTGTTTGTAAACATTGCAGCGTAAAGCTTTGATGATTTGGCCTTTGGTGTCAAGTGTTTATATCTTGCATCTGTTCATTCTAATTTGTAAAGTCTTCACCACCAGCTAAAAAACAAACAGCTGAAGAGGCAAAGCAAGCTCATACAGCCGTGCAAGGGGAACTGACTAAGAAGCTCGAAGATGCAGAGAAGAAAGCAGAACGGCTTAAAGATTCTGTGCACAGGTTTGTTACTAATACCATGATATCCAAAATGAAATCCTTGGTTGATAACCACCGTTTTTGGTTGGATCGGTTATGGTTACGTTCCTTGTTTATGGTGTCTCCGCTTCTGCTTTTCTTGTGTATGGCCAATTTTTCTTTGATTTCAGATACATTGTAAAATTCATAAAAATGTGGATTTGGAGGATAGTGCTCCCTCTTTATGTTGTATGCTGTTGTCTTCTGCGAAAGTGTCAAAGAGGGCAATTGCCATAATTTTAAAGCTGGTTCAGCCATTTTATTTGTATTTGTTTTATTTTTTCCTTCGTTAATTTTATTTAAAAGGGTCCTTCCAGTTGTTTGTAGATTTTTTTTGGTTCTATATGCTTATGACTAATGAATGTTTGTTCCAATTTTCATTTTTGAAATTTGTTCAGCAGCTTCTTGCATATCAGGAAATTAATCATGTGTACCCAGATTTTTGTCAAGGAGTGTAAATTAAAGTTATGAATTAAGTATTACAAGATGTTTATGCCACAGAAGATAGTCCTTTAGAAAAGCAAGAATTTTAATTAGAACGGGAAGAACACTAAGGGCTATTGTGATTGAAGCTCTGAAGGACTGTAATCAGTGCTTGTCTGAAGCTATATCTATTATGGTAAGGTAATGAGTTCTGCATGGGCTTACTTGTTTATTTTTCATACTTGTTGATATAACCCTTAATTGTGATTCTGTTGCTTCTTTTAGAGATGAATTCAGGGGTAAATATTATTTAAATAGAAAAATGTCTATGGTGAAATGCGTAGCCCTGGAACTGCAGCCTGCCATCAATTAGCTGCTGCTTATTGCTTACATGCACTATTTACCCAGAAAGCTGAACCAAACTCAAGAGGTATTTTTGTATAAATGCAGTCTCCAGATTTGACCAATTAGTGTTTAATGATTCTTTGGGAAATGCCTGGCCAATCTGGGAATGTAGGAGGCTTAGTCATGCACTTGGTGTTTCTCTAGTAAATGAGTCATTCATTACGAACTTATCAGAGCATTGTGTTGGAGGTTCCAAATCCATTGATTTCTGGATACATTGTCTAAGCCGGTCTCAACCAAGGCTTCTTGGGTTCCAACAGAACCTGCCATGTTACTTTAACACTTTCACTCATGGCATTAAAAACATGAAAGAGATTTCCGAGCAGCTGTCACCGTTGACAATGTAAAACAGATTGTGTCTGAACTCATTGCAAGTTTAAGTCCTATGAGCTTTGAAGTAACTGCTACAGCCTGTAATTTTTCTTTTTTTTTTTATAAATTAAATTTTGCCCTTGACTAAAATGTTCAGTGATTTGCCTGTTGCTCTCCTCACAGGATCCTGTGTGCGGTCATTCTCTCTTTCTTGCGGGTAATGTCTACTATGATTTGTGTGAAAGTGAAAGACATTTCCAGTGGACAATTATTTGAGGTTGAGTTCAAAATTTTGCATGATCTAGCATCATTTTTTTCTTCCCTTAAAATTTTTCTATGGCATAGGTGCCATACATCCATGTACATAGTTATACATGTTTTTAGGTTCACATGCATTAAAATATTGAGGACTCTAGTTAAATAGTAAATTGCAAATATCCAGGCTTTTTGGATTAAGTACTTAATTCTTTTCCTCTTTTCTTGGTTTATATTTTTAACAGGATTGTATGCTGTGATCAAAAGTAGTACACTGGTTGATGCTATCCTTTGTACTCAGCCGTGAGGTTCCTCTACTTTTCAAAAGGTTGAATTTTTGTTACTACTCTGACCTTTTCTTCATGCTTGCGCAAGTATACTGCAGTTTTATTTAGATTGAAATTGGATTAATTGTTTAAATAAGATATACTTTTGATTAATATTTTTTTATGTTACTTTTACCTTTAAATCAATCATCTCCTCATTCAATAAAAAACCTCCAAAAGACGGAAGTACTCGAATTGTTTTAATGTATGGGTGAGAGAGACAGAGAGATGGGTCCATTTTTAATGTAATGATGATGATGGTTCATGAACATGCAAAAGTCAATATTCTAATAAAGTAATTGAACTGGGATGATTAACCTAAATGAGGAAGCTACACGACTTTGGTACTACTCTTATTTCACACGATCCAGGAACTTCCATAACGTTGGCGTGATTCTATTGAGCAACGGATCTGGAAATTGTGGGACAAAGGGGATAAAAAATTTCAGATAATTAACATTAATATAGAATTTTGACTTTTTTGCATACAAAAAAAAACATTTAATTTATTCTGAAGTTTACAATTAATTTTCTTCTCTCGATTATGAAATACATAAGCAGTGCATAATTTTTTTCTCTTTAAATCTAGCTTTTGCACATGCAAAACATAAAAAAGGAAAGGCCTTGCAGACTGCAAATATGTCATGCAATCAGATTATATTTCTTCATTAAATATCAAAATAATAACAACATTAAAGTAATTAATGGCAAAATCAAACTAAACAACCATATGTGTCTAGAACCGAATTCATGAATACATATTTGTACATGTAAACAACATGGATATTTTTGTTTTTTGGGAAATTTATACTGATGAAAACGACAATGGAGTTTGGAATTAATGGAGTAGTAGTAGTGGTAGTTTCTTGCACTATCAAATTTTTTAATAGTTGCTAAGAGAAGCATATTTTGAGTGTATCTTTGGTTACCTAGTGTAGATAATAAATCAGGACAAAAGCATAATGTGACATTACGTTCAATTGTCATAGTATTGGGCAGTTCTTGAAGGAAAATATTTTAGCATTCATATATATATATACCCAACGTTCAACCTTAATCCCTAATTTAATTACCTGCAAATTTATGTGCAAGTGACGAGGAAAGGAAATTCTATTCATAATTGTTTAAAATTTTTATTATTACTTAATTTTGTTGGATCTTTCTTATTTTTTTTAAAAGATAAAAATATTTTTTAATATAACAAAAATTTTAAAATTTAATTTTTTACTTAAAACAAATTATATATATATATATATATAATAATTTAACCAAGCTTTTCTCCCCACTAATTAATCTTCCAAGTTCCAACAATTGTACCCTCCCTTCTGATTTTGTAACTTAATGTGAAGGCAATTAAAAAGACATCCAAAGAAGAAGCATTCGTTGTTGGAAATTACGCATTTTGTAACCTAATGTGATTAAATGAAATTACGCACCGGCCTCTGATTTGTAGTTGGAAAGTACACCATCGCTGCAAATTAATTGCTCTCTCTGTTTTTTTTTTTTTATCTTTTTTTTTTTTACAATGTCTTAAAATTATATCTTAATTTTTTAACACCTAAATTTTTTTATTTTAAAATTACTTTTTATGAAATTTTTTATTTTTTTAACATTCAAAAATCATTAAAAATTTTAATTTTAATTTTAAATAAATTAAAATTAATTTTGTTTTAATTTCATAAAAATCAATATAAAACAAAAGAGAGAACAAATGTTATAAAAATGGAAATAAATAAGAAAGATAAAAATTAAAATCACAACAACCAGAGGAGACACAGCTTACATTAGACATTGTTCTCTCTCATTTTGCTCTCGCTTTTTTTTTTTTTTCTCATTTTCGAACTTGTTGTTCAAGTGTTCTGCGTCTGCTTCTGTTTTTCTTCCAAATAACAGAAGCAGAAAAAGGGTATAGCTGAGGAAATAAAAAAGTTGTTTTCTTCATCGGGATTTTAATTTTTCTTTGTTTGAGTAATGTACATGTCTTAGCAGCTGGTTAAGATTAAGGGTGAAGAGAAGGTTTTAGCTTGGGAGAGGGGGGATGTCTAAATCAGTGACTGACAATTTTCCAGCTAGCTCTACCTCCATTGTTTTGCGTGAACCAGAAGCAAATTCGGAAAGAAAAAAGGAGATGGGAAATATTCCGTCTCTTTTGTCGAAGAATGTCCTTTATTTCTAAGCAGATCTAGTGGGTTGTTTACTTGTTTTCAAAACCTGTGTACAATGATCTTTCACTCTTGTTCTTAGCTTCCCATTTGATGCTCCTCTGTTTTTGCTTTGTTTTTTAATCAGTTTTTTAACAAGGAAAAAGCTTGGAAATGGATCGGCTTTCTTCGAGGACTATTCTTTCTGATACATTCCAGGGGACGAGAGATGATTTCTCCACGCAAATGGCATTGATTTGGGGTCAGATAAAAGCACCATTGATCGTACCATTGTTGAGACTTGCGGTTATCATTTGTTTAATCATGTCTTTGATGCTTTTCATTGAGAGGGTTTATATGGGCATAGTCATTCTGTTGGTCAAGCTCTTTGGTCGAAAACCGGAGAGAAGGTACAAATGGGAAGCGATAAAAGATGATGTTGAGTTGGGAAACTCAGCTTATCCCATGGTTTTAGTTCAAATTCCAATGTACAATGAAAGAGAGGTCCTTTTCTTGCCCTTTTTTGTTGACACAAGATTACAGCATTTTCTTTGTTTAAAAGCTTCAATGTTTAATGTACAATTTATTTATTTTTATTAATAATGCAGGTTTATCAACTGTCAATTGGAGCTGCATGTGGCCTCTCGTGGCCTTCTGATCGGATCATTATTCAAGTCCTTGATGATTCAACTGACCCAACAATTAAGGTAACCCCCCCAAAAAAATCAAATTTTAAAAGACAATATGAGTTTTACTAACAAGTTTAGTGAGAATTATAATGATGTTAGGTTGTCTTGTTTTCTTGCATGAAAAAAAATTACAAAAAAAAACGAAGGACTTGGTGGAATTAGAGTGCCAAAGATGGGCAAGCCAAGGCATCAACATCGAGTATGCAATAAGAGACAATAGAAATGGGTACAAAGCAGGCGCTCTTAAAGAAGGCATGAACCGCAGCAACGTCAAACATTGTGATTACGTAGTAATTTTCGACGCTGATTTTCAGCCTGAACCTGATTTCCTCTGGCGTACCATTCCATTCCTTGTTCACAACCCTGAATTAGCTTTGGTTCAAGCTCGTTGGAAATTCGGTAATTTCGCGTAATCAACTGTTTAATATTACCATTCCTAGTATTAACAAATCCATATCCCTTTATTTACCGTTTAACAAAAACAAAACCTGTTCTGTTCTTGGTTTTTTCCTTACAAACTTAATTCAGATAAACGTTGTTAAAACGATTATATTTTTGAAAACTGTCAGTGGTTGGTCTACTAGGGTATGGATAGGTGGGTCCCCACCCTCGTGGACCAATCCGCGGTCCAGTCCTTGCTGGCTTAACAGAGATTTGGACACCTGCGTGCTTTATATCGGCGGGAAAAATGAGGAAGCTATTTCTAGACGTTGTTTTTTTGTTCCATTTTATTTTGTCGGACACTCCTTGGAAGCAATGAAAATGCACTGGAATTTGTCATTTGGGTGATTATTTTAACTTCCGAGGATTGATCCTGCTGTAGAAATTACCACAATTCTGAATGTTATTAAGTAAACAATTAACAATTTCATGGGACATGGCTTCTTTTTATTGATTTTTGGCGCTTAGAGAAATTGCTAGAATTGCCAAGGACAGTCAGGATAATTGGTGCGAGTGACATACGAACATGGGGCAGAGTTTGGTGGGTTAATTGATGAGTTTTATCTCAGCAAAAAAGAGGCCTGAATCAATAAAATGGACCCAAATAAGTTAGCTAATTAACCTGGGAGTCACTTTTTAGCTGAAAAAAAAGCTGCTAGAGTCCCTAGTATTTACGTGGTTACGAGGTGGCACATAGAGTTTGGGCGGATCTGCCCTTGGGAAGGGCATGTTTGGGCCTAAAGAATAACTAGAGGGTTATTTACTTATCTTTGTCTTGAACAGAAAAAACTTCTTCTGATATTCCCTGGAGCTGCATGTGCAAAACTTGTAAGTGGTGGGACCTCCAGCCTTATTCATTATCCTTGTGTACCGACATTTGATTTTAATTGCCCCATTGATTTCATCCTCGTATGACAGCTGAGATGCTAACATGGAAATGGTTTTCCAATGGTTTTCCGGGTTCGTTTTTTTCTTTTTTTTTTTTTTTTTTTTATATACAGTGAATGCTGATGAGTGCTTGATGACGAGAATGCAAGAAATGTCACTGGACTACCATTTCACTGTCGAACAAGAAGTGGGTTCTTCCACCTATGCCTTCTTTGGCTTCAACGGTAATGAAAAAAGATTCGTTAAACGGAATTTGTTATAGCTGAAATGGGTTAAACTTTTCTTTAACAACGATTAAAATTTAATTCTAATTCTCTATTGGTTAAACTAGTATAGGAACTGCAGGAGTGTGGAGAATTGCTGCTTTGAATGAGGCGGGAGGATGGAAAGATAGAACCACAGTGGAGGATATGGATTTGGCAGTCCGAGCTAGTCTTAAAGGCTGGAAATTTCTCTACCTCGGAAGCCTGAAGGTACTGTCCTGAGTTCTATGTATCCTGTTTTCTGGATGTATCTGCTGAACTCAGATGAAGTAGTCACACCATTGATATCGGCTTTGGTTCACAGTTCTAGACATTGCATTGTGTTGGCCCAATACTACACTTTACAGCTTAACTACCTTATTTATTTTGTTGACTCATAAGAAATAATGTTAAGAAATTTTATTTTACTGCTTGACTATAGGTGAAAAATGAATTGCCTAGTACCTTGAAGGCTTATCGCTATCAACAGCACCGGTGGTCTTGTGGTCCTGCTAACCTTTTCAGGAAAATGATTATGGAGATTATTACAAACAAGGTTAGCTACTTAAACTGATTAATAAATTGAGGAGTTAAAACACTAGAAATTTATGGGCTCACTCTTTATTTTTTGCCCTTTGTAAAATTTACTGCAGAAAGTTTCCTCATGGAAGAAGGTACATGTAATCTATAGCTTCTTCGTGGTTAGAAAGTTTGTTGCCCACATTGTTACATTCATCTTTTACTGCGTTGTGTTACCTGCAACTGTTCTTGTACCTGAAGTTGAGGTTCCAAAGTGGGGAGTTGTTTATATCCCTTCTATTATTACCATTCTCAACACAGTTGGAACTCCAAGGTCTGATTCTTTTGAATTCTGTTTCCTTTTTTTTCAATCCTTTCCATTGTTTGATATTATTATTCTTTCATAAATTGAAATAGAATTTTAAAGTCATCATTGGAAAAACCAAGTTTGATTAGATATTATTATTCTTTCATAAATTGAAATAGAATTTTAATGTCATCATTGGAAAAACCAAGTTTGATTATTCTGTGCATTAAATGCTTCATTTTAAGTTTTCCCGGCTAACATAAAGCAATTTGATGTGTAAATCGACTGTCAAGAAATCAGGTTTTCCTCCCAAATATTTCCAGGAAAAGATCTAATCCTTATTCACTGATTAATATTTACTTTATATATTTCTGTTTCAGGTCACTTCACTTATTGCTTTTTTGGATCCTCTTTGAAAATGT
This sequence comes from Durio zibethinus, assembly GCF_002303985.1. The sequence goes on along the minus strand of NW_019168481.1, from coordinate 23,684,563 downwards.
CATGTCATTGCATCGGACAAAGGCTGCTTTCATTGGCCTGTTAGAGGCTGATAGGGTAAATGAATGGATTGTCACTGAGAAACTAGGAGATGCTCTCAAGGCTAGAGCAGCCACAAAAGCACCCAGGAAACCTCCTTTATTTACATTTGGAGAAAGGTACGCTATCAAATAGAAACTGCTATAATTACAACCTTGACTTGTAATTCAAATTCGCCTAATACTGAGAAAAAAACACATAAATACACACTTGTGTAACCATTTGTCAGTATCTAATTTAAAACTCTCATTTCGCGGTTAAATGTTGGCAGACTCTATTTATCAGAGCTTTGTGTCGGAGCTTACCTCTTCTTCTGTGGCTGCTATGATGTTGTGTTCAGGAAAAACCACTACTTCATATATCTTTATGCCCAAGCAATTGCCTTCTTTATCATGGGATTTGGATATGTTGGCACCATTGTAATCAACTCTTAGTGCAACCTCCTAACGTAATCGTTGGTCTAATTCTTTTGGCTACTAACGCCCTCAGCGGTTCTTTCTCTACTCCAGCAACCGAATATGTGGCTGGCGGTTATGTGTAGGGACATTTCCCTCCAATTTTAGTTTTGTATAAAAGGATAGGAAAAAACGCTTATACTTTCAGGTTGAGTATAAGAATTCAAGCAAGTAACTCGAAACAAGTTAGTTCTCCTGTGAATATCCAAGAAATTAAGGAAAATGCAGAACAGATGTTGTTATGGTAGAGCATCATACGGAGAAGGATCAAATGAAGGCAGCTTCTAGGTTTAGACCCCAAATAGATATAGGAAAGATTTTGGAGTGAATTGTTTGCTACTTTGATTTCTTTCTTTTTTTCTTTTTGTAGCTCTTCTTCTTTTCCTCCTCTTTCCCATTCTGTTGTGTTTGGGATATATTTGAGAAGGACCAAAATAATAGGAAAAGAGTAGTCTTCACAGTTGATTCTCCATTCATCTCTCTCTCTCTCTCTCTCTCTCTCTCTGCGTGGAAGCATAATCCAGATAAAATGCTGATATGTACACAACTACAGATAACATATTGTTGATTTTTCCTGCGAGAAAAAAAGTACTGCCACCCTGAACCTACCATGATAAAACAGGTAAAAATTCCAGTTGAATGACAGAAAGAAGAGAAATCAGGGAGAGTAGTTTTTTTTTATTAACACATCTCTCACGAGCAGTGATATCTAAAGGTTGGACTGAAATGATTTTAGATTTCACGACCAATAAATACAAAGTCAATTGGATTAGATTAAGTTCATTCAAACTATATTCTTCTTGTAATTTATACTTATTTGAACAAAGGATTTTAGGTCTTTGTCCGGTACATATTTTTTTTAATCGATTCAAGCATGTTTATCTACACCGAATCAAATAAATTTATGAAAAATTACATTCTTACTTGTCCGTATAAATATACAATGAATATAAGGCCATGTGCCTCCCTTATCTCTGTTGTTTTTCTCACTTTCTGTTATCGTATCAGAGCTTTAACCACTATAACAAGCGATGACCACTTTCAACTCAACTCAAACTAACCTTCCATTATAAGTAGGATCAGGTGTGGTTTTGGTTTGGGAGTAGTAAGTAGTTGATACACAAGCCAGATGAAACTTTGGTATATTTAAGTGCCTTTCCTCAAGGGCCGACACAATCAAAGTCGCCAACAACTCACATTTATCATGTATCATCATTAATGATTCGATCAGCTGGAGAGGACTTCAAATAAAGTGAAGTGATATAATGAATTTAAAAGCTCAAAAACATTGGTTCTCAATCTCGGTGGTACCATGCCGGCTTCTCTGTGGTTACGTCATGCAACTTATCACTTACTTTTCTTTCTATGGATGCCCTGAAAACAAATTGGGATCTTGGTTATTAGACGGAAACAGAAAAAGATCACATTTTGTGGCACTTGACAAAACCTGTGGATTCTGATCACCTTTCACCAGTGAGACCTGGCCTTGTACAATTTACCAGCAAAGTGACAAGATTGTAAGGAAATAAGGAAAAGATAAAAAAGTGAGACATTCTGCTTGTTGGGTAAAAAAAGGTTGAAAATGGGCTTTCTTTGATGATGTAAATGCCCTTATAGGTTTCTGATGGGCTTACTTGGTTACGGTTGGTCTAACTTGTTCGCCCAAGTATTTAATTAAATCATTAAACAGGGTTCGAAATCGGTTCTGGTATACTCTAACATGGCCAGGCGTGTCACAGTCACTGTCACTGTCACTGTCACTGTCACTCTTCTCTCCAAATTCTCCTTCACATCCCAGAAGAAACTCCAAACTCCCCCCCCCCCCCCCTCCACTGTCTTCACCTGACAAAACCCAAACTGGAGAAACCCCAACAGCCAACACCGACAACAAGAATGACAGCTTTATTCATAACCATGAATGCCACCAACATATTCAAAAGCTTTCAGCTTTTCTCCAACCGGGCGAAACCAAAGCTGCTCAAAACCTCAAAAAATCTCTATTGGCTTCACCATCTGATCTCTTTCACTCTCTTCTCTGTTACCTCACATTTCCTTAAAACTCATTTTATTCAGATACCATATTTTTACAAATCTCATAAAATCTCTCTATTTATTCAAATTTTGAATCAAAATGTCCATATTTTTACAAATGAAATTTCTGCATGATCTAAATTATAAATGGAATCAGAATGCAACGCAATTTAGAACCCAATTTAATGAAATAATCACTAATATCATATTAGAGGCAATTATATGCTTTGCAACAAGTGCAATCTCAACAATTTTAGATTTTTACATATGGACCACCTCAAGAGCCAGCAGTAACGTACGTTTCTTTTTGACCTGAGTGAGGAGACGC